>JARQOD010000004.1:316719531-316810162 GCA_033576555.1 Oophaga sylvatica
CAGCACCTACACCTACACCCCCAGGACTCCAACAGATGCGGCTGCTGATGGAGAGTATGGGAGCAGAGGCCAGACGGTAAATATCACACACTACCCCTTCCAGCCAGGGCCATGCAATATCAATTGATATTGCATGGCCTTTTTTTCTCTTTATTCCACAGAACAAGCTGACCAACAACGCCGACAACAGCACCAGCAGCACCACTACCACCAGCCCAAGAAGAGCCTGACAGTGAGCAGGAGACCACGGCAGCAGACAGCAGACGGTAAATATCACACACTACCCCAGGGCCATGCAATATCAATTGATATTGCATGGCCTTTTTTTCTCATTATTCCACAGTAGAAGATGGCCCTCAACTCCAGCAGCACAGCAGGACACGTCTGGGAGTGAGCAGGAGACCACGGCAGAAGACAGCAGACGGTAAATATCACAAACTACCCCTTCCAGCCAGGGCCATGCAATATCAATTGATATTGCATGGCCTTTCTTTCTCTTTATTCCACAGCAGAAGACGGCCCTCAACTCCAACAGCACAGCAGGACACTTCTTCTTCTGGGAGCCCTCCCACGCATCGTCAGCATTTACAGGTAAGATTTTTTTTTTTTCACAATCGTATCTCTGTTATTTATATATTAATTGCATTACTTTTTATTTATACCAGGAAATTGAAGCTGAAGAGGAGCTCCCAGAAGAAGAACGAAGGGTGAAGAGATACCCGGAGTGGGCTCGCAATTCGTAAGTTTCCTGCATGCATCGCTCAAACACAACATCACACTACACACAAAACATAGAAAACAATTTAGTACAGACATCACACTGCACCCAAACACATATGCCTACATCCAAGCACATAATATTTTTTATTTTTATAGTCTTCCGGAAATGGTGCTTGGCAAAGAGGTCCTCGCAGTGCCTCCCAGGGTCTTCGGCGTGAGCGACGCGCCGGTCACTATCATGTAAGTTTTTTTTTGGTAAAAACTATTTTGTTTTATTTTGTATTTACAATTTTTTTTTTCCTTGGTAGTTTTGAGACTAATGTATATTTTTTTCTCTTTTTCTTTAACAGGCTTCACAGCGTGCTCCCGACACGGAAGGTGAGGAGGGGGTTCTGAACGTGGACCTCCTCATCGATCTGGTCTGAGAAAGGGAGCCGCTGTGGAACATGGGGGACCGCCGCCATGCTGATCTCATAGTGACCCGTCGGCTCTGGGAGGAAATCTTTTCACAACTTGTGGACCGCTGGGAGGACCTCGATGCTCGGGCCAAAATTGAACAGCGTAAGTATATACACTTCAGGTTGTTGGACGTAAAGCAGTGTTTCCCAAACCCCAGTCCTCGTGGCCCCCACGGGCCATGTTTTCATGATTTTCTTTTGTGCAACACTACGGAAATTCTGAAAACATAACCCATGGGGGCTGTGAGGACTGGAGTTTGGGAAACACTGATGTTGTATACTAACCAATTTTTGCTTTCTCGTTTCAGGGGAGAGAATTGTGAAGCGGTGGCGGTCTGTGAGGGATCGCTTCAAGAAGGAGTTCAACAAAGAGATGCGGGCCCCGAGTGGATCTGGAGGATGCAGGAGCAAGTACAAATAAGCAGAAGCCCTGTCAGTGCCTCCGGGTAACAATGGTCACCAGAAGGTAAATATTACCAACCCCAAGTTCAAAAAAATGCTAACATGTCTAATTTTTTTTTTACAGCCAGGGCCATTCAATATCAGTATATTAATTGTATTTTTTCTCTTTATTCCACAGAACGGTGACCAGCACTCGGGCGCCCGCAGAGTTGGACCCTTCTGGGCGATCCCTCAGGAGACCGGCACCGAGGGACACTTCAACAGCCCCAGCCCATCCGCACCTTCCCAGCCTTCCCAGACACGTGAGCCCTTTGTGCCCTCCACCAGCGCTGCAGCATCGTGGCCAAGTGCATTGCATGAGGCAACTGGTCAGGAGATAGATTTCCCCTTACCCCACCCTTCTGCCGCTGCCACCTCTAGTACACCTGTGGCTACTGGGCGGCTGCGGAAGAGGGGTCAGGAAAGGAACTATGCTCCCGAATTCTTGCATCTTAATGCATCATTTCAGAACTGTCTTAAAGTCTTGTCAGAGCAAATGGCTGCGGGCTTAAATCAGCTCAGCTCCAGCATTCTGGAGCTTAAGACACTTCTGCAAACGATGCTTTAAGAAGCAAGAAGTTTGCCAAACCACAGTTTTTTCCGGTCTGTAGCTGAGCACATGGATACGCTATCTCCTAGCCAGCAGATGCATGTAATGCATACGTGCCACGGTGCTCTAGTGCAGGTTACCTCCCAACCTACACCCACCCCAGTCGTTCCTCCCACACCTGCCCCCCCTCCAGCCACCGTCCCTCCTCCCCCTTCCATTCAATACCAGCAACCTCCCCAGTACCAACAACCTCCCCACTTCCAGCAACCTCCCCACTTCCAGCAACCTCCCCACTTCCAGCAACCTCCACACTTCCAGCAACCTCACCACTTCCAACAACTTGCCCCATACCAACAACCTGGCCCATACCAGTTCCCAATCACATCTGCTCCTCTACAACCTGCCCAATCCTCAACTCCACCACCCACCTGTTCTGCCTCCCACCTCTCCACCCGTTCCATTTCTTTTTCCACCCCTTCACCTCTTTTACCTGATCCTTCCCCAACACCATCCTAGTCCGCTCTCCACACTCCCACTGTAGAAGCCCACAGCCCTTCCAGTAGTATCTCCACCCCACAGTACACCAATTTGTAAATATGTTTGTTGTTCAATTTTCTTTTTTCAAATATGCAAAAAAAAAATTCAAATTGAAAATAAAATTAAATAAAGATTTATTTCACATTGAAATGAAAAGTTAATAAATATTTATTTCACATTGAAAAAAGTATGTTATTAAACATTTTCATAAAATAAATGTTAATTTGGTTGATTAAAATGGTTGTCATTTATTTCAAAGGTAAAATAAAGGTAACATTTATTGGTTATACAAAACCAGGCACATAACTTTGGGTAAAAGGTAAAATAATTTTACCTTTTGTCCAAAGTTGTGTCCCTGGTTGTGTATTAACAAAGTATTTCACCTTTTAAACAAAGTTCTGTACCTTGTTGGGGATTACCTAACAATGTACAGAACTTTGGTTAAAAGGTGAAATACTTTGCTAATACACAACCAGGGACACAACTTTGGCCAAAAGGTAACATACTGTACATAATACACAACAAGGTAGACAACTTTGGTTGGCAAAGGTATACTGTGGGTACACAAGGTACAAAGGTCACAGAGCAGTTTATTAAACTCTGTCATCCTGCCAGTCTACTCTTCCTTCAGGGGACATAAAGTATTCGGCAAATTTGTCCCTCATTCGGGAAACAGTCACAGAACTTCTATTGGTAACGTTCTGGTAATCATGCAAGGTAGTTTCTTCAGAGTGTTCCTCAATGGAAATATGTTCCTTGCTTATGACAAAATTGTGTAGAACCACACAAGCTTTGATTACCTCGTCCACAGTTTCAGTTTTTAGGTTGATAGCGGTCAATAGAACACGCCATTTGGCTGTCAGAATCCCAAAAGCCCACTCCACCATTCTTCTGGCTCTTGTGAGGCGGTAATTAAAAATTCTTTTGGTGTGTGTCAATTGTAACGGGTCTGGGAGGCGAACCTCTGAGCTTTATTATACAAGGAGGCTTTCCTTGTAAAGGAGCGGGTGGCGCCCGGGGAGACGGACAGGAAGTCACGGCAAGTGACAGGGACAGTCTCTGGAAGGACAGGCAGGTAGTCACGGCAAGTGACCGGGGCAGTCTCTGGAAGGACAGGCAGGTAGTCACGGCAAGTGACCGGGGCATTCTCTGGAAGGACAGGCAGGTAGTCACGGCAAGTGACCGGGGCAGTCTCTGGAAGGAAAGGCAGGTAGTCACGGCAAGTGACCGGGGCAGTCTCTGGAAGGACAGGCAGGTAGTCACGGCAAGTGACCGGGGCAGTCTCTGGAAGGACAGGCAGGTAGTCACGGCAAGTGACCGGGGCAGTCTCTGGAAGGACAGGCAGGTAGTCACGGCAAGTGACCGGGGCAGTCTCTGGATGGACAGGTATATACGACCTGAGATGGTGGAGCCTCCTGGTAGGCTAGCAGGCAGATGACAGATGAACGCCCCCAAGTGAGCAGGCGAGAGTCTCTGGAATAGACGATGGTCACCGCATGTGACGTCCGAACCTCTGGGTAGGTCTGCAGGCAGATGGCAGATGAGCGCCCCCAAGTGAGCAGGCGAGATTCTCTGGAATAGCCGATGGTCACCACCGGTGACGGCCGAACCTTCAGGTAGGCTTGCGGACAGGTAGCAGACAGCAAACTGGCAGGAGACAGGCAGGTAACTGGTAACGGAACCTGAGGGCTGAAGCAGAGTTAAACAGTGCAACAACATTGCTCGGGCACCTCCATTAAGGAGGAGGTGCTTTATATAAGGTGGAGTCCACCGGCATTGGCCGGGGACCTTTTTTGAAAGATGCGCGCGGCCCCTTTAAGAGCGGGGGCGTGCACGCGCGCGCGCCCTAAGCCCAGTGGCAGGGAAGGAGCGCGCAGCCCCAGCAGGGCGGAAGGAGGACGCTGTGTGAGGGTAAGGGGAGCGACGTCCCTGCCTGGCAGAGGACGCTGGCGCAGGGGAACAGCGTCCCTGCCTGGCAGAGGACGCCGGCGCTACAGTACCCCCCCCTTTAGGCCCCCCTTTTTTAGGCCAGAAAGAAATTTAGCTAGGATGAGAGGGGCATGGATGTTCTCCCGAGGCTCCCACGTTCTCTCCTCAGGACCAAACCCCTTCCAATCCACCAGAAAATAGGTCTTTCTTCCTACCCTTTTGGTGGCCAAAATGTTCTCTACCTCAAATTCGTTCTCAGCAGACAGTGGAGCAGGAGGTGTACCTGTAGACTTGACAAAAGAGTTAAGTACCACCGGTTTGAGGAGAGATACATGGAAGGAGTTAGGAATCCGCAAATTGGCTGGGAGTTTCAATTTATAGAACACTGGGTTGATCTGACTGATGATCTCCAGAGGGCCGATGAACCGAGGACCTAACTTGTAGGAAGGGATCTTGAGCCGAACATACTTGGACGAGAGCCAGACCTTATCCCCAGGACGGAATTGAGGGGGATCCAGACGTTTCTTGTCAGCATGTCTCTTCATGCGCTCGGATGACAGAATGAGTGCGGACCGGGTACTCTCCCATATGGCGGAGAATTCGTTAACCAGGGATTCCGCAGCCGGATTGTCCACAGAGATGGAAATAGGTACAGGGATCCGAGGATGTTGACCGAAGACTACAAGAAACGGAGATTTGGAGGAAGATTCGCTCTCGTGATTGTTGTACGAAAATTCGGCCCAAGGCAGGAGATCCACCCAGTCAGAATGGTGGGCATTAACGAAGTGCCGGAGATAACTGGTCAGAATCTGATTGATTCGCTCGACTTGACCATTGGACTGTGGGTGGTAAGCGGAGGAGAAATCCAGGGTGACGTCTAGCAACTTACAAGTGGCTCTCCAGAAACGTGAGGTGAACTGTACCCCACGATCCGACACAATGTGACGAGGCAGACCATGAAGACGGAAGATGTGGCGGATAAAGTCTTTAGCCAACTCGGGTGCAGACGGAAGCCCTGGCAGGGGAATGAAGTGAGCCATCTTGGAAAATCGGTCAACGACCACCCAAATGACCGTACAACCAGCAGAGACGGGAAGATCCTTATGAAGTCCATGGCTATATGCTGCCAGGGGGCAGCGGGTACAGGAAGCGGGAGAAGACGGCCGGCAGGCAGGTGTCTCGGAACTTTGTTGCGGGCACAGGAGGCACAGGCAGAAACAAAGTCTATTACATCCTTGTGCAGGGTAGGCCACCAGTAATGCCGGGTAATGAGCTGGAGGGTCTTTTTCTGACCAGCGTGGCCAGCTAGTTTAGACGAATGACCCCAGTGGAGGATCCTCTCCCGATCAGGTACCGATACGAACGTCTTACCAGGAGGGAGACGATTTAGACTCACGGGAGCCACCTGCATCACTCTGGCGGGATCGATGATATGTTTAGGTTCCTCCTCGAGATCCGACACCAGGAAAGACCGGGACAAGGCATCCGCCTTGATGTTCTTGTCGGCTGGGCGAAAATGTAAAAGAAAGTCGAAGCGGGCAAAAAACAAGGACCACCGGGCTTGACGAGGGTTAAGTCTCTGGGCATGCTGGAGGTAAGCCAGATTCTTGTGGTCAGTGTAAATGATTACCGGATGAAGAGCCCCCTCGAGTAGGTAACGCCACTCCTCCAATGCCAGCTTGATGGCCAATAACTCTCGGTCTCCTATGGAATAATTGCGCTCAGAAGAGGAGAAGAGTTTTGAGAAGAAGCCACAAGATACCATTCTCCCGGAAGAAGACTTTTGAGTCAGTACCGCTCCGGCTCCAAAAGAGGAAGCGTCCACCTCCAGGAAGAACTGCTTGTTGCCGTCCGGGCGATGCAGCACTGGAGCGGAAGAGAAGGCCTGTTTTAAGGAAAGAAAGGCCTCCTCTGCTTCGGGGTCCACTGTTTGGGGTTAGCATTCTTGCGGGTGAGCGCGGAGATTGGAGCAGTCCGGGAAGAGAAGTGCGGTATGAAGAGGCGGTAATAATTGGCGAATCCCAGGAACCGCTGAATGGCCTTCAATCCCTCCGGTCGGGGCCATTTCTCGATGGCAGATAGCTTCTCCGGATCCATTCTTAGGCCTGTCTGAGAAATGATGTAACCCAAAAACGGAAGCGAGGTCTGCTAAAAGAGACACTTCTCATATTTGGCGAAAAGGTGATTCTGCCTAAGCCTGAGCAGAACCTGACGAACATCCCTCCAGTGAGACTGGAGATCCGGAGAGAAGACCAAGATGTCGTCTAGGTACACCACAACACAGGAGTAGAGCATGTCCCAGAAGATGTCATTGACCAACTCCTGAAAAACTGCAGGAGCATTACAGAGACCAAAGGGCATCACCAAATACTCATAGTGGCCGTCCCGGGTGTTGAATGCCGTCTTCCATTCATCTCCCCGACGGATACGGACCAGGTTATATGCTCCACGAAGATCCAGTTTGGTGAAGATTCTAGCCCCCCTCAGACGGTCAAACAATTCGGGAATGAGCGGAAGAGGGTACTTATTCTTCACCGTGATCAGGTTTAGGCCTCTGTAGTCAATACAGGGACGAAGAGAGCCGTCTTTCTTTTTTACGAAGAAGAAACCTGCTCCCGCTGGGGAGGTAGATTTCCGGATGAATCCCTTGGCCAAATTCTCCTCGATATATTCGGACATCGACCTGGTCTCAGCAGCAGACAATGGGTAAATACGCCCACGGGGAGGCGTAGTACCGGGTAGCAGGTCGATCGGGCAATCATAAGGTCTGTGAGGGGGTAATGTCTCTGCCTCCTTTTTATTAAAGACATCAGCGAACGACCAATATGGAATCGGGAGCCCTGGTAGATTAGTTGGTGTAGGAGAAGGACGGACGGGATGAACAGGAACCAAACACGTTTTATGACAGTCCTGTCCCCAGCGAAGGATCTCTCCAGTCTGCCAGTCGAGCACGGGTGCATGCTTTTGGAGCCAAGGTAGACCTAATAAGAAAGCATGAGAGAGTCCAGGCAGGACATGAAACGAGATGCTCTCAGAATGCAACATTCCCACTGCAGGGTTATGGCTTCAGTGATAAGTTGGATGGGACGTGGTAGAAGACCCCCGTCCACAGCAGCAACAGATACTGGTTCAACCAGATGTTTGGTAGGAATGCGATATTTCTCTACTAGAGCCTGTGAAACAAGATTTCCGGCTGCTCCAGAATCAAGTTGGGCTTGTTCGAAATAACGGTTCTCACCGAGGAGAATTGAGACTGACAGCAGCAGAGATGAAGAGGATTTATTCTTGTCTAGGTTGACCTCTCCGAGCGAACCTAGACACAGGCGTTTCCCGACCTCTCCGGACAGGTACGGATCCGGTGCTCCTTACTGCCACAGTAGAAGCAACTCCCCTCGGCACGGCGTAAGTCCTAACGGGCTCTGACCATCTTGGTCTGGTCGACCTGCATAGGCTCAGAAGTGTGTACCTGGGGAGAAGTGGAAGGAGTTACGGGTCTCTGAAAAGAAGGAGCTAGACGAGGAAACTTTCTCTCACGGGTGACCTCTTTGGCGCGTTCCTGGAACCGTAGATCAATTCGATTAGCCAGAGTTATTAGGTCATCGAGAGAGGTTGGAATGTCTCGACCGGCAAGTTCATCTTTAATACGGCCGGACAGACCCTCCCAGAAGACAGATATCAGGGCATCATTATCCCAGGCCAGCTCCGAGGCAAGGGTACGGAACCGTATGGCATATTGCCCCACGGTGAGACTTCCCTGACGGAGACGCAACAGAGATGATGCAGAGGAGGTCTTCCGTCCGGGTTCGTCGAATACCTTCCGGAAGGCCGAGAGAAAAGCAGGCAGGTCAGACACCAGAGGATCTTCTCTCTCCCAGAGAGGATTGAGCCAGGCCAGAGCCTCTCCGGTGAGATGGGACATAATGAAGGCAATTTTGGCCCGGTCGGAGTTAAACTGGTGAGCCAGGAGTTCGAAATGCAGGGTACACTGGTTAATGAAACCCCGAGCCAGAGTAGGATCGCCTCCAAACCGTGGAGGAGCAGAAAGTCGAGGTCCAGGAACGGAAACCATGGAATTGGTAAGCAACGGAACTGCCGGATTGCGAGTCATGGCGCCAGTGGTGGTTGCTGGTGAAGTAGTCAGGGTGTCCAGGCGGGAATTAACATTCCGCAGATGACCCAGGATGGACTCCTGTTGAGACCTCTGACGAGACAGTTCATGACACAGGTCAGAGAGCGAAGGGGTTTGGGTGCCACCGGGTTCCATGGCCCGAGCAAACTGTAACGGGTCTGGGAGGCGGAACCTCTGAGCTTTATTATACAAGGAGGCTTTCCTTGTAAAGGAGCGGGTGGCGCCCGGGGAGACGGACAGGAAGTCACGGCAAGTGACAGGGACAGTCTCTGGAAGGACAGGCAGGTAGTCACAGCAAGTGACCGGGGCAGTCTCTGGAAGGACAGGCAGGTAGTCACGGCAAGTGACCGGGGCAGTCTCTGGAAGGACAGGCAGGTAGTCACGGCAAGTGACCGGGGCGGTCTCTGGAAGGAAAGGCAGGTAGTCACGGCAAGTGACCGGGGCAGTCTCTGGAAGGACAGGCAGGTAGTCACGGCAAGTGACCGGGGCAGTCTCTGGAAGGACAGGCAGGTAGTCACTGCAAGTGACCGGGGCAGTCTCTGGAAGGACAGGCAGGTAGTCACGGCAAGTGACCGGGGAAGTCTCTGGATGGACAGGTATATACGACCTGAGATGGTGGAGCCTCCTGGTAGGCTAGCAGGCAGATGACAGATGAACGCCCCCAAGTGAGCAGGCGAGAGTCTCTGGAATAGACGATGGTCACCGCATGTGACGTCCGAACCTCTGGGTAGGTCTGCAGGCAGATGGCAGATGAGCGCCCCCAAGTGAGCAGGCGAGATTCTCTGGAATAGCCGATGGTCACCACCGGTGACGGCCGAACCTTCAGGTAGGCTTGCGGACAGGTAGCAGACAGCAAACTGGCAGGAGACAGGCAGGTAACTGGTAACGGAACCTGAGGGCTGAAGCAGAGTTAAACAGTGCAACAACATTGCTCGGGCACCTCCATTAAGGAGGAGGTGCTTTATATAAGGTGGAGTCCACCGGCATTGGCCGGGGACCTTTTTTGAAAGATGCGCGCGGCCCCTTTAAGAGCGGGGGCGTGCACGCGCGCGCGCCCTAAGCCCAGTGGCAGGGAAGGAGCGCGCAGCCCCAGCAGGGCGGAAGGAGGACGCTGTGTGAGGGTAAGGGGAGCGACGTCCCTGCCTGGCAGAGGACGCTGGCGCAGGGAACAGCGTCCCTGCCTGGCAGAGGACGCCGGCGCTACATCAATCCTCTGCTGGAGTATGGTTTCAGCAGGTGTTCTGACAGCTGGAAGGCTTCATCCCCTGCACAAACAAAAGGCATCGGTGGGGCCAGAAGTTTGAGGCAGTGGTCTAGGGGGTGGGAACCGGAAAGTGTTTCCATACAGCTGACGTCCCATTGCTAACAGTTTAAAAACTTGAGAGTCATTGGAGCGGCCATAGGCCCCAATATCTACGGCAATAAATTTGTATTCTGCGTCAGCGATGGCCATGAGGACTATTTCTTGTAATTAAAATATTCAGATCCAGATCCTGCTGGCTTGATAATCTGGATATGTTTCACGTCCACAGCGCCCAGGCAATTAGGAAACTGACATATTTGAAGAAACTTTTCTGCAATTGCAATCCAACTCTCTGTTGTGGGCTCTGGTAGAAATTCCGCAACTAGAGAGTCCCACAATGCACGGCATGTGTGCTTCACAATTCCAGAGATGGTGGAAATCCCAAGTCTGTATTGAAAATGGAGTGAGGAAAGAGATTCTCCAGTTGCCAGGAATCTGTGTATAAACAAAAAAATGTGTTTCAAATCACAGCATTACATACCAGACATCAGCTATAACAATTGGAGATACTATAAAAAATATTTATTTTTATAGTATCTCCAATTGTTAAAGCTGAGTCAGATTGCCGTATACAAACTACCAGCAACAACATTCCAGGACAAGTGTGCTCTGAAGCAAGCAGATCCAATAAATATGTCTTACCGAAGAGTCACCATCAAACGCTCCGCCGGTGAAATGGAGTAGCGGCAATAGGTGTACGATCTTCTTATGAGGTCTTCAACACGCTCCACCAACAAATCAAAGTTCTCCATTTTCTTGTGAAGATATGCAAAAAAATTCTGAGGGTTTCCTCGTAGCTCTATGTAGAGTGTAGAAAACACCCCACGCGTCATTCTCTGGGCTGTGATGGGGTGAATCCAGAAACGGCGTCGTCGTTGTCGCTGCTGTATCTTTCTCTCCTTCTCCAGAACAATAGCTTTCAGACGATTCGCCTCCACCGTGAAATCCACCAAATTCTTCAGAATGTTTCCTATCACAACGTCCATCTTCAGCAGCCACTTGCTCTTCTCTCCAACCGCCACTTGCTCCTATACAACCAGATGGGCTGTAGGAACAGTGTATACAGTTAGGTCCATAAATATTTGGACAGAGACAACATTTATCTAATTTTGGTTCTAGACATTACCACAATGAATTTGAAACAAAACAAATCAGATGCAGTTGAAGTTCAGACTTTCAGCTTTCATTTGAGGTATCCACATTAAAATTGGATGAAGGGTTTAGGAGTTTCAGCTCCTTAACGTGCCACCCTGTTTTTAAAGGGACCAAAAGTAATTGGACAATTGACTCCAAGGCTATTTCATGGACAGGTGTGGGCAATCCCTTCATTATATCATTCTCAATTAAACAGATAAAAGGGCTGGTGTTGATTTGAGGTGTGGTGTTTGCATTTGGAAGGTTTAGCTGTGAAGGAAACATGCGGTCAAAGGAGCTCTCCATGCAGGTGAAACAAGCTATCCTTAAGCTGCAAAAAACAGAAAAAACCCATCCGAGAAATTGCTACAACTTTAGGAGTGGCAAAATCTACAGTTTGGTACATTCTGAGAAAGAAAGAAAGCACTGGTGAACTCATCAATGCAAAAAGACCTGGGCGCCCACGGAAGACAACAGTGGTGGATGATCGCAGAATACTCTCCATGGTGAAGAGAAACCCCTTCACAACAGCCAACCAAGTGAACAACACTCTCCAGGAGGTAGGCGTATCAATATCCAAATCTACCATAAAGAGAAGACTGCATGAAATTAAATACAGAGGGTTCACTGCACGGTGCAAGCCACTCATAAGAATCAAGAATAAAAAGGCTAGGCTGGACTTTGCTAAAAAACATCTAAAAAAGCCAGCACAGTTCTGGAAGAACATTCTTTGGACAGATGAAACCAAGATCAACCTCTACTAGAATGATGGAAAGAGAAAAGTATGGCGAAGGCGTGGTACAGCTCATGATCCAAAGCATACCACATCATCTGTAAAACATGGCGGAAGCAGTGTGATGGCTTGGGCATGCATGGCTGCCAGTGGCACTGGGTCACTAGTGTTTATTGATGATGTGACACAGGACAGAAACAGCCGAATGAATTCTGAGGTATTCAGAGCCATACTGTGTGCTCAGATCCAGCCAAATGCAGCCAAACTGATTGGTCGTCGTTTCATACTACAGATGGACAATGACCCAAAACATAAAGCCAAAGCAACCCAGGAGTTTATTAAAGCAAAGAAGTGGAATATTCTTGAATGGCCAAGTCAGTCACCTGATCTCAACCCAATTGAACATGCATTTCACTTGTTAAAGACTAAACTTCAGACAGAAAGGCCCACAAACAAACAACAACTGAAAACCACCGCGGTGAAGGCCTGGCAGAGCATCAAAAAGAAGGAAACACAGTGTCTGGTGATGTCCATGAGTTCAAGACTTCAGGCAGTCATTGCTAACAAAGGGTTTTCAACCAAGTACTAGAAATGAACATTTTATTTACAATTATTTAATCTGTCCAATTACTTTTGGTCCCTTTAAAAACAGGGTGGCACATGTTAAGGAGCTGAAACTCCTAAACCCTTCATCCAATTTTAATGTGGATACCCTCAAATGAAAGCTGAAAGTCTGAACTTCAACTGCATCTGATTTGTTTTGTTTCAAATTCATTGTGGTAATGTCTAGAACCAAAATTAGATAAATGTTGTCTCTGTCCAAATATTTATGGACCTAACTGTATATAGGTTTTCAGTAGCCAACCAGGTTTGGAACCCCAAAAAGGGCGTTTTTAAAAACCGGATCCGGCGTAATACATCGGAAAACGGAGTAAAAACCGGATACACCGGATGAGACGGATCCGGTTTTTGGCCGAATCTGTTCGACTTATCCGGCCGAAAACCTGATGCGTGAAAGAGGTCTTAGATGCTGAGATGTGATTGGGGTCTGGAGCTTTAAGAGCACTGGACAGTGTCTTTTGGTAGTTTACAGGAGATGGACACAGCAATTAGAGGTTACAGACCTGTAATCGGGGTCAACTCCACAGTATGTCATGGCACGTGTGCAAATACTTATAGGTGAATGTAAAAAACTGGTGAATCCAGTCAGAAAGACTTTAGAATGATGTCACTTATAGGTGAATGTAAAAACTGTGATGAAGACTTTAGAATGACATCTGTACAGGTTAGAGAGGAACCCAGGCTCTTAAGCCTGCAGGAGATCTTGTAGTGAAAACAGCCTCCACGTGTGTTCTGCTCTCCCTGAAGGCATCCCTCAGACTAAAGAACATTCTAGACTTGCCTGGAAAACAGCTCATCCTATTGACCATGTGACTAGGAGCTGGCCAATAGGACACCAAATTCACATCTCAGATCTAGAGTTGAGCGATACTTTCCGATATCCAAAAGTATCGGAATCGGAATGGTATCGCCGATACCCAAAAAATATCGGCGATACCCGATACCGATACCGGAAATCCAATGTAAGTCTATGGGAACAAAATATCGGAATTAAAAAAACCCCATTCTTGCCTTGTTGGTTAATTGTACATGAAGGAAAACAACAAAGAGTAATGTAGAATGTATTGGGGAAGGTTGAGGAGACATTAAAGGCATAGATGTTTAACCCAATCAAATGGAATAGCATAAATATTTTTTTTTTTAAAGATGTTCGGATTGACGAAGAAATTGACAATGTTGTTAACGTTTTTTCTATTTTGGCAAATATGTATATTTCACAACTTCCATGCTCTTCACCTTTTAACTTTTGACACACTTTCTCCTTCATAATCTTCAGCAGCATCATCTTTTTCATCAAATTATTCTTCATCTTCACCTTCTTTATCTTCTTCTTAAACTTCTTGCTATTCATCTTTTTGTTAACATTACTCATATTCTTCTTATTAAACTATTATTCTTATTCATATTGTACTTCATCTTCTTCATCATATTCTTATTTGTGACAGAGAATCCTGTACTTGTAATCTGTCAAAGTATGAATTTTTCATCCTTCCGTTCTTGCTGTCACAAAAGATTTAAATTACAACAGTATTTGTCCGTGTTCAGTTTAGCCTGCAGCAGCAGGCATTTTCCAGGGGCACCACGAGGAGGAACGGACTCACCCCCATACACTGCTTAGTCTTCTTCTGCTTATAATTTAGAGCATATATTTTGCTCTTCATTTTGGTCTTATACTTCATGTTCTTCTGCTTTTTGATCTTCTGCTTATTGTTCTTAAGTCTCTTGTTCTGTATCTTGTAGTTTGTCTTAACCTTCTTAGTCCTGTTTGGTAATCTTTTATTTCTTCTTTGTGATGGTGTTTAGGCTGGTTGGCTTGATGCTCGTCGTCCTTGTGGTCGTCATCTTCTTCGGGGTGGTCATCAGGGTCGTCGTCTTAATTGTTGGAGATCCAGAGTGATTACCCAAAAAAGCATTGAAAAAATCTTCAATTTGTAAATGTAGCAGAAGGTACAAGAGTCAATGCAAGTAACGAGGACCAGCTGACTGTGCTGGAACCCGGAGGGGCAGCAGAAGGAAAAGAGCCAATGGCACAACCGAGGACCAGCTGACGTTACTGGGACACGGTTACTAAGCAGGAGGTACCTGTGCTCCAAAGCACTACCAAGGACCAGCAGACGTTGCTGGAACTCGGATACCGAGATGGAGGCACCTAGGCCAAAGGCACTGCGGAGAACCAGCTGACGGTAATGGAACCCGGACGGGTAGCAGAAGGTACAAGAGCCAATGCAAGTAACGAGGACCAGCTGACTGTGCTGGAACCCGGAGGGGCAGCAGAAGGAAAAGAGCCAATGGCACAACCGAGGACCAGCTGACGTTACTGGGACACGGTTACTAAGCAGGAGGTACCTGTGCTCCAAAGCACTACCAAGGACCAGCAGACGTTGCAGGAACTCGGATACCGAGATGGAGGCACCTAGGCCAAAGGCACTGTGGAGAACCAGCTGACGGTACTGGAACCCGGACGGGTAGCAGAAGGTACAAGAGCCAATGCAAGTAACGAGGACCAGCTGACTGTGCTGGAACCCGGAGGGGCAGCAGAAGGAAAAGAGCCAATGGCACAACCGAGGACCAGCTGACGTTACTGGGACACGGTTACTAAGCAGGAGGTACCTGTGCTCCAAAGCACTACCGAGGACCAGCAGACGTTGCTGGAACTCGGATACCGAGATGGAGGCACCTAGGCCAAAGGCACTGCGGAGAACCAGCTGACGGTACTGGAACCCGGACGGGTAGCAGAAGGTACCCATGGAAATTTAAGTTGACAGGCCGCGAGCCGGCCGCAGTTACCGAATCCCTCAGTACTACAGTGGGTGATTGTCCTATTGTCACAACGGAAACAGCCTTTATTTGCATATCCCGCAGCACACATAGGAAGCACCTAAACTCCAAGCACCATAGAGTCGGCTAACCCGACCGCAACACGACAGGACAACTTATTGGAGGCTAAGTGACGTTTACACTGACAGGAAACAGATGGCGTGCTGTAACCAGTCTGGGCAGGAGTGAGTACCCGTGCCAATGACACATCCAAGCAACAACTGGCGGTGTTGAAGCCCAGGGATGAGAAGACAACAGGGTGGAGGCAGCATGACTTTTTGCCGTTTACACAGCAGGGGAACAGCTGACATTACTGAACCCCAGTAACACAGGAGCAAGTGTTCACTGTGCTAACAGCACTTCCGAGCAACAACTGGCGGTGTTGGAGCCCAGGGATGAGAAGAGAACATGGTGGAGGCAGCAGGACTTTTTGCTGTACACACAGCAGGGGAACAGCTGACATTACTGAACCCCAGTAACACAGGAGCAAGTGTTCACTGTGCTAACAGCACTTCCGAGCAACAACTGGCGGTGTTATAGCCCAGGAATGAGAAGAGAACATGGTGGAGGCAGCAGGACTTTTTGCCGTTCACACAGCAGGGGAACAGCTGACATTACTGAACCCCAGTAACACAGGAGCAAGTGTTGACTGTGCTAACAGCACTTCCGAGCAACAACTGGCGGTGTTGTAGCCCAGGAATGAGAAGAGAACATGGTGGAGGCAGCAGGACATTTTGCCGTTCACACAGCAGGGGAACAGCTGACATTACTGAACCCCAGTAAAACAGGAGCAAGTGTTGACTGTGCTAACAGCACTTCCAAGCAACAACTGGCGGTGTTGTAGCCAGGGATGAGAAGAGAACATGGTGAGGCAGCAGACTTTTTGCCGTTCACACAGCAGGGGAACAGCTGACATTACTGAACCCCAGTAACACAGGAGCAAGTGTTACTGTGCTAACAGCACTTCCGAGCAACAACTGGGTGTTGTAGCCAGGGATGAGAAGAGAACATGGTGGAGGCAGCAGGACTTTTGCCGTTCACACAGAGGGGAACAGCTGACATTATGAACCCATAACACAGAGCAGTGTTGACTGTGCTAACGCACTTCGAGCAACACTGGCGGTGTTGTAGCCCAGGATGAGAAGAGAACATGGTGAGGCAGCGGACTTTTTGCCGTTCACACAGCAGGGGAACAGCTGACATTACTGAACCCAGTAAACAGGAGCAAGTGTTGACTGTGCTAACAGCACTTCGAGCAACAACTGGCGGGTTGTAGCCAGGATGAGAAGAGAACATGGTGAGGCAGCAGGACTTTTTGCCGTTCACACAGCAGGGAACAGCTGACATTACTGAACCCAGTAACACAGGAGCAAGTGTTGACTGTGCTAACAGCACTTCGAGCAACAACTGGCGTGTTGTAGCCCAGGAATGAGAAGAGACTGGTGAGGCAGCAGGACTTTTTGCGTTCACACAGCAGGGGAACAGCTGACATTACTGAACCCAGTAACACAGGACAAGTGTTACTGTGCTAACAGCACTTCGAGCAACAATGGCGGTGTTGTAGCCCAGGGATGAGAGAGAACATGGTGGAGGCAGCAGACTTTTTGCCGTCACACAGCAGGGAACAGCTGACATTATGAACCATAAACAGGGCAAGTGTTACTGTGCTAACAGACTTCCGAGCAACAATGGCGGTGTTGTAGCAGGGATGAGAAGAGAACATGGTGGAGGCAGCAGGATTTTTGCGTTCACACAGCAGGGGAACAGCTGACATTACTGAACCCCAGTAACACAGGAGCAGTTTGACTGTGTAACAGCATTCCGAGCACAACTGGCGGTGTTGTAGCCAGGATGAGAGAAACATGTGAGAGCAATTTTTGCGTTCAACGCAGGGGAAATGACATTACTGAACCAGTAACAGAGCAAGTGTTGATGTGTACGCTTCAGCAAAATGGGTGTTGTAGCCAGGGAGAAGAACAGGTGAGAGCAGGACTTTTTGCGTTACAAGCAGGGGAAACTGACATTATGAACAGTAACAAGAGCAAGGTTCTGTGTAAAGCATTCGAGAACAATGCGGTGTGTGCAGGATGAGAGAGAATGGTGGAGGCGCAGACTTTTTGCGTTCACACAGCAGGAAGCTGACATTACTGAACCAGTACAAGGAGCAGTGTTACTGTGCTAACAATTCGAGCAAAATGCGGTGTTGTCAGATGAAAGAACATGGTGGAGGCAGCAGATTTTTGCGTTCACAGAGGGAACAGTGACATTATGAACCAGTAACACAGAGCAAGTGTTGATGTGCTAAAGCACTTCGAGCAAAATGCGTGTTGTAGCGATGAGAGAATGGTGAGCAGGGATTTGTCACAAGCAGGGAACAGGATACTGAACCAGTAAAGGGCAGTGTACGGTAAACATCCGGCAACATGGTGTTGACAGGATGAGAACATGTGAGCGCAGACTTTTTGCGTTAAGCGGAAAGTGATTATGAACCAGTAACAAGAGCAGTGTTGACTGTGCACAGCATTCGGCAAATGGCGGTTTGAGCCCAGGGATGAAAGAGAATGGTGGAGAGCAGGATTTTGGTTCACACGCAGGAAAGGACATACTGAACCCAGTACCGGGCAAGTGTTACTGTGCTAAACATCGGCAAACTGGCGGTGTTGTAGCCCAGGGATGAGAAGAGAACATGGTGGAGGCAGCAGGACTTTTTGCCGTTCACACAGCAGGGGAACAGCTGACATTACTGAACCCCAGTAACAAAAGGAGCAAGTGTTGACTGTGCTAACAGCACTTCGAGCAACAACTGGCGGTGTTGTAGCCCAGGGATGAGAAGAGAACATGGTGGAGGCAGCAGGACTTTTTGCGTTCACACAGCAGGGGAACAGCTGACATTACTGAACCCCAGTAACACAGGAGCAAGTGTTGACTGTGCTAACAGCACTTCCGAGCAACAACTGGCGGTGTTGTAGCCCAGGGATGAGAAGAGAACATGGTGGAGGCAGCAGGACTTTTTGCCGTTCACACAGCAGGGGAACAGCTGACATTACTGAACCCAGTAACACAGGAGCAAGTGTTGACTGTGCTAACAGCACTTCCGAGCAACAACTGGCGGTGTTGTAGCCCAGGGAATGAGAGAGAAACATGGTGGAGGCAGCAGGACTTTTTGCCGTTCACAAGCAGGGGAAACAGCTGACATTACTGAACCCAGTGTAACACAGGAGCAAGTGTTGACTGTGCTAACAGCACTTCCGAGCAACAACTGGCGGTGTTGTAGCCAGGGATGAGAAGAGAACATGGTGGAGGCAGCAGGACTTTTTGCCGTTCACACAGCAGGGGAACAGCTGACATTACTGAACCCAGTAACACAGGAGCAAGTGTTGACTGTGCTAACAGCACTTCCGAGCAACAACTGGCGGTGTTGTAGCCCAGGAATGAGAAGAGAACATGGTGGAGGCAGCAGGACTTTTTGCCGTTCACACAGCAGGGGAACAGCTGACATTACTGAACCCCAGTAACACAGGAGCAAGTGTTGACTGTGCTAACAGCACTTCCGAGCAACAACTGGCGGTGTTGTAGCCCAGGGATGAGAAGGAACATGGTGGAGGCAGCAGGACTTTTTGCCGTTCACACAGCAGGGGAACAGCTGACATTACTGAACCCCAGTAACACAGGAGCAAGTGTTCACTGTGCTAACAGCACTTCCGAGCAACAACTGGCGGTGTTGTAGCCCAGGGATGAGAAGAGAACATGGTGGAGGCAGCAGGACTTTTTGCCGTTCACACAGCAGGGGAACAGCTGACATTACTGAACCCCAGTAACACAGGAGCAAGTGTTGACTGTGCTAACAGCACTTCCGAGCAACAACTGGCGGTGTTGTAGCCCAGGGTCAAGGAGGATGTTTAAATACTATATCAAGTATTTTCCTTGTTACGTGTCAATTAAAAATGTCTATACTCCAAACAAGAGAAATATAACCTTTAGTACCATAAGATGATGATTTTACTTAAAAAAATATATGTAAATTAATAATTTACAAACATAAACGCATACATTAACATGTTGAAAAGCAATGCAAACCACAATTAAAATAGGTTAAATAATCTGCTATACGGTTTAAAATAAAAGCATACAAGTACATATCAGAATCCATTAATGATGGCTAAGTAACAGTATGTACACCATTTTTATTGTGTAGACAATGAATGGCTGACTTAAAAACATAATCAGCATTACAAGTTATCTTTGACATTCATAAAACTTTACATTTGGTGAATAATATCACTAAAATTTTTTTAAAAATATCTAAAATTTCCATCATGTAATACTGATAATATGTGCCAATCATTTATATTAACAAACAAAAAATTTAAAAAGTGCATAGTGCAGAGTGAAAACAGATATTTATGCCTGACTGTGGACTTGCAAGCATGACAACGGATAGATAAGGTATATATAGATGAGACTGCATAGCCACAGATGGTGAATGGCGATGTAATACTGTACCTCAATAAAGTGTGCGTTACTACTACATCCTTTTTTTTATATAGCTTTATAAAAGGTTACGTGCATGTATGGTTGCGCCTTTGTTTGGACGCACAGACTGGCTTCCTGCTGTGACGCGTTGGGTATTGGAGCGTCTGTACGTCTTATGACGCAGACTAACATTCACGGTGCGCATCGTTCATCATCGCAAGCGTACCGACAACACAAAGGCGTTGTCATGACTGCTTTACTCAGTAAACATGCACCTATGATGAAACATACACGCATGTGCCCTATTACATAACAAGCTACAAGAAAAACGAGTGTAAGGTGTGACACAGCTGTTTTGTTAAGGTACAGTATTATATCGACATTGTACAGGTGTCGCTATTCAGTCTGATAAATAGATATCATTCACCTATTCTATCAGTTGTCGTTCTTTCAGCACCACTTACAGGTATATATTTTGCTATTGTGACTATGCACTATTGACTTTACCAAGGTAATGCATGATTTTTGTTAGCGATTATCATGTTTACATGAAGGACCTTTATGATATGGGCTGTTAACTTTCTAATTAAATATGTATTTTTTAAAATGACACAAATATAAGTAATGTTGAAGAGGACTATTCCTACATGCATTGTTTGCACAATATTACAGGTGTACATCACGTCCCTTAATCAACATTGGATTATTATATTTACTTGTATGCTTTTATTTAAAAGGCAAGAACACTGAAGTATAACCTTCGCACTGCAGCAGTTGTCAAAGTTCAACCCACATTATGCAATTCCAACATTGCAGAATTTGAGTCATGATGTGAGTTGGATTTGTCTAAGCTATGGAGTGACAAGGTTGACCATCAGTATCCTATAGCATAAGTAGGCTTTTGTGTTTGCATTTGTTTTCGACATGTGCATATCTGTAATAATATGTCACAATTATTTTGTAACAGATTTGTGACAAAGACTAATCAATTTATGGTTTTAAAGTTGACGTTTCAAATGTTTACAGCTTAGAAATCAGGGTGTAGCCTCATATCTATGTGTAGCACTAGACACTTTGACATGTCATGTTTTTTTCACCATGATTAGGTAGCTAGCAGTAATTTTTGCCGGACACACAGCAGGGGAACAGCAGGCGTTACTGAACCCTACAAACACATCAGCGATTGTTTTCATCTGTGCATCTAACACTTCTGAGCAGCAACTGGCGGTGTTGAAGCCCAGGGTCAAGGAGGGTGTAGGCAGAGGCCTAGTATGAGATGTTTGAAGTTGAAGTTGTAGTTAGCAGCAGTAATTTTTGCCAGACACACAGCAGGGGAACAGCAGGCGTTACTGAACCCCACAAACACATCAGCGATTGTTTTCATCTGTGCATCTAACACTTCTGAGCAGCAACTGGCGGTGTTGAAGCCCAGGGTCAAGGAGGGTGTAGGCAGAGGCCTAGTATGAGATGTTTGAAGTTGAAGTTGTAGTTAGCAGCAGTAATTTTTGCCAGACACACAGCAGGGGAACAGCAGGCGTTACTGAACCCCACAAACACATCAGCGATTGTTTTCATCTGTGCATCTAACACTTCTGAGCAGCAACTGGCGGTGTTGAAGCCCAGGGTCAAGGAGGGTGTAGGCATAAAATATTCAGTTATTGCCTTGTTACGTGGCCATTGCAAATGTATGTACTTCAAACAAGAATAAATGAAGTTTTACTAGGACAATAAAATGCTGAATTTCAATTCCAAGAATAGAAAAATATTTATACTTGAGAGTCCTCTGTGGTTGATACCGTTTAATGGCTAACTGAAAATATGGTAACAAATTCCAAGCTTTCGAGACTACTCAGGTCTCTTCATCAGGCTAAGACTAAAACAAAAAATGAAGAATCACATATTTCTACACACAACAGGACACAGGAATAGGTAAGACAAATGAGGGAGGGACAAGTGAGGGGAGACCGGCCAAAAAATGAGAACAAGGATGAATTATCAGCGCCACACAATAAGAGAAAAAATAATGGATTTACCTGTGGCAAAACAATTTTGTATGCCCGGTCATAGCATGATGGATATGGAATTACTGGTATTAAAATATAACTTCAAATATGAGAAAGATACAAAGGTTTCAGAATATAAGCTCATCATGACCTTTGACACTGTTAGTGATGGAATGAATAGATCACACGGATTTATGTCATTCTATATCAATTAAGGAATCTGCGTCTCTGCCCTTCCAGGGGCATGAAAACACAAAACCAGACCCCAATCAGAGGGCAATAAAACTTTCTATCCTTATCTAGGAACTGTTCCAATATTTATGTTAATCCCTCTGTGATAATGAGAGTTCTGCTACACGTCACTTACTTGTCTTACCTATTTCACTATTCCTGTGTCCTGTTGTGTATAGAAATATGTGATGCTTCATTTTTTGTTTTAGTCTTTGCCTGATGAAGAGACGTGAGTAGCCTCGAAAGCTTGCAATTTGTTACCATCTTTTCAGTTATCCATTAAAAGGTAACGACCACTGCGGACTCTCAAGTCTAAATATTTTTCTATCTACTGGCTAACACGGTACGAAGATACACATGTTTCCTAACTTCAAGAATAAAAATAAAGACACTGCAAATATAAACGCATATATGCACATGCCAACAAGAAATGGAACAACACACCACCCAAAAAATTGGTTACAAAATATAGTGTTGTAAATTTAAGAATAAAAGTCCATTTTTGTATTTATGAATAATGCTTAAGGAACGCTATGTTAAACCATAACATAGTGAAGACAATGGATTTTGTAATAGTCACTCATCATCATCATCATCATTGCAATTTAGGTGTGACAGTCACAGACATTTCAATTATTTAAGTTAATAAAATCGTTACTTTGTACAGCATGTATGACATGTCCAGCATGGACTCATCAATGTGATGACTAGTGTTGAGCGATACGATAATGCAAATATCGGCTATCGGCTGATATTAGCTCTATCGGTCTTTCGATAATTCGTTTCGATATTTTCGTCTTATCGAATACCGTAATCGGATTTGTCACTGTCACTGTCTGTGTCCGTCGGTCGGGTCTGTCACTGTCAGTGTCCGTCGGTCGGGTCTGTCAGGAGTCAGCGGCACTTACCTGGCAGAAGATCTCCGGCGGTCACGTCCTGGACTGCTTCATGGCCGCCATCCTCTTCTCCCCGGCGGTCACATGCAGTTTCTCGCGATAACTGCAGTGACTGCTGGGTAATCCCGGCCGTAAAGCAGTCAGTCCGATGACGTCACCGCCGGGGAAGCAGGTAATCAGCTGTGCTGCGTCGCGATGACAGGCTCTGCCTGTCATTGCGATGTAGCAGAGCTGGATCGTCGTGGGACTGTCGTTACTATGGACTGCGTCGAACAGGTGGTATACTGTTGGTTTGTTTTTTTTCTTTTTTTACAGGAGATCGATGGCGTCGCAGGAATGAGAGTACAATAAAAGAAATGAAAACTGTGTTGTCTCTTTTATTTCATTAAAATACTTTTTTCTTGCTTTGTCTTTTTTTTATGCATTTAATAACTTTGGGATTAATAATGGATCGGTGTCTTATTGACGCCTCTCCATTATTAACCGGGCTTATTGTCACCGTGCAATCAACGGTGACATTAACCCCTTATTACCCCGCTTGCCACCGCTACAGGGCAAGTGGGAAGAGCCGGGTAAAGTGCCACAATTGGCACATCTTTTGATGCGCCAAATGTGGGGCTGCTGTAGCCTGGTATTATCAGGCTGTTGAGGGCCAAAATCCATGGGCCTTGACAGTCTTTTAATACCAGGCCGCAGCAGTCTGCATTTTACTTGGCTGGTTAACAAAAATAGGGGGACCCCTACGCCGTTTTTTTTTTTCGAGGGGATCCCCTATTTTTGTTAACCAGCCAAGCTAAGCAGACTGCTGTGGCCTGGTATTATCAGGCTTGCAAGGTCCATGGATACTGGATCCTTACCAGCCTGAAAATCCAGGCCTCAGCGGTCTGCTTCATCTGGCTGGTTAACAAAAATAGGGGGGACCCCACGCCATTTTTTTTCGAGGGGATCCCCTATTTTTGTTAACCAGTTCCCTCTGACGTCACTGATTGTGTCCCTGGCTGACCTGAAGTGAAAGTGGAAAGCAATCAATTAAGCTTTCCACTTCCTCTCCTGTCAGCCAGGAGAGGAACTCATTCATTTGGGGGTTTACTGTGAGGCTGCAGCATTAGCTGCGGTCCCTGCAGTAAACATTAACCCTTTCTGATGGATTACACCGTGGGACCTGACTGTACATCGGATTGGTAAGAATAATTTTGCTTTATTATTTTATTTTTATTACAGGAAATGGTCTTATGATTATTACTACCTTCATGCATTTTTGCAAAAAGATTTTTTATTTCATTTTTGGATATTTGTTTTTTTGTGCCTGTTTTTCTGTGTAATGGTCATGTGTTAATATGCATTTACATTTTGCATACACATTAACTTACTTTTTCAGTTCAGATCTAGTTTTCTATGTAGTTCATAGTGCATTCCGTGCATATAAGGGTGTGACCGCCCTGTTTTCTGAGTTGAGAAAATCCATCCTGTCTGGCCAGAGCTTCAACTGGTGGGTTCAGTCCCTCTGCCCTTGTTCACATTTAAGTCACTTGACAAGTGGAAAGGTTTTCAATATTAGAGTAGGACTGTCCCACAGAGGGTTGCCTTGACGTGGCGGGATGGCTTGTACATTATTTTGATCAAAATTATGTTTACTAAATACCCTTATGATTATTACTACCTTCATGCATTTTTGCAAAAAGATTTTTTATTTCATTTTTGGATATTTGTTTTTTTGTGCCTGTTTTTCTGTGTAATGGTCATGTGTTAATATGCATTTACATTTTGCATACACATTAACTTACTTTTTCAGTTCAGATCTAGTTTTCTATGTAGTTCATAGTGCATTCCGTGCATATAAGGGTGTGACCGCCCTGTTTTCTGAGTTGAGAAAATCCATCCTGTCTGGCCAGAGCTTCAACTGGTGGGTTCAGTCTCTGCCCTTGTTCACATTTAAGTCACTTGACAAGTGGAAAGGTTTTCAATATTAGAGTAGGACTGTCCCACAGAGGGTTGCCTTGACGTGGCGGGATGGCTTGTACATTATTTTGATCAAAATTATGTTTACTAAATACCCTTATGATTATTACTACCTTCATGCATTTTTGCAAAAAGATTTTTTATTTCATTTTTGGATATTTGTTTTTTTGTGCCTGTTTTTCTGTGTAATGGTCATGTGTTAATATGCATTTACATTTTGCATACACATTAACTTACTTTTTCAGTTCAGATCTAGTTTTCTATGTAGTTCATAGTGCATTCCGTGCATATAAGGGTGTGACCGCCCTGTTTTCTGAGTTGAGAAAATCCATCCTGTCTGGCCAGAGCTTCAACTGGTGGTTCAGTCCCTCTGCCCTTGTTCACATTTAAGTCACTTGACAAGTGGAAAGGTTTTCAACATTAGAGTAGGACTGTCCCACAGAGGGTTGCCTTGACGTGGCGGGATGGCTTGTACATTATTTTGATCAAAATTATGTTTACTAAATACCCTTATGATTATTACTACCTTCATGCATTTTTGCAAAAAGATTTTTTATTTCATTTTTGGATATTTGTTTTTTTGTGCCTGTTTTTCTGTGTAATGGTCATGTGTTAATATGCATTTACATTTTGCATACACATTAACTTACTTTTTCAGTTCAGATCTAGTTTTCTATGTAGTTCATAGTGCATTCCGTGCATATAAGGGTGTGACCGCCCTGTTTTCTGAGTTGAGAAAATCCATCCTGTCTGGCCAGAGCTTCAACTGGTGGGTTCAGTCCCTCTGCCCTTGTTCACATTTAAGTCACTTGACAAGTGGAAAGGTTTTCAATATTAGAGTAGGACTGTCCCACAGAGGGTTGCCTTGACGTGGCGGGATGGCTTGTACATTATTTTGATCAAAATTATGTTTACTAAATACCCTTATGATTATTACTACCTTCATGCATTTTTGCAAAAAGATTTTTTATTTCATTTTTGGATATTTGTTTTTTTGTGCCTGTTTTTCTGTGTAATGGTCATGTGTTAATATGCATTTACATTTTGCATACACATTAACTTACTTTTTCAGTTCAGATCTAGTTTTCTATGTAGTTCATAGTGCATTCCGTGCATATAAGGGTGTGACCGCCCTGTTTTCTGAGTTGAGAAAATCCATCCTGTCTGGCCAGAGCTTCAACTGGTGGGTTCAGTCCCTCTGCCCTTGTTCACATTTAAGTCACTTGACAAGTGGAAAGGTTTTCAATATTAGAGTAGGACTGTCCCACAGAGGGTTGCCTTGACGTGGCGGGATGGCTTGTACATTATTTTGATCAAAATTATGTTTACTAAATACCCTTATGATTATTACTACCTTCATGCATTTTTGCAAAAAGATTTTTTATTTCATTTTTGGATATTTGTTTTTTTGTGCCTGTTTTTCTGTGTAATGGTCATGTGTTAATATGCATTTACATTTTGCATACACATTAACTTACTTTTTCAGTTCAGATCTAGTTTTCTATGTAGTTCATAGTGCATTCCGTGCATATAAGGGTGTGACCGCCCTGTTTTCTGAGTTGAGAAAATCCATCCTGTCTGGCCAGAGCTTCAACTGGTGGGTTCAGTCCCTCTGCCCTTGTTCACATTTAAGTCACTTGACAAGTGGAAAGGTTTTCAATATTAGAGTAGGACTGTCCCACAGACGGTTGCCTTGACGTGGCGGGATGGCTTGTACATTATTTTGATCAAAATTATGTTTACTAAATACCCTTATGATTATTACTACCTTCATGCATTTTTGCAAAAAGATTTTTTATTTCATTTTTGGATATTTGTTTTTTTGTGCCTGTTTTTCTGTGTAATGGTCATGTGTTAATATGCATTTACATTTTGCATACACATTAACTTACTTTTTCAGTTCAGATCTAGTTTTCTAGGAAATGGTTTTAGCAGGTAAATAAAATATGGTCAAAAACTGTGTGATTATTTCATTAAACTTCTTTTTTATTAAAGTGTGTGTGTTTGATTTTTCTTTCATACAATAGGATTAATAATTGATAGTTGTCTGATTGACAGCTCTCAATTATTAACCTGGCTTAAAGTGACCTTTCAATTGCAAGGTCATTTTAACCCCTTATTAACCCATTCGCCACCGCTACAGGGCAATGGGAATAGACGGGCAAAGTGCCAGAAAGGGCGAATCTAATTATAGATTTGTCTTTTCTGGGGTGTCTGGGGGCAGATTTTAGTAGCCGGGGGGGGGCCAAAAATAATGGTCCCTCTCTGGGCTATTATTATCTGCCCCCACTCACTGGCTTTGTCTGTCTGGTTGCGAATATAGACCTATATATATATACATGTCATTGAATTTGTGACACATATATATATATTTATATTTATAGTTCATACACTTCTACATAGTATAATAGCCGCTAATTCAATTGCCGGCTTTTGTGAAAATGCAGAACCCGACATGAAATGACACTTGGTTTACATAGAGTTAACCATGTCTTTTCATGTAGTTTGATATCTGATTTGCACAAACAATTACATGTGTGTAAGTGTGCAAAATTTCACACCTGTAGGGGTTAATTAAAGGTGTAAATTCGTAGCAAAAAAGTCCGTTTTTTTTACAACGAATTTACACCTTTAATTAACCCCTACAGGTGTGAAATTTTGCACACATAGACTGATGTAATTGTTTGTGCAAATCAGATTGCAAACGACATGAAAAGACATGGTTAACCCTATGTACACCAAGTGTCATTTCATGTCGGGTGCTTCTGTCTTTTCACAGAAGCCGGCTTTACCCGGCAATTGAATCAGAGGATATTTTACTATGTAGAAGTGTATAAACTATACATATATGTATATATATATGTCACAATTACATGTGTATATATATATATAATATATATATTATGTATTCTATGTGTGTATATTTAGTGTTTACAAGGAAATAAAGTTTTTTTTTAATTTCGATATTTTGTTCCCATAGACTTACATGGGACTTCCGCTATCGAAATCGGATATCGACGATATTTAGTGCTATCGGCGATACAATTTCGATACGATATTTTTAGATATCGAGCAATATCGCTCAACACTAGTGATGACACAATAATGTACGATAAAAAATAACCATTTAAAAAAACATAATGCATTGTCACAATTTAAGTGTGTGCCTGCAAGTGTAGGTGAAACAAAGGCTACGGATAGCAAAGGTATATTCTATGTCTGTATCAGACAGTGGACAGCCTCTGATGGGTAATGGCGATGTTATACTGTACGTCAATAAAGTCTGCGGCTGCAATCATGCATTTTTTGCTTGTACAGTGTTGAAGAGGGTAAAAGCATGTCTGGTTGCGCAAGGCTTTATCCGTCAACACTACCTTCCTACTGTCACGCGTAGGGTAGGGTAGCGTGTGTCAATTAGATGACTCTATAAAATGTGACGTTACGCAGCGTTATTGCGCCCTAGGGACGCCAAAAATATGACAGCAGTAATCATTTACTGTCTAATACTCCACCTATGACCAACAAAAAAAGAACGTTCCCTCTTTAACAATCTACAAGACTAACAAGCATAATGGTTGACGCTGACTTTATTGAGGTACAGTATTACATCGACATTGTCCATGAGTAACTATGCACTGTGATACCTATATACCATTATTAATTTATATCTGTTGTGGTTGTTTCAACAGCACTTGCAGGTATAACTACCTATTGTCAGTATGCATGATGCACTTTCTAGATGTAATAATTTATTATTGCACATTATTACCAGGTTTACATGCTGGCCATTTCATATATGGTGTGTGAAGTTACAGTTGGCATCAGTATGTGTATTTTATAATGTCTGTCATAAATAAAACTCGTGATGATGATGATGAGGATTTTATGATTCGTACATCCATTGACTGCATTATCTTACAGGTACAGATAAAGTTCCTTAAAAAGCATTAATTGATAAGTATGAAATGTACTTTTATGCATTAATTTCAAAAAGTGAACACTATGTTTTAGTTTTTGTTACCATTTCTAATAGACATGTGCAGATATGCGCTGTGATGACAAATTATTATTTGTCCATATTTGTCATAAAAACTTATCATTCTAGGCCTGGAAAACTTCACAATTTCATGTTTTAAGCATAACAATCAGGGTGACGGCTCTTCCCTATTTGAGCATGTTCGACATGGGTTTTTCTGTGCATGTGTAGGGAACAGGAGACTTCTTGCCGGACACACAGCAGGGGAACAGCTGGCGTTACTGAACCCCACTAACACTATAGCTTGTGTATTGGTCTGTGGACACGACATTTCTGAGCAGCAACTGGCAGTGTTGTAGCCCAGGGACTAGAGTTCAGGTGGTAGAAAGATGAACATAACAGGAGACATGGATAACGTTGCGAACCAGTTATTTAATCTGAAAACGGACAGACAAATTCTGGCGAGATCCATGCCTTGTTCATTTTCAGAAAAGTAAGCCGGTCTACATTATCGGAGGATAGTCGCATGCGACGGTCTGTTAGTACACCACCTGCAGCACTAAAGACGCGCTCCGATAATACACTGGCAGCAGGGCAAGCCAGCACCTCCAATGCATACTGGCTAAGCTCTGGCCATGTATCCAGCTTAGAGACCCAAAACTTGAATGGGGAAAAGCCATCTGGGAGTACACTGAGAGGGAAAGACATGTAGTCTGTCACCATCTTACGGAAACGTTGCCTCCTGCTGACTGGAGCCGTCTCGGATGGTGTAGACATTTGTGGCGCTGCCACAAAACTTTGCCACATTTGGAACATACTGGTCTTGCCTTTTGAAGAGGCGCTGCTTGTGCTCCCTCTTGTTGCAGAGCTGTCTCCACTGCCTCGACGCACAGAGCTGCTTTGTAAAGCAGTAGCAGCAGCAGCAGTGCTCTCGGCTGGAATGGAGAACATTATGGATTGCACCAGTGTGTCTTGGTACTCCCGCATTTTACGCTCCCGGTTCAACGGTGTGATGAGGCTTTGTAAGTTGTCCCGGTAGCGAGGGTCTAGGAGGGTGTACACCCAATAATCAGACGTGGTGAGAATGTGGGCGATGCGGCGGTTGTTTCTCAGGCACTGCAGCATGAAATCAACCATGTGCTGCAGACTCCCAACTGGCCAAGAAACGCTGTCCCCTGCAAGAGGCGTCATCTCTGCCTGCTCTGCATCACCCCACCCTCGCTCTACATACTGACTAGAGCGTTGTGTACCTCCCTCTGGAGCGATGTCTTCCTCCTCCATTGACTCCTCCTCATCCTCCTCACAAAGTGAGCCCTGCCCAGCCCTTTGTGAGGAACCACGTTGCGCTGACTGTCCAGAAGGTGATGGAATTTGTGACTCCTCATCCTCCACCTCTTCCAAAACCTCATCCCTTAGTGCTTGCAGTGTTTTTTGAAGCAGGCAGATAAGGGGGACAGTCAGGCTGACTAGTGCATCATCTGCACTCGCCATCCGCGTTGACTCATCAAACGCACGCAAAACGTGGCAGATGTCCTTCATAGAGGCCCACTCAGTAGTGGTGAAGTGTGAACGGCGCAAATTGCGAGTTGATTGCGCCTGATGCAGCTGATACTCCATTACTGCTGGCTGCTGCTCACACAACCGCTCCAACATATGTAACGTGGAATTCCACCTGGTGGGTACGTCACATATGATGCGATGTTCAGGAAGGCGAAATCTGCGTTGCAGAGCTGCAATGCGCGATCTGGCGATGCTGGAACGTCGCAAGTGAGCGCACTCTAGGCGGACCTTGTGCAGCAGTGCATCAAGATCCGGATAGTCCCTCAAAAAACTCTGCACGACCAAGTTGAGCACATGTGCCAGACATGGTATGTGAGTGAGGTTGCCAAGGCCCAGAGCTGCCACCAGATTTCGGCCATTGTCACACACTACCAAGCCTGGCTGGAGATTCGCTGGCAAAAACCACACGTCGCTCTCCTGCTTGATGGCATTCCAGAGCTCCTGCGCTGTGTGGCTTCGATTCCCCATGGAAATTAATTTCAGGACGGCCTGTTGACGTTTGGCCACGGCTGTGCTCATATCGGTCGCATCAGGTAAGCGTTCACGGGTCCATGTGGAGGTAGACCGTGACGGCTCCTGCAGCGATGATTCTGAGGAACTGGAGTAGGAGGAGGAGTCAATGTGGACAGACTTGATTCCTGCAATCCTTGGAGTTGGCAGAACACGTACAGCGCCACTCGCAAGATCTGTACCCGGCTCCACAACATTGACCCAATGGGCAGTGAGGGAAAGGTATCGTCCCTGGCCATGGGTACTGGTCCACGCATCGGTGGTCAGGTGGACCTTGCTACTGACGGCGTTTAGTAGCGCATGTTTAATTTTTCCCTCAACATGCTTTTGCAGACCAGGGACGGCTTGCCTGCTGAAATAAAATCGGCTGGGCACATTGTATTGTGGGACTGCCAATGCCATTAAGTTACGGAAACTGTCAGTCTCCACCAGCCTGAATGACAGCATTTCAAGGGACAGGAGTTTTGCAATGCCAGCATTCAGAGCCTGTGCTCGTGGATGGTTTACCGAGTATGGCCGTCTTTTATCCCATGCCTGTGCTACCGATGGCTGTTTTGTGGCCTGGGAGTGTGAGGATGACAGGGAACTTGCAGCTGTGGGCGGAATAACACTGGGTCTCTGGACAACAGTGACAGAGGTTCTTCCATGGCGATCCTGTGAGGAAGCCAAACCAGCTGTGTGTGAGCTGGAGGAAGAGGCTCCAACACGAGCTGAAGATGTAGGTGCTGCTGTAGGTTGGCCTACATCTCCAGTGTGTCTTTGTAACTCAACCACGTGCTTTGACCGCACATGTTTCCACATATTTGTGGTATTAAGGTTACTGACACTTTTACCTCTTTTTACTTTTTGATTACACAGCTTGCATTTGACATAGCAAATATCATCTGCAAGTGTGTCAAAAAAGGACCACGCAGTGCAAGTCCTGGGAGCGCCCGTTTTGGCTGTTGGAAGAGAACTGCTACGAACGGGTGCCAAACTGGAGGCTACAGGCAACCGAGTCTGCAGCCTACCTCTCCCTACTGTTTGGACCGTTGGGGCAATCTCTTCCTCAGAGCTGCTACCACCACCTTCCTGTTCCTCACGCCATGTTGGGTCTTGGACCTCATCATCTCCACTACCCTCTTCCAACACCTGCTGCTGTTGGGTGGTCTGGCCAGCACCATGCTCAACAGAAACTGGCACCTGAGTCTCATCATCATCAGATGCGTTCTGCGGTGTGCTGACCATCGGCACTGGCTCACCCGCCTCTTCACATTCAGAGAGACACAGCTGTTGCGCATCACTGCATACTGCCTCTTCTTCACATTCCAGAATGCTGCTTGGCTGGGCCCCTGTTTGCAAGCCAACAGATTCTGAGAACAGAAGCAGAGACTCAGCTGGCTCCAGTTCAGAACTCTCTGACTGCCTGGGCAATTTGGCAGGCGGTGAAGAGACAGATGGTTGTTCAACAGTGCTGTGGTCCTGAGAGGAGGTGGAAGCAATTGAAGTCGAAGCATTGGCTGCCATCCAACCAACAACGGCTTCAATTTGTTCTTCCCGCAGCAGGGGGGTACGCTGAGCTCCTACAAAAGTGCGCATAAAGGAACGCTCACGGGGAAAACTGGTGGATGCTGTGTCACTGGGTGCGGCAGCAGCCACAGAATCCCCATGTCCTCTCCCTGCTGAAACTCCACGGCCACGACCACGTGCCTTACTCCCTGCCTTCTTCATCTTGGTAGATTGATAAAGAAAGTCAGAAAAGTTATAAGGCCTAAGTGTGGTTATTCCTCAGAGACTGCAGTGAACACTGCAGACAACTGTTCAGTAGCTGTGAAAGGCCCCTTTGTGTACTTCTATAGTGTTTGCAACCAATGTATTGTATACGGATGGAAGAGCGTCACACTAATAGATTAGATTTTTTTCAAATATAATGGAGCAGCACCAATTAAGAAAAATGTGAAGGATGAGGCAGTGACACACGCTCAGCAGACTACAACCAGCAGTGGTTGAAGAACTAACTGGAGCGTAATCTGCACTCAAAAAATGAAAAGCTCACAGACTACAGTGAACACTGCAGACAACTGTTCAGTAGCTGTGAAAGGCCCCTTTGTGTACTTCTATAGTGTTTGCAACCAATGTATTGTATACGGATGGAAGCGCGTCACACTAATAGATTAGATTTTTTTCAAATATAATGGAGCAGCACCAATTAGAGAAAAATGTGAAGGATGAGGCAGTGACACACGCTCAGCAGACTACAACCAGCAGTGGTTGAAGAACTAACTGGAGCGTGATCTGCACTCAAAAAATCAAAACCTCACAGACTGCAGTGAACACTGAAACACAACTGTTCACTATCTGTGAAAGGCTCCTTTCTGTACTTCTATAGTGTTTGCAACCAATGTATTGTATACGGATGGAAGCGCGTCACACTAATAGATTAGATTTTTTTCAAATATAATGGAGCAGCACCAATTAGAGAAAAATGTGAAGGATGAGGCAGTGACACACGCTCAGCAGACTACAACTAGCAGTGGTTGAAGAACTAACTGGAGCGTGATCTGCACTCAAAAAATCAAAACCTCACAGACTGCAGTGAACACTGAAACACAATTGTTCACTATCTGTGAAAGGCTCCTTTCTGTACTTCTATAGTGTTTGCAACCAATGTATTGTATACGGATGGAAGTGCGTCACACTAATAGATTCAATTTTTTTCAAATATAATGGAGCTGCACCAATTCCACAAAATAAAATAAAAAAAAGAGTCAGTGAGTGACTGTCATGTGTGCATTGCCACGAAGATCGTCGCGGTTGCACATTTTGACTTCTCACAGCTGAGTTGCTGTTTCTTTGTGTTTGGCAGCTAGGGAGTTAATTCTGTCTGTGCTCGGTGCTGGGACTGGGTGCAGTTTCTCCCGGCTGCAATTGATTATTTGTTGATTGGTTTCCTTTAAATTCCTGGTTGTCTGCTTTGGGAGTTGCCAGTGAAATCCTTCATTCAGTCCACAGATAGGAATGAATCTGTATTGACTTAAGTTGAGAGCTCCTTAGTTGTTTTAAGCTCAACTTGCTTAGAGTTTATTTCCCAGACCATTTATGTTCCTTCGGTGTTTGAGTGTGTATGCAAGTGAGTGCTATCCTGTCTGTCTTATATGTCTTATCTGTGTATTTAGCTGAGATCTGCCCTATCCCTTTGGTGGTAATCAGGATCCTTCTTAGGACTGATTACAGGGTTCAGGGTCTGATAGGAGACAGGGTTAGGCTGGAGACTTGGACCTCTGAACCATTATCAGTACCTCCAAGGTAAGGGATTAGTTAGGACCCCAGTGTAGGGTCAGGTTAGACCCCGTCCTCCTCTTTCCTGTTTCAGCTCATCAAGTCCTCAAGATTAACCCTGAGTTAAACAGAAATCGTTTCTGCACATCTAGTCCTCAAGATTTACCCTAAGTTCTGCAGATATCGTGTCAGGTAAATCTATTTTATACTTACATTCTGATGTTGCTAAACTATATGTTGTATAGAGTGTGGTTCCTGTATAAATAGTTTACTGACATTGTATTCATATCATTAGACAGCGTGACAGTGACACGTGCAGATGCCTACAAACAGCGGTGGATGCAGAGCAAACTGCAGCGTCACCTGCACTCTCACACACACCTTGCACAGAGCTGTTAAAACAACACTGCAAGGCAAAAGGAAGCTTTACACAGCGGTTGGTGCTAGCCTGCCTACAGCACAGTACACTAAATCGCAATCTCTAACTGTCCCTCAGAGTCAGCACAGCAGCGTTCTGTCCCTAACTGAGTTCATAGCACAGTGACGCTAAAATGGCGGCGGCGCCTTTTATAGTGCATTCTGACATCATTTCAGCAGCCAATCACAGCCATGCCATTAGTTAAGATGACCGCAGCATTACAGGATGTGCCTACACTTCATAAGATTCCTCATTGGCTGACTAAAATCACATTGCCTCTCAAAGAATTATGGGAACTTCCGATTCCGGTATACGATATTGGAAAAATATCGGAACTAAGTATCGGAATTCCGATACAGCGAATATCGGCCGATACCCGATACTTGCAGTATCGGAATGCTCAACACTACTCAGATCCTTACAAAACAATAATTATGAGTCATTCTACACTTTCACCATTAGATGGCGCCAGAACACAGCAAATGAGAAATGCATCTAAAATAGAGGTGACTAGACATGGAGAATTACAGCTCACAAATGCAGGGGATAATGTAGAGGGGCAGTTAGAGAGTGAGCTGTACAGTCATGGCCAAAAGTTTTGAGAATGACACAAATATTAATTTTTACAAAGTCTACTGCTTCACTTTTTCTAATGGCAATTTGCATATACTCCAGAATGTTATAAAGAGTGATCAGCTTAACAGCAATTACTTGCAAAGTCAATATTTGGTCTAGAAAATGAACTTTATCCCCCAAAACACATTTCAACATCATTGCAGCCCTGCCTTAAAAGGACCAGCTAACCTCTTTTCAGTGATTGCTCCATTAACACAGGTGTGGGTGTTGATGAGGACATGGCTGGAGATCAATCTGTCATGATTAAGTAAGAATGACACCACTGGACACTTTAAAAGGAGGCTGGTGCTTGGCATCATTGTTTCTCTTCTGTTAACCATGGTTATCTCTAAAGAAACACGTGCAGTCATCATTGCAATGCACAAAAATGGCCTAACAGGGAAGAGTATCGCAGCTAGAAAGATTGCACCTCAGTCAATAATCGATTGCATCATCAAGAACTTCAAGGAGAGAGGTTTCATTGTTGCCAAAAAGGCTTCAGGGCGCCCAAGAAAGACCAGCAAGTGCCAGGACCGTCTCTTAAAAGTGTTTCAGCTGCGGGATCGGGCTACCAGCAGTGCAGAGCTTACTCAGGAATGGCAGCAGGCAGGTGTGAGTGCATCTGCACGCACTGTGAGGCGGAGACTCTTGGAGCAAGGCCTGGTCTCAAGGAGGGCAGCAAAGAAGCCACTTCTCTCCAGAAAAAACATCATGGACAGGCTGATATTCTGCAAAAGGTACAGGCAGTGGACTGCTGAGGACTGGGGTAAAGTTATTTTCTCTGATGAATCCCCTTTTCGATTGTTTGGGACATCAGGAAAACGCCTCATTCGGAGAAGACAAGGTGAGCGCTACTACCAGTCTTGTCTCATGCCAACTGTTAAGCTTCCTGAAACCATTCATGTGTGGGGTTGCTTCTCAGCCAAGGGAATCGGCTCTCTCACAGTCTTGCCTAAAAACACAGCCACATCGCACCTGACGCCGAAAACCTGATGCGTGAAAGAGGTCTTAGATGCTGAGATGTGATCCTTGATTGTGAATAGCTTCTGTACACTACAGTCATGGCCAAAAGTTTTGAGAATGACACAAATATTATATTTTCACATGATCTGCTGCCCTCTGGTTTTTATGTGTGTTTGACAGATGTTTTTATCACAGACAGAAATATAATAATTGAAAACATATGAGTAACAAAAGCTTATATTGACAGTTAGAATGAGTTAATGCAGCAAGTCAATATTTGCAGTGTTGACCCTTCTTCTTCAGGACCTCTGCAATTCTCCCTGGCATGCTCTCAATCAACTTCTGGACCAAATCCTGACTGATAGCAGTCCATTCTTGCACAATCAATGCTTTCATTTTGTCAGAATTTTTAGGTTTTTGTTTGTCCACCCATCTCTTGATGATTGACCACAAGTTCTCAATGGGATTAAGATCTGGGGAGTTTCCAGGCCATGGACCCAAAATCTCTATGATTTGTTCCCTGAGCCATTTAGTTATCACCTTTGCTTTATGGCAAGGTGCTCCATCATGCTGGAAAAGGCATTGTTGATCGCCAAACTGCTCTTGGAGGGTTGGGAGAAGTTGCTCTTGGAGGACTTTCTGGTACCATTCTTTATTCATGGCTGTGTTTTTAGGCAAGACTGTGAGAGAGCCGATTCCCTTGGCTGAGAAGCAACCCCACACATGAATGGTTTCAGGATGCTTAACAGTTGGCATGAGACAAGACTGGTGGTAGCGCTCACCTTGTCTTCTCCGAATGAGGCGTTTTCCTGATGTCCCAAACAATCGAAAAGGGGATTCATCAGAGAAAATAACTTTACCCCAGTCCTCAGCAGTCCACTGCCTGTACCTTTTGCAGAATATCAGTCTGTCCATGATGTTTTTTCTGGAGAGAAGTGGCTTCTTTGCTGCCCTCCTTGAGACCAGGCCTTGCTCCAAGAGTCTCCGCCTCGAAGTGCGTGCAGATGCACTCACACCTGCCTGCTGCCATTCCTGAGCAAGCTCTGCACTGCTGGTAGCCCGATCCCGCAGCTGAAACACTTTTAAGAGACGGTCCTGGCGCTTGCTGGTCTTTCTTGGGCGCCCTGAAGCCTTTTTGGCAACAATGGAACCTCTCTCCTTGAAGTTCTTGATGATGCGATAGATTATTGACTGAGGTGCAATCTTTCTTGCTGCGATACTCTTCCCTGTTAGGCCATTTTTGTGCATTGCAATGATGACTGCACGTGTTTCTTTAGAGATAACCATGGTTAACAGAAGAGAAACAATGATGCCAAGCACCAGCCTCCTTTTAAAGTGTCCAGTGGTGTCATTCTTACTTAATCATGACAGATTGATCTCCAGCCATGTCCTCATCAACACCCACACCTGTGTTAATGGAGCAATCACTGAAAAGAGGTTAGCTGGTTCTTTTAAGGCAGGGCTGCAATGATGTTGAAATGTGTTTTGGGGGATAAAGTTCATTTTCTAGACAAATATTGACTTTGCAAGTAATTGCTGTTAAGCTGATCACTCTTTATAACATTCTGGAATATATGCAAATTGCCATTAGAAAAAGTGAAGCAGTAGACTTTGTAAAAATTAATATTTGTGTCATTCTCAAAACTTTTGGCCATGACTGTACAGTCCTGCTCACCATTATTGGCACCCCTTCATTTTTTTTCATTTTGGCCATTATATCAACTAATAGCACACATATTTTTGTATGTGTTTTTTTGCACTTTATTTTTCAGGGTGCAGCTGGGCCCATTTGGTTCTGTGGTGTCTGTTCACATGGGATGCATTTTGGCTAGCACTGGGCAGCCCGCCTGATCTAAGAGTATGGGCGTTAGTAATAGGCTTTTAGGCAGATGCTCTACATCATGTATATGTGAACAGCGCCACATACAGACCTTCTTTGTGCATTAATATGCCAAACAACTGCCCATTCCATGGATTGGCAGGCTGAGAGGGGTTGTTTCATCAGCAATCTTGCACCTGTACTAAATGGGCCCACTGCATCCTGTTAGTGCAGTTGTTTAGAGGCCTGGGTAGTTAAACCATCTCTGCCTTTTTTCTGTTGTTCTTTGAATTTTTGGAAGGATTTTTAAGTCCTCTTCGTGGTTTTGCTGTTTAGTGATAGACTGTTCAGTATCTTCAGAAATAAATGGTCATGTACCATAGTTATATCCTCAGGATTTTTTAATAAGTGGTCCAAAGTAATACAATAATAAAACATTGTTTTTCAACTTACATGTTGAAATTTCAAAGAAGAAACAGAATAAACAGCATGTGCTGCAATAAAGGCACCCCTAATTAATACTTGGTTACACACCCTTTGGCATTGATGACAGCCTCCAAACATTTCTTGTATCCATCTATAAGCTCCTTGCACTTCTCAGCTGGTATTTTCTCCCACTCTTCCTTTGCAGTTTGTTCAAGCTCTTGAATGTTTGCAGGATTCTTTTTCCCAATAGCAGATTTCAGATCACCCCAAAGTTTTCCAATAATAATAATAATAATCTTTATTTATATATCGCCAACATTTTCCACAGCGCTTTACAGTTTAACAGTTTCAAAATACAAGTCATAAGTAACAACGTTAACAATACAATAATTAAAGCAAAATAAGCCGCACAATATGATTGTGTTCAGGACACATTTATGGCCATTTTAAACAGTCAATTTTTTCTTTTTCAACCATTCCTGTGTACTTTTGGATGTGTGCTTTGGGTCATTGTCTTGCTGGAGGACCCATGATCTTTGACTCAAACCAAATTTTCTTACACTGTGTAAGACATTTCACTCTAAAATCTCTTGACATTTATTTAATTTCATGATTCCTGTGATACAGTCAAGACCTCCCATATAAGATGCAGCAAAGCAACCCCACGGCATTATGGTTCCTCCACCATGCTTAACTGTTGGGACGGTGTTCTTTTCCTTATAAGCTTCATTGCGCTGTCTGTAAGCAAACTGTTCTTTTGCATTGCCAAAAAGCTCTATTTTTATTTAATCTATCCACAGAATATTTTTCCAGAAGGATTGTGGTTTGTCAAGGTACTCTTTGGCAAAGATCAGTTGTTCCTTTTTATGTATTTTCTTCAGCAATGATTTCTTCCTTAGCCTTCGTCCATAAAGCTCTGCTTGGTTTAGTGTTCGGCATATGGAATTTGTTGAAAACATGACCCCAGACTGTTCCAGGTTGGCCTTCAGGTATTTGGATGTTTGACTTTTTTTCTCTACCATTCGCACCAAGCTTCGAAGACATCTCTTGTCAATTTTCCTCTTTCCCCACGTCCAGAGAGGTTCTAGACGATTCCAGGCTAGGAAAACTTCTTAATAACATTGAGTACTGTTGAAACTGGGATACAAAGGTCTTTGGAGATGGCCTTATACCCTTTGGATATCTTGTATTTGCTAATAACAGCAGTTCTGATGTCCTCAGACATCACCATTGTGACAAGGAACGTGCCCTACCATGTGGCTTTTTAAAACACTGAAGTCATCATTTATTGGCTAATTCATGTCACATGGACACCAACAATTACACGGGTGTTTCTCATTTGTGATTTACCACAGGCAAGTCAAAATGTGTTTCCATCCTAAGGTAATGTAAAGGGTGCCAATACCAGTGTCACAGCAAGCTTTAGGGTTTTCTATTTTTCAGTCCCGTTGTTTTTGGTTTTAAATTGTTGTTTATCATTTGCTCTTTTGTATTTAACACTAGTGCTCTATACAAATCAACTGTTTCACTTGATTCGTTTTTTTTCTGGACATATTCCAGATTATGTACTTAAGCTTCATGGGTGTCAATAGCGATGCACAGGACTGTAGACCAAATATACATGCAAGCTAGTCCCGTTACCTGTTATTATTATTATTCATTTTTATAGCGCCATTTATTCCATGGCGCTTTACATGTGAGAGGGGGCGGATATAGACAAGTACAATAAATATAAGCAATACAGGACACACATAAGTACAGAAGGAGAAAGGACCCTGCCCGCAAAGGCTCACAATCTACAGGGGATGGGTGAGGATACACTAGGAGAGGGTCGTGCGGCGGTTCAGTAGACTGAGGATCACTGCTGGTTGTAGGCTTGTCGGAAGAGGTAGGTTTTCAGTTTCTTTTTGAAGGTTCCCATGGTAGGCGAGAGTCTGATGTGTTGGGGTAGAGAATTCCAGAGTATAGGGGAGGCACGGGAGAAGTCTTGTATGCGGTTGTGGGAAGAAGAGATAAGGGGAGAGTAGAGAAGGAGATCTTGAGAGGATCGAAGGTTGCATGTGGGTAAGTAACGGGAGACCATGTCACAGATGTATGGAGGAGACAGGTTGTGGATGACTTTGTATGTCATAGTTAGGGTTTTGAACTGGTGCCTCTGGATGATAGGAAGCCAATGAAGGGCTTGGCATAGGGGAAAGGCTGGGGAATAACGGGGAGACAGGTGGATTAGTCGGGCAGCAGAATGTAGGATGGATTGGAGTGGTGCCAGAGTGCTAGAGGGGAGGCCAGAGAGGAGGAGGTTGCAGTAGTCAAGGCGGGAGTTGATAAGGGCATTCACTAGTGTTTTTGTGGTGTCGTGGTCAAGGAATGCATGGATCTGGGTTTGGATATGTGGCTTAAAAGAAAGGGCAGAGTCGAGTATCACCGCGAGGCACCGAGCATGCGGGACCGGGGAAAGTGAGCAGCTGTTGACATTGAGGGATAGGTCTGGTGGAGGGGTAGAGTGAGATGGGGGGAAGATGATGAATTCTGTTTTGTCCATGTTCAGTTTTAGAAAGCGAGCAGAAAAAAAGCTGAAATAGCGGACAGACAATGTGGGATTTTTGTCAGTAAGGAGGTGAGGTCAGTTCCAGATAGGTAGATCTGCGTGTCATCGGCATAGAGATGATACTGTAAACCGTGGGATTCTATGAGCTGTCCCAGGCCGAAGGTGTAGATGGAGAAGAGTAGGGGTCCTAGAACTGAGCCTTGAAGAACACCGACAGAGAGGGGGCGATGTGAGGAGGTGGTGTGGGAGAGGGAGACACTGAATGTTCGATCTGTTAGATATGATGAGATCCAGGAAAGGGCCAAGCCTGTGATGCCCAGAGATGAGAGAATCTGGAGCAGGAGGGAGTGGTCCACAGTGTCGAAGGCAGAAGACAGGTCCAGGAGAAGGAGGACAGAGTAGTGTCGCTTGCTCTTGGCGTTAGCAGGTCGTTGGTGACTTTAGTTAGGGCAGTTTCAGTTGAGTGATGCAGTCGGAAGCCTGATTGTAAGCGGTCAAAAAGGGAGCAAGAAGAGAGGTGGGAGGACAGTTCAAGATGGACATGCTGTTCCAGTAGTTTTGAGGCATAAGGGAGAAGAGATATTGGTGATAGCTAGACGCAGAGGATGGGTCAAGGGAGGTCTTTTTGAGGATGGGTGCGATCGAGGCATGTTTGAAGGATGAGGGGAAGACACCATTTGTAAGTGAGAGGCTGAAGAGGCGTGTTAGAGTAGGGATGAAGACTGGCGAGGTTAGGGATGAGGTGAAACAGGAGCGGGTAAAGTGTGCAAGTGGTGGTGTGATCTTGAAAGGAGGGTGGAGAGCTGATCCTGTGTCATGGTGGAGAAGTTGGTTTTGGAGGAACAGGGCTGAGCAGCTAAGAGGGGCACTGGGGGCTGTGGGCCAAAGCTTTTCCTGATCGTATCAATCATCTGCTTGAAGGAGGCAAAATCTTGAGCAGTAATGAGATGAAGGGGGAGGTGCTGGGGGACAGAGTAGAGAATTGAAAGTGTTGAAGAGCTGTTTAGGGTTCTGAGACAGGGAGGATATGAGAGATGAGAAGTAAGTTTGCTTTGCGGCAGTGAGTGTGGATTTGAAGCTGGTGAGGGATTGCTTGTATGCGGTTAGGTGCTTGGCAGAGCGGGATTTCTTCCATCTCCGCTCAGCAACCCTGGAAGCCCGTCTCAGTTCTTTGGTGAGTCTGGTCAGCCAGGGCTGCCTGCTGATTGCGCGAGTTTTGCTGTGTGTGAGGGGGGTGGCTGAATCAAGTGCTGCTGTTATTGTGGTGTTATAAAAGGTGGCAGCAGCGTCTATGTCATGAAGTGAGGCTATGTCTGTAAGAGGGAGGAGGGACTCAGAGAGTGATTGTAAATTGAGGTGTTTGAGATTTCTGTGAGGATGAGCGAGCTTGTGGAGCAGGGGTTGCGTACTAGGAGAGGAGAGGGAAGAAAATGTCAGTAGGTTGTGGTCAGACAGGGGCAGGGGTGAGTTAGTGAGATTAGTAAGGGAGCAGAGGCGGGTGAAGATAAGGTCCAGTGTGTGACCATCTTTGTGAGTGGCCACAGAGGACCATTGAGTGAGTTTGGAGGCAGCGGAGGTGGAAGTGTCAATGGGGATGTTAAAGTCACCCATGATGATAGTGGGGATGTCAGCAGAGAGGAAATGAAGCAGCCAAGTGGTGAAGTGATCGAGAAAGGTAGAGATGGCTAGTTCTGGGGGGCGGTAGATGACAGCTAGCTGGAGGTTGGAAGGGGAGTAGATGCGGACGGAGTGCACCTCAAACGAGGGAAGAGTAACGGAGGGGGTAGTGGAATTGGGGTAAAGGAGCAGCTATCAGACAAGAGCAAACCAACTCCACCACCACGTTTCTTGCTGGGCGGGGGTGTGAGAAAGATGGAATCCGCCATAAGAGAATGCAGCTGGAGAGGCTGAGTCAGAGGGGGTGAGCCAGGTTTCAGTGATAGCAAGGAAGGAGAGTTTGTTGGTGATGAAGAGGTCATGGATGAACGACAGTTTATTGCAGACTGAGGTGCGTTCCATAGTGCTCAAGGAAGGGGGACCGGAGGAGTGGGGGCTGGATGAATGGGTATGAGGTTATCATGGTTGCAGAAACGTGTAGAGGATCGTGGCAGGGTGTTAGAAATGAGTGTGGGGATGTGTTGAGGAGGACCAGGATTTGGGGATACGTCACCAGCAATGAGGAGTAACAGAATGTTAGAAGGTTGGAGCAGGATAAGCTATGGTGTGGCCCTGTGTGTCTGGACAGAGAGGCTTGTATGTGGAGGAACAGTTCTGAGGAGAAGGTGAGGTGGCTGGGGAGGATGGAGGGAGAAATGACTAGTTCCTTATTAGGTGGGGGGATTACTGGAGATCGGGTAAAATAGAGAAGTATGGGGGTGAAAGTGAGAAGAAGTCAAAACATTGCTGTGGGGTTATAGTTCATTACCTTACAGTCAAATTCCAGTCGAATTCTAGTCTAATTCAGAGTGTTGCACTTAGAAATCTGTAATTTGAAAGATGGGATTTGAAATAAGCCTGTGAATAAGGCCCTGAATATATCTGGGACTGAGAGGGATCAGCTGTGAGAGGGGATGTGGGCGTCATTACCCACACTACATGTTCAGAGTTAGCCAAAGGTGAGAAAAAGGGGGGAAGGGACTGCACACTCAGAAATAGGCATGGAAGACACAGGGGGAAAGGAGTACATTATGGATGCAAGAGGTTTATAGAGGTCCGATTTGAGAGAATTGTGATGGACCTAGATGGTCCTCTAGTTAAAGGGAAGGTGCCATTGAAAAAAAAAAATTTTCAGCAATTGAAAAAATGTAAAAAATTAATGTTTCAATTTTGTTAAAAAATATTATCATTTGTTTATAATTTAGTATAATATAAAAAATGATTTAAGAAGGTTTGGTATTTCCACTTTTAAACACTAAGGAGAGCAGCTACTGAAGTTTGGCACAAAAACCTAGTGTACAACTAGATCACATTATGACTGCAGTAAATATGGGCTGAATCTGCTCACATGTATGATGTCACTCCTCTCCTCCACTTCTGGGTGTTTGCTAAGGAATAACAGAGGATGAGATTTAGGAACATAGTGAGGAGTAATTTTGTTGGTGACTGCAAAGTTATACAGTCATGGCCAAAAGTTTTGAGAATGACACAAATATTATATTTTCACATGATCTGCTGCCCTCTGGTTTTTATGTGTGTTTGACAGATGTTTTTATCACAGACAGAAATATAATAATTGCAAACATATGAGTAACAAAAGCTTATATTGACAGTTAGAATGAGTTAATGCAGCAAGTCAATATTTGCAGTGTTGACCCTTCTTCTTCAGGACCTCTGCAATTCTCCCTGGCATGCTCTCAATCAACTTCTGGACCAAATCCTGACTGATAGCAGTCCATTCTTGCACAATCAATGCTTTCATTTTGTCAGAATTTTTAGGTTTTTGTTTGTCCACCCATCTCTTGATGATTGACCACAAGTTCTCAATGGGATTAAGATCCGGGGAGTTTCCAGGCCATGGACCCAAAATCTCTATATTTTGTTCCCTGAGCCATTTAGTTATCACCTTTGCTTTATGGCAAGGTGCTCCATCATGCTGGAAAATACATTGTTGATCGCCAAACTGCTCTTGGAGGGTTGGGAGAAGTTGCTCTTGGAGGACATTCTGGTACCATTCTTTATTCATGGCTGTGTTTTTAGGCAAGACTGTGAGAGAGCCGATTCCCTTGGCTGAGAAGCAACCCCACACATGAATGGTTTCAGGATGCTTAACAGTTGGCTTGAGGCAAGACTGGTGGTAGTGCTCACCTTGTCTTCTCCGAATGAGGCGTTTTCCTGATGTCCCAAACAATCAAAAAGGGGATTCATCAGAGAAAATAACTTTACCCCAGTCCTCAGCAGTCCACTGCCTGTACCTTTTGCAGAATATCAGTCTGTCCATGATGTTTTTTCTGGAGAGAAGTGGCTTCTTTGCTGCCCTCCTTGAGACCAGGCCTTGCTCCAAGAGTCTCCGCCTCACAGTGCGTGCAGATGCACTCACACCTGCCTGCTGCCATTCCTGAGCAAGCTCTGCACTGCTGGTAGCCCGATCCCGCAGCTGAAACGCTTTTAAGAGACGGTCCTGGCGCTTGCTGGTCTTTCTTGGGTGCCCTGAAGCCTTTTTGGCAACAATGGAACCTCTCTCCTTGAAGTTCTTGATGATGCGATAGATTGCTGACTGAGGTGCAATCTTTCTAGCTGCGATACTCTTCCCTGTTAGGCCATTTTTGTGCATTGCAATGATGACTGCATGTGTTTCTTTAGAGATAACCATGGTTAACAGAAGAGAAACAATGATGCCAAGCACCAGCCTCCTTTTAAAGTGTCCAGTGGTGTCATTCTTACTTAATCATGACAGATTAATCTCCAGCCATGTCCTCATCAACACCCACACCTGTGTTAATGGAGCAATCACTGAAAAGAGGTTAGCTGGTCTTTTAAGGCAGGGCTGCAATGATGTTGAAATGTGTTTTGGGGGATAAAGTTCATTTTCTAGCCAAATATTGACTTTGCAAGTAATTGCTGTTAAGCTGATCACTCTTTATAACATTCTGGAGTATATGCAAATTGCCATTAGAAAAAGTGAAGCAGTAGACTTTGTAAAAATTAATATTTGTGTCATTCTCAAAACTTTTAGCCATGACTGTACATCGTCGGGAGTGGCGAAATAAAGCCAAAAGTAAACAAGGTGGAGGCAATCCATAAATGTCCGCAACCGCTTTCCAAGAAGCAGATGAGAGCATTTCTTAGAATTGTGGGCTATTACCGGTGGTTTACTTCAAATTTTGCCATGATTGCCGCAACACTAGCGAATCTCTTTAACCCTTCACCACCTTGGGTTTTTCCGATTTAAGGTTTTAGTTTTTTGCTCCCCTTCTTCCCTGAGCCATAACTTTTTTATTTTTCCGTTAATATGTCCATGTGAGGGCTTGTTATTTGTGGGATAAGTTGTACTTTTAGGAACTAGTCAAATGGAGGGCACCATCAATAATATATTACACACATGTAAAAACGGATAAGGAGATCTACCTGAAACCTGTCATGGCATAAGCAATAAAAGAAAGAAAAGAGGCAGGTCACAAAATCAGGGATCATCAAAATATCAATACTAGGTGAAAAACAAATGAAATTTTATTCAAAATATACAAATCACACCAAAAATGCACTCATAGGATAAAATAATTTAAAAACAGTGTTACAAGAAACAACAAACATGACTAACAGGCCCTATTGACAAGCAAATATGTATTCAAAGTGATCAGCCCAATATTACACAAAGCCCATGATGTAAGAGAAAGCAGCCTAGGGTAAGTTGTACTTTTGAACGACTCTATTGGTTTTACCATTTAGTGTATTGGAAAACGGGAATAAATTCAAAGTGCGGTGAAATTGTAAAAAAGTGTAATTCCACAATTGTTTGTTTTTTTTCTTACCATGTTCACTAACTGCTAAAACTGACCTGCCATTATGATTCGCCAGGTCATTACAAGTTTGTAGATACCAAACATGCATAGGTTATATTTTATTTAAGTGGTGAAAAAAAATCCAAAATTTGTAAAAGAAAAAAAAAAAATGTGCCATTTTCTGAGACCCGTAGCGTCTCCATTTTTCGTGATCTGGAACTTGGTGAGGGATTATTTTCTGCATGCGAAGCTGATGAATTCAATGATACCATTTTGGGGTAAATACAATGTTTTGATCGCCTTTTATTGCATTTTATTACAATGTATTGGCAACCAAAAAAACGTTATTCTGGCACTTTGATTTTTTTTCTATTTTCTATTTACTGATCGGATTAATTTTTTTTTATATATTGATAGATCTGGTGATTCTGAATGCTGCCATACCAAATATGTGTATTTTTTTAAAATTGCTTTATTTTGAATGGGGCAAAAGGGGGGTGATTTTAAGTTTTATTTTTTAAAACTTTTTTTTTACTTTTTACTGGCTTCACTAGGCTCCATGCGAGACTAAAAACTCTGATCATTCCTCTTCTACAGCCCTGCTATGTGCAGCTAAAATGCTCATCTGCTATTAGCTCCGACCTATACGTCATAGGTAGAAAAGGCACCAAATCAATGATGGCCCAATTGACTGCTGAAGCAGAGATTGCATTCCAAGACCTGAGGTTGGCACTACATAAACAGCCGGTCCTGGTCACACCGGACTTTATTAAAGAATTTGTGGTCCAGACGGATGCTTTGGAAGTTGGATTGGGAGCCGTGCTGCCTAAAGAGATAAATGGTGAATAACATTCCATCCTGTGTCTAAAGGCAGATGCTCTCTTCCATGTTTAGTGTTTCAAGGTGAACAAAACTCTCGGCTTTGGGCAGATGGGGGTGGGGAATGTGACAGGGTCACTGGCAATGTATGTGAGGGGAGATATGTATCACGAAAATTGCCATCTTATGTGATGTGAAACCCTGAATTTTTTCTCCAGTGCACTGAGGGGTTAATCAGCCATGACAGGGTTGGGTTTTTTTGTGAGTAGTTATAAAAGAAGGGTGGGACAGCCATTCACCATAGCTCCACCTCAAGGGTGTGGTTCGGCAGGTTAAAGGTCCCGCCACTGAGTTTTTTTTCTGTCTGTGTGTCTGGAAGCAATAAATCTCCAGAGAAGTCTTATGTGCAACTGTGCTGGAATCTGCTGATTGTACCCTGAGCGGGTGGATTTCTGCAGGCATATGGACTGTGATATATGTTATCTTTTTGTTTCCCGTTTTTGCCAGAGCGGCCGTGTTTATTTTGTTGAACCCTGCACTGGTTTATGCCATGTTTTAAATAAACCAGCAGAAGAAACGTTCCTGTGTCTACCTCTGTGAGCAACTAAGCGAGTTGCATTACCACAAACCACAGTGGGTATGGGATTTCTATAAATCTCTTCCACTATGCTTATGAGCCGCTCGCCGGGGCCGTGGGGTACTCAGCACCGAGCCCGTCGACTTCTATGGGGGATGTCACGGGCAGCACACGGCTCGGTCAGTTGCCCTGGGAGCTCACTATAAATGGGGGAGTATTTACAGGGGATTAGTGTTCGTGTAGTTTGTCGTGACGCCACCTGTAGTACCTGGTCAGGGTGACCAGCGCTGCTGTGCAGGTCCTCTGGAAGGGATGGTGTTGTGCAGCTAGATGATAAGTCTTCTACAGGTAAGACTGTGTCCTCCCAGGGCAGATAGATGAAAGGTGTAGCAATGGTGCAGAGGGATGTAGCAGAGGGGAGTGTGCGTCGCTGGAATAATCAGGGAAACAGTTCTGTTTCAGTTTCAAGGTTTTACTCACAGTCTGTTGCATGCCATACAGATGCCAGCCGGGCACTGTGTCCTCCAAGTGAGTGGTCCAGCAACCCTCAGGTAAGTTGGTCGCACTTCCAAAGACTCCCCTTTCAGTATGTTCCTTTCTGGCTTCTCTAGGTGCTATTCTCCTAACTTCCATGCACCCCGCCACCACAGAGCCCTCGGACGAGGGAGTATTGGGCCCTTTCAGTTACCAGTCTGGACTGGTGGTTGCCTAGGCTACTCAGTACGGAAGTCCTGGATGTACTTGACCCCTAAGTGTTATGTTTTGGTAGCTGAGGAGAGCAGGCAAAAACGACAGTACACCAGAGAGGTTGGAATCTACTGGATTGCAGTACCCTGACTAACCACCACAACTAAAGGCAGCCATGGAGCGTTCCTACGATGGTCCTAGACGCCTCGTCACAGCCTGAGAGGTTAACTACACCTAAAGATAGAAAGAGGAAAGCGATCTGCCCCAGAGCAGATCCCCAAAGAACATAGGAAGCCCCCAAACATGTAATGGCGGTTAGACAAGAGCAAATACAGACACAGACAGAAAATAGTATGAGCAAACGTTGGGGCCCAATCTGCCTAGACAGAAAAAGGATAGGAAGGATACTTACTGTAATCCAAAAAAACCCCTAAAAAACCAACGCTACTAATTGCAAAAACACCTGAGATCACACAACCTCTACCACCTAAATTAGTTCTCTGGTGTAACAAAACTAAGCCGCAGCCACTGAAAAAACTGGAAAAGGCAAATGAACAAATAACAGTGGCTCCAGAGGAACTGAGAGGAGCCCAAGCCCCCGGGAGAGGGACCTGGCTAACTTCACAGAAATGCAGAGAAATATGCAAATGGTAAGCACAAAAACAAAAAACAGAAAATATCTTATCTGAGAGCAGGAGAAGAGGCAAGACTCAGCAAGCTTCCATGAGAACCAGGAAACAAAGTTGAGACAAGAACAATTGATCACCGGCAACCATGATGGGAAGGAACCTCCCTTATATAAGACCAGTCTGTGATTCCTGATTGCCAATCCTCATTGAATGGTTCAGTACTGTTTGTAACCACCAGAGGGAGCTTCTGCTCAGAATTCATTTCTAAAACATTCACAACACCTAAGCTTCCTCCTGGTGAGATTATGGTGGCTAGTGGCCCCTTGAAGAGACCCACTGTTCTCGGTGTTACTAGTGGGGCTGAACTTTCCCACTAGTCTAGGAACCGTTCCCCGATTTTCGCCTGGTCCTCCTCTGCAATGGGCTACGACTTGTGAGGTAGTCTCTGCCCAGGACCCTTTCGCTCACACAGTTAGGCTCCCTGAGGTGGACTCAGAGGAGCAGCAGGACAGTCCAGTACCCACACACTGACTGCCTGTCTCAAACTGAAACTAAAGACTAACACGCAGCCTAGTGCTGCCTAAGCTCCACCCACCAACTAACTACACCCTTTCCTAACCAGCCTGAGTCAGACCATCCTCCCGAAGGGTCCACCTGTGCTCAGCCAGCATAGTGTATGTTGGATGCAGCTGGTGGGAGTCCATGGGGTGCTTCCTCCTTACCTGAGAGTCAGGTGTCACACCGCTGGGTGCGATGCAGCATCTCTGTGGCGACTGGACCCTCAGGGTGCCACATTCCCCCCTTGTTAAACACAGCACTCCTGGGCTGTAAAAGAGTAAAGATGTTACAGGAGAAACATACAAGATTTTATGAATGCTAGCAAACAGTAGAAAACAATTTCATAACTCATCATCCCTTTATGGGAGGCACTTCAGTTTAAACGTTGCATAAATAACATTTTTAATATCAACATTCAATATAGTGTAATCAGCAATTACGTTGGAGTTCATTTAAAACTTGTTCTTGTGGAGGACCCACTCCAAACCTCCCATGGTGGTCTTGGGCGGGCTGCAAGACATAACTGACTTTTCCAGCAGACCTCACCTTCAGCCACACCAAACGGGTTTTAACTTCAGAGGTAGTTACTAAGAGCTTTGTGTAAAACCAAGATGGAGCACCTAAGTGCTAACTATATACATTAGAGTTTTTGGGCTGGCAAAGTCCTCAGCCACGCAGTTCAGACAAGAAAACATATTAGAAAAACATGTGCAAAATTATAACTATTCACAGGTTAACTACCCTGTCCAGGTTAAGGATTAATTTACTTATTTGCAGGTGGTGGCATCGGGTGCTACCTGGTACCCCCTTAGCCAGAAGTCTCTTATAGCCCCCTGCCGCCGCGGCTCGTGCACAGTACCTCTCGTCTGCCTCTTCCGTTGCTCCTGGCGACGCTGCTGGGCCTCCCATTCCAGGCGTCGGTCATAGTACTCCTCTGCTAGCACCTCCAGGTCCCGACTGGCAGACCGCTGGTTGCGGGGCTCTGACTTCTCCAAGTCTTCCGGTGCCCGCCTGGACTGGCGGTACTCAGCATTGCCAGGTGCCGGACTCGGCTCAGGAACTAGCTGGGGTGCCGGCTCGGATCCAGGTTGTGGAGTTGGCTCATTCTTGCTCTCAGCGCAGCAGGGGCCGGCTTCCTCCGGGAACACAGACAGCAGACCTGGGGCTGGTGCAGATGGCATGACGCATCGTTCCTCCACGGACTCCTTGGCGGGGACGGGTAAGGCAGCAGCAGGGTCTGGATCCGGGCACGCTTCCTGGTGGACTTCGGACACCGGCATTACAGGTGAGTGGAGTGATCGGCTACGCTGCAGCCGCAGCTTCAGAGCTCTCCAGATCTGCTCCATTCATTCCACTTCCGCACGGTACCGGGCCAGCTCCTCCAGTGCAGCATCAGCATCCGTGCTGGAGAGGGTGCAGACTGGTTCGGACCCTGCAGGTGGCTCGGTGGGGGTCAGCGCTCTTTCATGGGGGAAGAGGGTGAGCTTCTCCATCCGTTCCCACGGCAGCTCGCCACCGGACGCCATCTTAATCAGGTCATCAGTCAGTTCTCCATCAGTAGGGGCCCGGTCTTTTGTATGGAGGCGGGACCTTCGCGTTCTTTTCCTCCCACTGAGGAGAATGAGGAGGCGGATCTCCTTGGCTGTGGGGCATGATCTGATATTGTAATAGCACTTGGACTGGGCGGTCATTATTTTCGCGCCGCTGAGTGAGCGCACGCCCACGAATTCACGCCCTCCTTCACCAGCGCCTCATGGTGCGAATATGGCGGCAAATGGCGGCAAAGTCACAAATGATGGCAAATAAAATCTTTAGCACAAAACAGTCAATTTAGGCACACAGGACTCACTTATAGCGAGCTTCAGAATCCTGTTCGTGACGCCAAAAATGAGCCGCCTGCCAGGAATGGTGTTGTGCAGCTAGATGATAAGTCTTCTACAGATAAGACTGTGCCCTCCCAGGGCAGATAGATGAAAGGTGTAGCAATGGTGCAGAGGGATGTAGCATAGGGGAGTGTGCATCGCTGGAATAATCAGGGAAACAGTTCTGTTGCAGTTTCAAGGTTTTACTCACAGTCTGTTGCATGCCATACAGATGCCAACCGGGCACTGTGTCCTCCAAGTGAGTGGTCCAGCAACCCTCAGGTAAGTTAGTCGCACTTCCAAAGACTCCCCTTTCAGTATGTTCCTTTCTGGCTTCTTCTCTACGTGCTACTCTCCTAACTTCCATGCACCCCGCCACCACAGAGCCCTCGGATGAGGGAGTATTGGGCCCTTTCAGTTACCAGTCTGGACTGGTGGTTGCCTAGGCCACTCAGTACGGAAGTCCTGGACGTACTTGACCCCTAAGCTTCCTCCCGGTGAGATTATGGTGGCTAGTGGCCCCTTGAAGAGACCCACTGTTCTCGGTGTTACTAGTGGAGCTGAACTTTCCCACTAGTCTAGGGACCGTTTCCCGATTTTCGCCTGGTCCTCCTCTGCAATGGGCTACGACTTGTGAGGTTGTCTCGGCCCAGTACCCTTTTGCTCACACAGTTAGGCTCCCTGAGGTGGACTCAGAGGAGCAGCAGGACAGTCCAGTACCCACACACTGACTGCCTGTCTCAAACTGAAACTAAAGACTAACACGCAGCCTAGTGCTGCCTAAGCTCTACCCACCAACTAACTACACCCGTTCCTAACCAGCCTGAGTCAGACCATCCTCCCGAAGGGTCCGTCTGTGCTCAGCCAGCATAGTGTATGTTGGATGCAGGTGGTGGGAGTCCATGGGGTGCTTCCTCCTTACCTGAGAGTCAGGTGTCACACCGCTGGGTGCGATGCAGCATCTCTGTGGCGACTGAACCCTCAGGGCGCCACACTTACAAAGCAAAATGCTACTATTCCTAATCGTGGGCACACACCCTAATAATTATTTTCTGCTATTAAAACATTTTCTTCAAATCTAGGACATCCCCTTTAATTTGCAACAGAAACAAAGGAGTAAAATTACCAAATTAAATAACTCTAATAAACAGCAAGTGTATCATAAGTAGGTATGGACTTATATAGCAAGATACTCGATTTCCTAGATAGATACCAACTTGGCAACTGACTGTATCTGTTGTAAAACATCTCTGTGTGTCAGCCATATACATGAGCTATATGATTATTTACGGCATGTGAAATATTTCTATGCAGAGGAATAGAGCGCATCAGGTTCCATTTCATGGATCTTTGCAGTTTATTTCAGGTTGCATCTGCTCTTCTCTATTTACAATGCACTTTTTTTTAAAAGGAAATACTGTGTAGCTTCTGGAAATACACAATCACTTCACCAGCGTTTCACTGCATCCTCCAACCAGTGCAAGCTATGGCCTGAACTCGCAGAAGATCATGCAATTTCCTGTTTGATTTCAGTGCATTGTAAATTTAATAAAACATTTATGGAAAGGCTGAGATTTTCTAATAGATTCTGTTGGGATTTGAAGTGTATTTCATTTCCGTCCCCATCGTGCTAAGTAACATGAGACAGAACAGAAATGTTTCCGATCCTGGATGTGACAACTTGTATAAATAACTGTCATGTTGGGTTAATAAAAGTATCAGAATCTTCACTAGATCTGCTTCGACCAGTGCTGATAGACATTACTCAGTACACTCCTCACCGCGGGTGAAAGCTGTATGTTTTCACTTACACACATAATGGTGCACAGTTCTGCTGTGCTTCCCTTTCTGTTACATATGCCCAGTTGTCAGGAGCCATTTATACGTCCAGTCACCTTGACAAGTACATGAGAAACTGTCAATGTGATTTATTGCAAATGATTTACATAGACCATAACTCACGATTTCAGGACGACTACCTATTGTCATCTCGCAAAACAGCAATATGACCGTCTCTTAAAGAAGAATTCCCATGAATATTTTTGTAATTAATTCTGTGGAGCCTTGTTTTGACGCTCCATAGACTTACATTGTAAAAGCCACTTCTGAGTGCAGTGTGACCCGGAGAGTCTGCAGAGTGGTAATATCTTAGAGCAAAAATGGCGCTGGATCCCGGACAGAGCGGCGGTAGATGAGTATATTAAAGGGGCTATGTCACCCCCTGGGATAGTTTTAAGCTATTACTATGGGCATACAGGTGATAGAATTGTTAAAATAGTCCTACGTGTATGCCTCATAGCTGCGATCTTGTTGGTGCAAAATAGACTTTTAATCTTTTATTTTAATTAGTTCTTACAGTGCTTTGCCTGGAAGAAAACTCAGCCTCTGGTGTAAAGTTACATACCACCACCCTCCCAAGCACGTCACAGTGCCATGTGATGTGCAGTTGTGGCACCGGAATCCACCCTTTATGGGCAGTGTCTTCACCGATCTTCTGCACCTGCGCTGGCAAGTCACGGCTACTTCAGTAGCAGTCACTCACCGGCGCCTGTGCAGAAGAACAATTAAGCCAATGCCCATAGCAGGGCAGAAAAAGTAATTATATTTGTGCGAGTGCAGGGAGCAGGCGCGAGATTCCCCACACTTTTTGCGCTTTTTTCGTGTTCACGGCGTACTGCGCTGAGCATTTGTGCTCTTCCCATGGCCAGAGCACAATGATCAGTATCGCTGCTGGTCAGAGACTGCGTCAAGGGACCTTTTCTTAATTTAGCTAGTTAGAGTAACGGACGTCGCAGTGTAAGTGACATCCAATGTTTTGGACGTAGCAGATGTTACAGTTTTAGACTAAATGCACACGTTCAGGAATATTTGCGTTTTTTTTGCGTTTTTTCCGCGATTTTCCGCGGTAAAAACGCAAACAAAAACGCAAGCATTAAGCATCCTATACATGTTAATTGATTCCGCATGTTTTGGCCACATGTTGCGTTTTTTTTCCGCGAAAAAAACGCTTCGCGGAAAAAATAGCAACATGTTCATTAATTTTGCGGAATGTAAGCGGTTCATGTGCGGTGGTACCCAGGGTCTGGAGGAGAGGAGATTCTCCTCCAGGCCCTGGGTACCATATCCCTGGTAAAACAATAATTAAAATAATAAATAATGATATTCTCACCTTCCGGCGGCCCCCGCAGCTTTCCCGCCTTCAGCGACGCTCCCGGCAACTCCCGGTCCCAAGAGTCCTTTGCGAGAATCACCCAGATGGCGTAGCGGTCTCGCGTGATGCTACGTCATCGGTGTGATTTGTCGCAATGCATCCTTGGGACCGGGAGTTGCCGGGAGCGTCGCTGAAGGCGGGAAAGCTGGGGGGCCGCCGGAAGGTGAGAATATCATTATTTATTATTTTTTTTATTATTTTTACATTAGATCTTTTTACTATTGATGCGGCATAGGCTGCATCAATAGTAAAAAGTTGGTCACACGTGTCAAACACTATGTTTGACTCGTGTGACCAACCTGTCAATCAGTTTTCCAAGCGATGCTACAGATCGCTAGGAAAACGCTAGGATTCTGCAAGCTAATTACGCTTGCAAAACGCTATTATTCTGGCGGGAATACGCATACAAAAAAAGTGCGTATTTCCCGCGGGAGAAGTGCGGGATTGCCGCGGAAATTTCCGCGGCAATTCCGCAACGTGTGAACTTAGCCTTAGTGATGTCTTATTTTCTTTTAGAAAAAAAAAAAGCTAGTACAGAGTAGCTTTATAAATAGAGAGGTAGCATTTTTCTTTTGCAAAAATAAAAGAATAGTTAGCACCGACTCAATTTCTAGCTAGTTAATTAAGGAAGCATACGTCGCAGTGTTAGTGACGTTTATTTTTCTTTTGCAAAACAAGGATCTTTAGCAACGAGTAACTTTATAGGTAGTGCATTAGTTTAGTGAACGTCACTGTTTTTTTTTTTAGAGATACTGATTTTTCTTTTCATTTTTTCTTTTAAGTGTTTCTTCTAAATTTTTCCTTTTTCCTTTTTCTCTACTTTTTTCTCTCTATTTTTTACAATAAATAGTACCTTTTACACAAGCCCCACACAATACACGTGTTAAAGTACCACCTTCACACACATCCTCTGTATTTTGCAGATCAAAATAAAAATGGCCCATCTGTTAAGAAGACGCTATTCACCAGAGGAGGCATATCCTTTCCTTGCCACGATGGAGTGAGGAAGATCCCACGTTCCTCTATTTCTCTTCCTCCTCCTCACCTAGTGAGGTGGGACCCCCAGCAAGGCGCCCTAGGAGTCAGGCAACCCCTTCAGCAGTCGATCCCATATGGACTCCATCTCAGAGAAATTATCAGCCTGTTATTCTGGATTTCCTCGGCAGCTCAGGAATCCAATTTGACACCATCGGCCTCACTTAACCCCTTAATGTCCATTGACGTGCACAGTCCGTCATGGCAGGATGTAAGTTTTGGCACCTTGACGGACTGTGCACGTCATGCCTTTGAACTACCACTGCATGTAAACACGCAGTGGTAGTTCAGTGCCGACAGCTGTCTATGACAGCTGACAGGCACGGCAAGCGGTGAGGGGACCTTTGCAGTCGGTCCCCGCACCTATTGTACAGCGCTGTGATTGGTCAGTCAATCTGACTGACCAAACACAGCAGTGATCGGGCAGGAGAGGCTGAAATCTCAGCTTCTCCTGCCCGATCAGTGCAGGAGCTCAGCGCTGCAGTGGCCGAGCTTCCTGCACTGACAGACAGGAGCGGCGTCTGTGCCGCCCCTGGCTGTTAACCCCCTGACTTCTGTGATGGAGCGCGATCTCAGCGTTCGGAGGGGAGGCAGAGGGTCGGGTCGCAATGCATTATATCTGCAACAAAAGTGAAAAAGTGAAAGTCCCATAAAGGGACTAGGTAAAAAAAACATTTTTAAAAAAAATTTGTAAAAAAAATTTTTTTAAAAATAATAAAAAAAATCCCCTAAAAATACACATTTTATGTAAAAAAAAAAACAAAAAAATACACATGTTTGTATCGCCGCGTCCGTAAAAATCCTATCAATAAAAGCGTAACCCTAGTTAACCCCTTCAGTGAAAGCCATAAAAAAAAACACAAAAAAGTTGTAAATTATACTTTTTCCAAGCGGTCATCATACCGCTTGGAAAAAGTGCAATAACACGTGATCAAAAAGACGGATATAAATAAACATGGTACCGTCATCTTGTCCCGCAAAAAACAAGCTGCCATACAGCATCATCAGTGAAAAAATAAAAAAAGTTATAGCTCGCAGAATAAAGTAATGCAAAAATAATTATTTTTTCTATAAAAGTTTTTATTGTGTAAAAAACGCCAAAACATAAAAAAAAATGAGGTATCGCTGTAATCGTAGTGACCCGAAGAATAAAACTGCCTTACCAATTTTGCCACACGCGGAACGAGGAAAAAAAAAACAATTCCTGAATTGCTGGTTTTTGTTCATTCTGCTTCCACAAAAATCGGAATAGGAAGCGATCAAAAAAACTATATGTGCCTGAATATGGTACCAATAAAAAGTCCGCTCATCCTGCAAAAAAATAAGCCCGCATGAGGAACGGCATAAAAAATAAAACCAATTCTTCACCTTTTGTGGATTTGTTCATTCTGCCTCCCAAAGATCGCAGTAAGGCGATCACAAGTGGTTTGCCCCCACATATGGGGTATCAGCATACTCAGGACAAATTGAACAAAAACTTTGGGGGTCCTATTTCTCCTGTTACCCTTATAAAAATAAAAATTTGGGGGCAAAAAGATCATTTTTGGGGAAAAAAATATGATTTTTTTATTTTCATGGCTCTACCTTATAAACTTCTGTGAAGCACTTGGGGTTCAAAGTGTTCACCACACATCTAGATAAGTTCCTTGGAGGGTCTAGTTTCCAAAATGGGGTCACTTGTGGTGGATTTCTACTGTTTAGGCACATCAGGGGCTCTGCAAAAGCAACATGACACCCGCAGACCATTCCATCAAAGTCTGCATTCCAAAACGGCGCTCCTTCCCTTCCGAGCTCTGCCATGCGCCCAAATAGTGGTTTACCCCCACATATGGGGTATCAGCATACTCAGGACAAATTGCACAATAACTTTTGGGGTCCTGTTACCCTTTGGAAAATAAAAATTGGGGGTGAAAAGATCATTTTTGTGGAAAAAATATGATTTTTTAATTTTACAGCTCTACGTTATAACCTTCTGTGAAGCCCTTGGGGTTCAAAGTGCTCACTACACATCTAGATAAGTTCCTTGAGGGGTCTAGTTTCCAAAATGGGGTCACTTGTGGGGGGTTTCCACTGTTTAGGCACATCAGGGACTCTCCAAATGCGACATGGCATCCAATCTCAATTCCAGTCAAAAAGTCAAATGGCGCTGCTTCCATTCCGAGCTCTGCCATGCGCCCAATAGTGGTTTACCCCCACAAAAGTTTGGACACACCTCATTCAAAAATTTTTCTGTATTTTCATGACTATGAAAATTGTAGAATCACACTGAAGGCATCAAAACTATGAAGTAATACATGTGGAATTATACATTACACTTTACAAAAAAGTGTGAAACAACTGAAAATATGTCTTATATTCTAGGTTCTTCAAAGTAGCCACCTTTTGCTTTGATTACTGCTTTGCAGAAAAGGTGAACGGATGGACTCTACATGCCTAGTTCCCACAGTGAAGCATGGAGGAGGTGGTGTGATGGTGTGGGGTGCTTTGCTGGTGACACTGTTGGGCATTTATTCAAAATTGAAGCGGTGAGTGGTTCAGCTCACCCCAAACTATCTCGATTGGGTTCAGGTATGGTGACTGTGGAGGCCAGGTCATCTGGCGTAGCACCCCAGCACTCTCCTTCTTGGTCAAATAGCCCTTACACAGCCTGGAGGTGTGTTTGGGGTCATTGTCCTGTTGACAAATAAATAATGGTCCAACTAAACGCAAACCGGATGGAATAGCATGCTGCTGCAAGATGCTGTGGTAGCCATGCTGGTTCACTATGCCTTCAGTTTTGAATAAATTCCCAACAGTGTCACCAGCAAAGCACCCCCACACATCACACCACCTCCTCCATGCTTCACGTTGGGAACCAGGCATGTAGAATCCATCCGTTCACCTTTTCTGCGTGCAAAGCAGTAATCAAAGCAAAGGGTGGCTACTTTGAAGAACCTAGAATATAAGACATATTTTCAGTTGTTTCACACTTTTTTGTAAAGTGTAATGTATAATTCTACATGTGTTAATTCATAGTTTTGATGCCTTCAGCGTGATTCTACAATTTTCACAGTCATGAAAATTCAGAAAAATCGTTGAATGAGGTGTGTCCAAACTTTTGGTCTGTACTGAAGCACCGTCCATAACACTTTACATAGCACAGTACTATGTTTCATATGTGATATGTCCTCCATAATCTGATCTTGGCATTGTTAGGGGTTGCGGAACACACCAAATAAATATAAATAGAAGGTACGTTCGCAGCCCGGGGTCCACCGTGCAGGCAAAACCTGCTGCTAGTAGGATGGCGTATCAGGTGGTATGAGCAGACTCTGTTAACCCGCAGAGTCGCAGATATGGTCGCCGTAGCACTATATGCCGAAGTGGGCAAACTCTGTTACTCTACAGAGCCGCTAAATAAAAGGATGTGGCTCTATATGGCGATATTAGAGAACTCTATTGCTCCACAGAGTTGCAACCTAAACGATGACTAATAGCGATGTCAGCGTGGTGCCACCGGGTTACGTCCGGACTGCGCAGCTTCAACATAAAGTAGTTTGCAATGCACACAGCGAACTCCTCACTGGAGAAGCCGGTATACTAGGGACTTATTTCAGCCAGAGCCCTGAACCCATACACAAAACTCGCTATTCTAGGGGCTTATTTCAGCTGGGTCCCTAAACACATGCATAACCACACTGGCGCAAGCACGTAACAAATCTAATACTAGCGCACGGCCGTGCGGTTATGCCACCTTTTTATAGTAGCCACGAGCACGAGACCTTCCAGAAAGGACCAATAGGTAGCTGCTTCAGAACACCAACAGCTTCAGGACCTTCCTGGAGGACCAATAAGAGTCGCAGCTGGGACCGACGTCTCTGCTGAGCAGGTTCCACTGCGGCCGGAGATGGATGGGGGACCGCAGCGGGACTGGTTCGAAATTCCCCTTATGCAGTAGCAGGAACTCGATCCCAACAGGCATGGCTGGCAAAGCATAGTTAAAAGCTCATTTTGGACTTGAGTAAACTTTTAAAAAAAAATTTTCTGTGATAACTATACACTGTGGGTGCAATAAGCGATTCAAGTACAGTAGTTCAAGTCTTCTAAAGACACGTAATAAGATGCTAGATAGAACACATTTCTGATGAAAGCTCTTACTGTGTGGAAAAGTACAATTGTTCACAGCCTTCACGTTCTTGTTTAGCAATGAAGGTTTTTGTTCCTGCAGGAATATTGCAATTGGATGAAAGCCACGGAGTCCTGTAACACTGAACATTTCAACGCAAATCAGCTGGATTCAAGAGTCACATTTTCTATAATTCTACTCAGAGGAAAATAATGAATGAGTCTGTCGTCTTCTTTACAAAAATGAAGCTGTGGGATGTTGCCAAGTTTCATGTTACATTTTAACACTATTTAACACAAAACAAAAACTGCCATAGAGTGTGGACCTGAAGCTAAACCATAATTGGATAAAAGACTTTCAATTCTCTGTATTTGGCAAGATTTTTTCCAACCATATTTAATATATTTCATAGAACTGTTATAAATGTTGTATCCTTTAACCAAATTTTCCACTAATATATTTTTATATATTGGGTAAGTGTATGTGTACACGGTGCCTTTTTCAGGTGGATTCTGACTAGAATCTGCCTGAAAAAGCACAAAAGCACCCCATAAAATGAGCATAGTGCACCACAATGTCAAAATGATATTACTGCATATGTTCTTATCTTATGTCACTTCTTTTGGAAACCCTGAAGCGATTAAAAGAAATGACATGCTCAATCTTAGGGCACCTTCCAGTAGAATGCCACACACCCTCTATATTTAACAGTGTAGTTCACTGACGGCAGAGCTGCAGCTAAAAAAAGTCAATGTCGCTGACGAAGCCACCTAAAGAAAACAACTATCGGCACCTTTCTGTATAGGTTTTATCTGGGAAAACTCTCTGATGCCTGTGAGCATGTGCAGGGGAAGTATAGGTGCATGTGAGCATGTGCAGGAGAAGTACAGGTGCCTGTGAGAATGGGTGCAAGAAGTACAGGTGCCTGTGAGCGTGTGCAGGAGAAGTACATGTGCCTGTGAGCATGTGCAGGAGAAGTACAGGTGCCTGTGAGCATGTGCAGGAAAAGTACAGGTGCCTGTGTGCGTGTGCAGGAGAAGTACAGGTGCTTGTGAGCATGTGCAGGAAAAATACAGGTGCCTGTGAGCGTGTGCAGAAGTACAGGTGCCTATGAGTGTGTGCAGGAGACGTACAGGTGCCTGTGAGCATGTTCAGGAGAAGCTCCTCCACTCTGACTTCATATGTAGGAAGATGTGCTTCCCTAAAAACAATGCAGATACCAGTGGTGCTGAGGTAAAAAGAGGCCACTCGAATTTCTGAGCATCTTGCGTTTCATTATACAGCTTATCTCTAGGTCACATCAGAGGAGCTTCTCTTGCACATGCTCAGAGGTAACTGTCCCACATTCTAGGAAGAGGTTCTGTCAGTCTAATAAGATGGTGGCTATTTTAATTCTATAGTGACTACACTTGTGTTTCAAATTATTATGCAAATAATATTTTCTCAGATTTTCCCAAATTACCTATATGAATTGCAGTCATTGTAATTTTCCAGTCAAATAACTATTAGAGTACAATTGAAAGGTTTTTGTACAAACTGCCTATGATAACAGTATATTTTTTAAAAAAATAACACTCAAACTGCACTCAAAATGCATGTTCCAAATTATTATGCACAGCAGAGTTTTCAACCTTTTCATTTTAATAAAGAGCAAAAAAATTGTCATTTTTGAAATTATAAGCATTAGCAGGTTATTACAAACTGAAATCAAACAGTTTTCAACTCAAAACTTTATTCTAGGTGATGTTACATTTGCACATAGGACCCCTTGTTTGAAAGGAGCTTCTGAACTCTCTCGTCCGTTGAATTTGTCAGGTTTTGGATGGTTTCTGCTTCAATTGTTTTGCATGAGGACAGAATACCCTCCCAGAGCTGTTGCTTAGATGTGAACTGCCTCCCGCCATCATAGACACTCCTTTTGATGATGCTCCAGAGGTTCTCAATGGGGTTGAGGTCAGGGGATCATGGGGCCACACCATAAGTTTGTCCCCTTTAATGCCCATAGCAGCCAGAGATGCAGATGTGTTATGTGCAGCATGAGACGGTGCATTATCATGCATGAAAATGATCTTGCTGCGGAATGCACGGTTCTTCTTCTTGAACCATGGCAGGAAGTGCTGTTTGAGAAACTCAACATACACTATAGAGTTCATCTCACCCCTTCAGGGATCCTAAAGGGACCGACAATCTCTCTCCCCATGATTCCAGCCCAAAACATTAATCCACCTCCTCCTTGTTGGCGCCGTAGCCGTGTTTGCATGCGGTGTCCATCAACCAGCCATCCTCCACTCCATCCATCTGGACCATCGAGCGTTGCATGGCACTCATCGGTGAACAAAACAGTTTTGAAGTCAGTCTTCATGTATTGTTTGGCCCACTGGAGACGTTTCTGCTTGTGTGCAGTGGATAGAGGAGGTCGACAGGATGGCTTACGCACAGCTGCAAACCTCTGAAGGACCCTGCATCTTGTTGTTCAGGGGATGTTGGAGGCACCAGCAGCTTCAAAAACTTGTCCGCTGCTATGACAAGGCTTTTATGCCGCTGCTCTTTTAACCTGACGTAATTGCCTGTAGGAAAGAGTCCTCAATTTTACCTTATCAGCACGCACACGTGTGTAATGTGAATCAGCTACATACTTCTTGATTGTGCGATGATCACGATGAAGTGTCTTGGCAATGTTGATTGTAGTCATGCCTTGACCTAAACACTCCACAATTTGTTGCTGCTCAGCAGCCGACACATCCTTTTTCTTTCCTATTTTAGCAGAAAATGTAGGCTGCTTAATAATGTGGGACAGCCTTCTTAAGTAGTCTTGCCTTTCATTGGACACACCTGCCAAACTAATTAGCACAGGTGTCTGCAATTGCTTACAGTGATATAAAGAGCCCTGACACACATCACCATCAATGAGTTTAACTGACAAACAAAAAAATTCTTACCTTATCACTCCTAAACAATTTTTGCATAATAATTTGGAACACAGTGTATCTCCTAGGTAAAATAATTGTTATTTGCTAATTAAATGTATTTAGGAATTTAAAACGACATTTCCTTTAGTTATTTTTTTTCTATTCCTGGAGTACCTCATTAAATGGTGTGCACTTTTGTTAATGAATTAGATGCCTCTTACTCTGGTTGTCCCTTCATTAAGATTGACTTTTTAAATACATTTTTTTAATACTATGACTATATTCACATCACATGTTGCATATTTGACAATTCCCCCTTACACCCATGTCAGACAAATAGCTCTGACTTATTAACTTTGCACCACACAGATTTTACTGTTTTGAGCCATTCATTATAGAAACTATGAGCCCAACTTATAATTTATTTTCTTTTTTTAACCCTAGAACGCATACCTGGGCCTCGCAGGCCCGCCCTGTTAATTGTTTTCTATTTTCTGCAAGATTACTTTAGTTAGAATTTTGAAACTCTAGGTATTCCCCCAGGTATATAGTTGTTTGTCATTTCCAGTTGTTCATTTATTTTTATGTTACAGGTAGTGTTGAGCATTCCGATACCGCAAGTATCGGGTATCGGCCGATATTCGCTGTATCGGAATTCCGATACTTAGTTCCGATATTTTTCCTATATCGTATACCGGAATTGGAAGTTCCCATAATTCTTTGAGAGGCAGTGTGATTTTAGTCAGCCAATGAGGAATCCTACGAAGTGTGGGCACATCCTGTAATGCTGCGGTCATCTTAACTAATGGCATGGCTGTGATTGGCTGCTGAAATGATGTCAGAATGCACTATAAAAGGCGCCGCCGCCATTTTAGCGTCACTGTGCTGTGAACTCAGTTAGGGACAGAACGCTGCTCTGCTGACTCTGAGGGACAGTTAGAGATTGCGATTTTGTGTACTGTGCTTTAGGCAGGCTAGTTTACCAACCGCTGTGTAAAGCTTCCTTTTGCCGTGCAGTGTTGTTTTAACAGCTCTGTGCAAGGTGTGTGTGTGAGAGTGCAGGTGACGCTGCAGTTTTCTCTGCATCCAACGCTGTCTGTAGGCATCTGCATGTGTCACTCACAGACTCTTTTTTTTTTTCTTTAGTGTAATGCTAGCTGCTCCATTCAATAGAAATTATAGTGTGATGCGCTTCCATCCGTATACAATACATTGGTTGCAAACACTATAGAAGTACAGAAAGGAGCCTTTCACAGATAGTGAACAGTTGTGTTTCAGTGTTCACTGCAGTCTGTGAGGTATTTTTTATTTTTTTTTTTAAATGCAGATCACGCTCCAGTTACTTCTTCAACTAATGCTGCGTGTACTCTGCTGAGTGTCTGTCACTGGCTCATCCTTGTCATTTTTCTAAAATTGGTGCTGCTTTATTCTATTTTCAATTTACTAAAATCTATTAGTGTGACGCTCTTCCATCAAAATACAATACATTGCTTGCAAACATAATAGAAGTCCACAAAAAGGCCTTTCACAGCAAGTGAACAGTTGTGTTCACTGTTCACTCTAGTCTGAAGTTTAAATTTTTGGTAGGAGTGTAGATCCCGCTCCACTTACTTCAACCACCGCTGCGTGTACTCTGCTGAGTGTCTGTCACTGGCTCATCCTTGTCATTTTTCTAAAATTGGTGCTGCTTTATTCTATTTTCAATTTACTAAAATCTATTAGTGTGACGCTCTTCCATCAAAATACAATACATTGCTTGCAAACATAATAGAAGTCCACAAAAAGGCCTTTCACAGCAAGTGAACAGTTGTGTTCACTGTTCACTATAGTCTGAGGTTTAAATTTTTGGTAGGAGTGTAGATCCCGCTCCACTTACTTCAACCACTGCTGCGTGTACTCTGCTGAGTGTCTGTCACTGGCTCATCCTTGTCATTTTTCTAAAATTGGTGCTGCTTTATTCTATTTTCAATTTACTAAAATCTATTAGTGTGACGCTCTTCCATCAAAATACAATACATTGCTTGCAAACATAATAGAAGTCCACAAAAAGGCCTTTCACAGCAAGTGAACAGTTGTGTTCACTGTTCACTATAGTCTGAGGTTTAAATTTTTGGTAGGAGTGTAGATCCCGCTCCACTTACTTCAACCACCGCTGCGTGTACTCTGCTGAGTGTCTGTCACTGGCTCATCCTTGTCATTTTTCTAAAATTGGTGCTGCTTTATTCTATTTTCAATTTACTAAAATCTATTAGTGTGACTGTAAGGTTCTGTGTATATGTTTCTGAAACTCAGTTTGTTCGTCAGCCATTTTACTTTCTGTCTTGCTGCAGCTATCTTGCCCTCAGTCAAAATGGAGTTTCCAGCTTGCATGTTCCCGCCCTGATTCTCTCCTTTTGCTTCTTAAGCAGCCACAGCTGAGCAATCAGTGTTTCAGAATCTAGCCTGCAGTGAACCTGTGACTTGACTTGACTCCTGTAAGCCTTGGACCTTGTACTCCAGCTATTCCTACTGAGGAACTCTGAAGCACTTGTGGACTCTGAACCCTGCTCTTTGAAAGACCCACGTTTGCATGGACTCACGGTAACAGAGAAGAAGATCCTGAATCTATTGTGAGAGTGATTGCTGAGCTTAGATTACTCTGGCCTGCTGTGTCTCCTGCTTCTGTGTCTGCAAACTGTGTGACTATATTTTGCCAACTTGTATGAAGTAATACAGGACTTTCTATATCAAACCTGTGTCTCATGTATGTTCATCGCACCCAAGCACAAGACGCTATATGAACTGTACTACATACATTACAAGATTCTGAAGCCAAACGTTAGTGTCTGCTGGGTCTGGAAAGGCTGTGTCTGCTGTAACTGTGGATATCAGACGTCCGGTTGTACTTTCTGTGATGACAGTGGTTGTGACTTCTCACAACCATTCCAGGTGAGCAATTCCCTTAAGTTTTTTCTTTCTGCAAGTGTTACCACAGGTAAACACTATTGTTTTTTTTTCTTTCTTTTCTCTTTTTTTTGTCTGCTGTAACTCTGGATATCAGATGTCTGGTTGAACTTTCTGTGATGATAGTGGTTGTGACTTCTCACAACCATTCCAGGTGAGCAGTTCCCTTAATTTTTTCTTTCTTTCTGCAAGTGTTACCACAGGTAAACACTATTGTTCTTTTTTTTTTTTTCCTCTCCTCTTTTTCCAGTAATCCTGTCTTAAAAGATCTGGAAAATGGAGGCCCGCATAAAGGAACTTTGCGGAGTGACTGATAATATCCTTGCAGATTTGCAGAATATAAAGACCCGTTTTACAAATCTACAGGACCTCAATAATCACAATTTGCAAGTGGTTGGACAGACTACCCAGGATTTGCGAGCCAGGATTGAGGTTCTAGAGGGGCGAGTCCAGGCTCCTGCCGTAGCCCCGAGTTCTGGGATTCCCAAGTTGCCCCCTTTTCGTTTTGGCGGTGAACGTGAGAAATTCAGGGGATTTATTAATCAATGCAATCTTTTTTTTTCTGCACATGCTTCACAATTTCCCACTGAACGATCTAAGGTGCTTACTATAATTATGTTGCTTACCAACAAGGCTTTGATGTGGGCAAACCCTCTGATTGAGACTGAGGATGATTGTTTGAATCACCTTGATGATTTTATTTCAGCCATGGGGCAGGTGTTTGATGACCCCAATCGAGGTGCAACAGCTGAAGCAGCCATGTTAGCTTTGCGCCAAGGTAAGCACTCGGTAGCTGAATATGCCTTGGATTTCAGGAGATGGGCCCTTGATACCACCTGGGACAGTTCCGCCAAAAAATCTATTTTTCGAAAGGGGTTATCTCCACTGATTAAGGATGAACTTGCTCGTGCCGACCCTCCCACTGCGTTAGGTGACTTTATTAACTACTGCATCCGTATTGATACTCGTCTGACTGAACGCAGGCAAGAGAGATGGTTCGAAAGCAATCGCACTAACCTTTTCCTACCTTCCTCTCCAGCTAAGGAACCTTTGAGTAGGATTACACGGGAACCTGAACCTGAACCCATGCAGGTAGACTCTTTACAACGACGGGTTAGTGATGCACGCAAGGAACATCGTTTTAAGGAGAATCTATGTTTCTATTGTGGTAAGTCAGGGCACTTCATTATAAACTGCCCCAGCCGTTCTCGTAAGACTACTGCAGCACTCATTCATTGTGAGTGTTGCGAGAGGGGATCTGTCAGGTCCGAGCCTCAGGCTCCAGAGAGATCTGCAGCAATAGATCTTGATTTCTCGGACTTAAACTCCGTTACCTCTGAGGACGTTGACTGTGTAAACGCTGCCATTTTTCAAGTTTCCTCAGCGGTGTCCCAGCTGAGTTGTAAGAAAAACAATTCTCATTGCTTTCTTTCCATCAAACTCTGGGTTGACTCAGCTTGGGTGTCTAGCTCTGCTATGATCGACTCAGGGGCAAGTGGAAATTTTATGGATGTCTCCTTTGCTCTGAAACAGGGGATACGTTCAGTGAAGAAGGCTACTCCAGTACAGATGGAAACTGTGGATGGCTCCCTGCTGACCTCTGGACCAGTGGATCAGGAAACAGAGCCTTTGAGGGTTCTTATGGGTAAAGATCATCAAGAGAAACTGTCCTTTATGCTTATCTCTTCTCCCCACTTTCCCATTATTCTAGGGCTACCATGGCTGCAGGCTCAGAATCCTACCATTAACTGGGAGACCAAGGAATTACACTTTCCAGAGAAACAGATGAGTCCAAAAGTTTCAGCTTGCTCTGTTCCTAAAGGAACCATGTCAGTCCCTGAACTACCAGCTGTATACCAGGACTATGTGGATTTATGTGACAAGAAGAACGCTGACCAGCTTCCTCCTCACCGTCCATATGATTGTCCAATTGAATTATTGCCTGGAGCAGAGATACCTTTTGGTAAGATCTACCCCCTGGCGGGGCCCGAGTTAAAGGCTTTAAAGGATTACATAGACGAAAATCTAGCCAAGGGCTTCATACGCCCCTCTTCATCTCCTGCAGGTGCACCCATCTTCTTTGTAAAGAAGAAAGATGGATCTCTGAGACCATGCGTAGACTATAGGGAACTCAATAAGGTTACTATTAGAAACCGTTATCCATTGCCTTTAATCCCTGAGTTATTGGAGAGAGTGCGACATGCCAAAATTTTTTCTAAACTAGATCTTCGTGGGGCCTATAACTTAGTCCGTATTAGACCTGGGATGAATGGAAGACTGCATTCAGGTCACGCTATGGACACTTTGAATATCTAGTTATGCCTTTTGGTCTGAGTACCGCCCCAGCCACTTTCCAACACTTGGTGAATGACATCTTCAGGGATCTCCTAGATACATTCGTGGTAATTTATTTGGATGATATTCTAATTTTTTCTAACTCCACAGAGGAACATCATGGACATGTGAGAATGGTCTTGGAACGTCTAAGACAAAATCATCTTTACATCAAACTTGAAAAGTGTGAATTCCATAGGACCGAAATTCAATTTCTGGGGTATGTACTGTCTACACAAGGAATTAGTATGGATGGAAGCAAAACCCAAGCCATCAAGGATTGGCCAAGTCCTAGAAATGTGAAGGAGGTACAGCGCTTCATCGGGTTTGCCAACTTCTATAGACGTTTCATTAGAAATTTCTCTGAGGTAGTGTCACCTATCACCCAACTTACCCGGAAAGAGTCTAAGTTCTCCTGGACTCCCCAAGCCCAGGAAGCATTTTCCCGTCTAAAAGATAAATTTACCACTGCACCTATCCTAGTACATCCCAACCCCGAGCTTGCCTTCATAATAGAGGTGGATGCTTCAGACTGTGCCGTGGGAGCTATACTCTCTCAGAGAACAGGTGAGAAGAATGTCTTGCATCCCTGTGCCTTCTTTTCCCAGCAGTTGTCTTCGGCTGAGAGGAACTACGATGTGGGCAATAGAAAGTTGTTGGCCATTATTGCAGCCTTCAAAGAATGGAGACACCTTCTTCAGGGATCTGCACAGCAAATAGTCGTCCTGACAGACCATCGTAACCTTGAGTTTATCAGGTCGGCTAAGTGCCTGACTCCTCGCCAGGCTCGCTGGAATCTTTTCTTAAACCAATTTAATTTTATCATTTCTTATAGACCAGGATCGCGCAATGGAAAGGCTGATGCACTCTCTAGGATTTACTCAGCAGAGACACGTCCAATTACTCCTCCTAAGACTATTCTTCCTGACTCTAGATTCCTAGGAGTAATTCATAATCAAGACCTACTTAAGGACATCAAGGAAGCATACCATGCGGATTCCTTTTTGGCACAACCCCCAAGGGACGTAAGTCTTGTCTTTAAGAATGGTGTGTGGATTCAGGGACAACGCCTGTATATTCCTGAAACAGTCAGATTGAGAGTATTGCAACTCATTCACGATTCCAAGATAGCTGGGCATAGACACAGGAATTTCTTTCTCGTTTCTTTTGGTGGCCCACTTGCAGGAAGGATGTTTTAAACTATGTCACTTCATGTGAAGTCTGTGCAAGATGCAAAACACCTCGCTCCTCACCAACTGGTCTGTTACAGCCTCTTCCCACCCCGTCCCGCCCGTGGGGATCCATTTCTATGGACTTCATTGTGGAGTTACCAACCTCTCAGGGGAAGAACACCATTCTAGTGGTGGTTGACCGTCTAACAAAGGCAGCTCATTTTATCCCTTGTGTCGGCTTACCCACTGCAAAACAGACATCAGATTTGATGATTAAAGATGTGTTTCGCTTACATGGAGTACCGGATGAGGTTATTTCGGATCGAGGGGTGCAATTCACTTCTAGATTTTGGCAAAATTTCTGTGCAGCATTGGACATTAAAGTAAACCTTTCTTCTGCTTTTCATCCCCAGACTAATGGACAGACCGAACGAACCAATCAAACCCTGGAGCAGTATCTCCGCTGCTTTATCTGCCACCTACAGGATGATTGGGTGGATCTACTTCCATTAGCTGAGTTCTCGTATAACAACTCTCAGAGTGCCTCCACTAAACAGTCTCCTTTTTACTCTAATCTAGGTTATCATCCTAACATTCTACCACGATTTCCCATAGAAACGCCTTTACCAGCAGTGGCTGAAAGAATCACGTCTTTACAGAAGAATATGGATCTTCTAAAGGAAAATCTGGAATCGGCTCAGGAAAGGTATAAGAAAGCAGCAGATAAATTTCGTAAACCTGCACCAGCTTTCAAGGTAGGAGACTTGGTCTGGCTGTCAACCAGAAATCTTAAGTTAAGGATTCCATCGTCTAAGTTGGGACATAAGTACATTGGACCCTATAAAATCAGTAAAATTATAAGTGCCGTTGCTTGTCGTCTTCAACTGCCCAGAACTATGAGAATCCACCCTGTCTTTCATGTATCCCTACTAAAGGCTGCGACACCCAATACGTTTCCTGGACGTTCTTCTCCTTGCCCTGACCCAGTGCTAGTCGATGGTCAGGAAGAATTTGTGGTGGAAAGGATTTTAGATTCCAGGTTGTATAGAAATCAGTTACAATATCCAGGTTGTATAGAAATCAGTTACAATATCTGATTAAATGGCAGGGCTACCCAGTGGAGGACAACTCATGGAACCAGTCAATAACGTTAATGCTCCTCGCTTGCTCCGTCAGTTTCATCAGAGGTACCCACACAAGCCTGGTCTGAGGTCATCCGGAGGTTGTCCCTAAGGTGGGAGTAATGTAAGGTTCTGTGTATATGTTTCTGAAACTCAGTTTGTTCGTCAGCCATTTTACTTTCTGTCTTGCTGCAGCTATCTTGCCCTCAGTCAAAATGGAGTTTCCAGCTTGCATGTTCCCGCCCTGATTCTCTCCTTTTGCTTCTTAAGCAGCCACAGCTGAGCAATCAGTGCTTCAGAATCTAGCCTGCAGTGAACCTGTGACTTGACTTGACTCCTGTAAGCCTTGGACCTTGTACTCCAGCTATTCCTACTGAGGAACTCTGAAGCACTTGTGACTCTGAACCCTGCTCTTTGAAAGACCCACGTTTGCATGGACTCACGGTAACAGAGAAGAAGATCCTGAATCTATTGTGAGAGTGATTGCTGAGCTTAGATTACTCTGGCCTGCTGTGTCTCCTGCTTCTGTGTCTGCAAACTGTGTGACTATATTTTGCCAACTTGTATGAAGTAATACAGGACTTTCTATATCAAACCTGTGTCTCATGTATGTTCATCGCACCCAAGCACAAGACGCTATATGAACTGTACTACATACATTACAGTGACGCTCTTCCATCAAAATACAATACATTGCTTGCAAACATAATAGAAGTCCACAAAAAGGCCTTTCACAGCAAGTGAACAGTTGTGTTCACTGTTCACTCTAGTCTGAGGTTTAAATTTTTGGTAGGAGTTTAGATCCCGCTCCACTTACTTCAACCACCGCTGCGTGTACTCTGCTGAGTGTCTGTCACTGGCTCATCCTTGTCATTTTTCTAAAATTGGTGCTGCTTTATTCTATTTTCAATTTACTAAAATCTATTAGTGTGACGCTCTTCCATCAAAATACAATACATTGCTTGCAAACATAATAGAAGTCCACAAAAAGGCCTTTCACAGCAAGTGAACAGTTGTGTTCACTGTTCACTCTAGTCTGAGTTTAAATTTTTGGTAGAGTTAAACCCCTCCACCTACTTCACCACCCTGCGTGTACTCTGCGAGTGTCTCACTGCTCATCCTTTTCTGAATGTGCGCTCATCTATTCAATTCAAATCTATTACTGTGACGCTTCCATCATACAATACATGTTGCAAACATATAGAAGTCACAAGGCTTTCACAGCATGAAAAGTTGTGTCACTGTTACTGTAGTCGGGTTTATTTTTGAGGTAATCCCTCCAGTTAGTCTTCAACCATGCTTACTCTCTGACGTGTCTCACTGCCTCACTTCACATTTTCTCGAATTGGTGCTGCTACATTCTATTTCAAATAATTCAAATCTATTACTGTGACGTGCTTCCATCCGTATACAATACATTGGTTGCAAACAATATAGAAGTACACAAACGGGCCTTTCACAGCTACTGAACAGTTGTGTGCACTGTTTACTGTAGTCAGAGGTTTTCATTTTTGTAGTGCAGATCCCACTCCAGTTAGCTCTTCAACCACTGTTGCTTGTACTCTGCTGAGCGTGTCTCACTGCCTCATCCTTCACATTTTTCTCGAATTGGTGCTGCTACATTCTATTTCAAATAATTCAAATCTATTACTGTGACGTGCTTCCATCCGTATACAATACATTGGTTTCAAACACTATAGAAGTACACAAAGGGGCCTTTCACAGCTAGTGAACATGGGTTTTTAATTTTTAACTAAAATATGTATTTTTTCATATGACACAAATATAAGTAATGTTGAAGAAGAATAGTCCTACATCCATTGTTTGCACAATATTACAGGTGTACATTACGTCCCTTAATCAACAATGTATTATTATATTTACTTGTATGCTTTTATTTAAAAGCCAAGAACACAGAAGGATAACCTTCGCACTGCAGCTGTTGTCAAAGTTCAACCCACATTATGCACTTCCAACATTGCAGCATTTGAGGCATGATGTGAGTTGGATTTGTCAAAGTTATGGAGTGAGAAGGTTCACCATCAGTACCCTATAGCATAAGTATGCTTTTGTGTTAGCATTTGTGTTAGACATGTGGATATCTGCCATAATATGTCACAATTATTTAGTTACAGATTTATTACCAACACTAATCATTGAATGGTTTTAAATGTGACGTTTCACTTGTTTACAGCTTAGAAATAAGGGTGTAGCCTGATATCTATGTGTAGCACTAGCCACTTTAACATGTCATGTTTTTTTCAACATGTGTAGATAGGTAGCAGTAATTTTTGCCGGACACACAGCAGGGGAACAGCAGGCGTTACTGAACCCCACAAACACATCATCGATTGTTTTGATCTGTGCATCCAACACTTCTGAGCCCAGGGTCAAGGAGGGTGTAGCCTGAGGCCTAGTATGAGATGTTTGAACTTTAATTTGAACTTTAATTTGGAGTTAGCAGCATTAATTTTTGTCAGACACACAGCAGGGGAACAGCAGGCGTTACTGAACCCCACTATCACTATAGCTTGTGTATTGGTCTGTGGACACGACACTTCTGAGCAGCAATTGGCAGTGTTGTAGCCCAGGGAGTATAGCTCAGGTGGTAGAAAGATGAACATAACAGGAGACATGGAAAACGTTGCCAACCAGTTAGTTAATCTGAAACCGGACAGGCAAATTCAGGCGAGATCCATGCCTAGTTCATTTTCAGAAAAGTAAGCCGTTCTACATTATCGGAGGATAGTCGCATGCAACGGTCTGTTAGTACACCACCTGCAGCAGTAAAGACGCGCTCCGATAATACACTGGCAGCAGGGCAAGCCAGCACCTCCAATGCATACTGGCTAAGCTCTGGCCATGTATCCAGCTTAGAGACACAAAACTTGAATGGGGAAGAGCCATCTGGGAGTACACTGAGAGGGCAAGACATGTAGTCTGTCACCATCTTACGGAAATGTTGCCTCCTGCTGACTGGAGCCGTCTCGGATGGTGTAGACATTGGTGGCGCTGCCACAAAACTTCTCCACATTTGGAACATACTGTTCTTGCCCTGTGCAGAGGCGCTGCTTGTGCTCCCTCTTGTTGCAGAGCTGTCTCCACTACCTCGACGCACAGAGCTGCTTTGTAAAGCAGTAGCAGCAGCAGTGCTCTCGGCTGGAATGGAGAACATTATGGATTGCACCAGTGTGTCTTGGTACATCCGCATTTTACGCTCGCGGTTCAACGGTGTGATGAGGCTTTGTAAGTTGTCCCGGTAGCGAGGGTCTAGGAGGGTGTACACCCAATAATCAGACGTGGTGTGAATGTGTTCGATGCGGCGGTCGTTTCTCAGGCACTGCAGCATGAAATCAACCATGTGCTGCAGACTCCCAACTGGCCAAGAAACGTTGTCCCCTGCAAGAGGCGTCATCTCTGCCTGCTGTGCATCACCCCACCCTTGGTCTACATACTGACTAGAGCATTGTCTACCTCCCTCTGGAGCGATGTCTTCCTCCTCCATTGACTCCTCCTCATCCTCCTCACAAAGTCCTTCAAATACATAAAAATTTACAAAATGTAAAACTCAAAATTTAAAAACATTGTATCATAATTCTGTAACATCAGTTTATGGAAACACAATAGCATTACAAAAGGATAGACAAAAACTGTACATTATGTGCTTTGTAAATACATTAAAAGTTTGGAATGGTTATGAAAATATAGACAGCGACTCTGGAGGTTCAATTGTTGATACAGCATGGTACTTTGAAAGTCCTCCAGCCCTTTGTGAGGAACCACGTTGCGCTGATGTCCAGAAGGTGATGGAATTTGTGACTCCTCATCCTCCACCTCTTCCAAAACCTCATGCCTTAGTGCTTGCAGTGTTTTTTGAAGCAGGCAGATAAGGGGGACAGTCAGGCTGACTAGTGCATCATCTGCACTCGCCATCCGCGTTGACTCATCAAACGCACGCAAAACGTGCAGATGTCCTTCATAGAGTCCTTCGCCACTCATTACACTGGCTGCCCATTCATTATAGGATCCAATTCTAATTACTGGTTCTCACCAACAAAGCTCTCCACAGTGCAGCACCCCCCTACATCTCCTCCCTCATTTATATTTATCGGCCTAACCGACTGCTGCACTCTGCAAACGACCTTCGACTAACCTCTGCACTAATCCGTACCTCCCACTCCCAACTCCAAGACTTCTCCCGCGCTGCGCCAATCCTCTGGAATGCTCTACCCCAAGAAATTAGGACTATCCGCAATTTGGATGGTTTCAGGCGCTCCCTCAAAACACATTTGTTCACAGTGGCCTATCACATTCACTAATCAAAGTCATTCTATGTGTAAGTCTGTGTGTGTAGCCCATTCACTATCTCCATGCATCCCTCACTCCCTTAAAATGGCTGGACCATCATTGTAAAAACACCATTGTATATAAACACCTGTACTTTGTGTCTCCCCCACCTCATTGTAGATTGTAAGCTTTCACCAGCAGGGGGGCTGATTTTGCTTTAAATATTGTATTGTTAACGTTGTTACTTATGACTTGTGTTTTGAAACTGTTAAACTGTAAAGCACTGCGGAATATTATGGCGCTATATAAATAAAGAATATTATTCTTATTCTTATTATAGAGGCCCACTCAGTAGTGGTGAAGTGTGAACGGCGCAAATTGCGAGTTGATTGCGCCTGATGCAGCTGATACTCCATTACTGTTGGCTGCTGCTCACACAACCGCTCCAACATATGTAACGAGGAATTCCACCTGGTGGGTACGTCACATATGATGCGATGTTCATGAAGGCGAAATCTGCGTTGCAGAGCTGCAATCAGCGATCTGGCCATGCTGGAACGTCGCAAGTGAGCGCACTCTAGGCGGACCTTGTGCAGCAGTGCATCAAGATCCGGATAGTCCCTCAAAAAACTCTGCACGACCAAGTTGAGCACATATGACAGACATGGTATGTGAGTGAGGTTGCCAAGGCCCAGAGCTGCCACCAGATTTCGGCCATTGTCACACACTACCAAGCCTGCCTGTAGATTCGCTTCCAAAAACCACACGTCGCTCTCCTGCTTTATGGCATTACAGAGCTCCTGCGCTGTGTGGCTAAGATTCCCCATGGAAATTAATTTCAGGATGGCGTGTTGACATTTGGACACGGCTGTGCTCATATCGGTCGCAACAGGTAAACGTTCACGGATCCATGTGGAGGTAGACCGTGACGGCTCCTGCAGCGATGATTCTGAGGAACTGGAGTAGGAGGAGGAGTCAATGTGTACAGACTTGATTCCTGCAATCCTTGGAGTTGGCAGAACACGTACAGCGCCACTCGCAAGATCAGTACCCGGCTACACAACATTGACCCAATGGGCAGTGAGGGAAAGGTATTGTCCCTGGCCATGGGTGTTAGAACCCTCTTGTTAGGTTTTGTTTCAGTTTGCTGGTCACATGACCTTTTTTCCCTATTTAGTCTGGCTCCGCCCTTCTGGCTTTGCTTGACTTCATTGTATTATCTACTGTTAAGCTAGCCGGGTGCTTAGGTGCCTTAATCTGTCAGTTTTGCTTGATGTTAGGATCGCAAAGTATTTATTTTTCTGTTTAATTATCCATGCTACAATTTATGTTAGGAGGTGTCCACCTTTTCTCCCAGTCCCTAGATCTTGTAGGGATTACTCCCTCGCAACTATAGGTCTTCGTTCACACTAGATGAGGACTTTAGCGGGTCTGGTCGCAGGATCAGGTTCCCCGTTACATCGTAGGGATTCAGCTTAGTTGTATTGTAGGGACAGAATTCCCTTCTTTCCTTACTGGTTGTAGCAGATCATAACAATGGGTACTGGTCCACGCATCGGTGGTCAGGTGGACCTTGCTACTGAGGGCGTTTAGTAGCGCATGTTTAATTTTTCCCTCAACATGCTTTTGCAGACCAGGGACGGCTTGCCTGCTGAAATGAAATCGGCTTGGCACATTGTATTGTGGGACTGAAAATGATATTCAGTTACGGAAACTGTCTGTCTCCACCAGCCTGAATGACAGCATTTCAAGGGACAGGAGTTTTGCAATGCCAGCATTCAGAGCCTGTGCTCGCGCATGGTTTGCGGAGTATGGCCGTCTTTTATCCCATGCCTGTGCTACCGATGGCTGTTTTGTGGCCTGGGAGTGTGAGGATGACAGGGAACTTGCTGCTGTGTGTGGAATAACAGTTTGTCTCTGGACAACAGTGGCCGAGGTTCTTCCATGGCGATCCTGTGAGGAAGCAGAACCAGCTGTGTGTGAGCTCGATGAAGAGGCTTCAACACAACCTGAAGATGTAGGTGCTGCTGTAGGTTGGCCTACATCTCCAGTGTGTCTTTGTAACTCAACTACGTGCTTTGTCCGCACATGTTTCCACATATTTGTGGTATTGAGGTGACTGACACTTTTAGCTAATTTTAATTTTTGATTACACAGCTTGCATTTGACATAGCAAATATCATGTGCAAGTGTGTGAAAAAAGGACCACCAGTGCAAGTCCTGGGAGCGCACGTTTTGACTTTTGGAAGACAACTGCTCGAACAGATGCCAAACTGGAGGCTACAGGCAACCGAGTCTGCAGCCTAACTCTCCCTCCTGTTTGTACCGTTGGGGCAATGTCTTCCTCTATCTTCCTTCTATCACTAACCACTTCTCTAGGCCTCTCCCAGCTTTCAACCAAAGTACTGGTTCTCAGCCACAAAGCTATCCACAGTGCAGCACCCCTCCTACATCTCCTCCCTCATTTCTATCTATCGGCCTAACCGACTGCTGCGCTCTGCAAACGACTTTCGACTAACCTCTGCACTAATACGTACCTCCCACTCCCGACTCCAAGACTTCTCCCGCGCTACGCCAATCCTCTGGAATGCTGTACCCCAAGAAATTAGGACTATCCACAATTTGCATGGTTTCAGGCGCTCCCTCAAAACACATTTGTTCAGAGTCGGCCTATCACATTCACTAATCAAAGTCATTCTATGTATTCTGTGTAAGTGTGTATGTGTGTGTGTGTCTCTAGCCCATTCACTATCTCCATCCCTCAGTCCCTTAAGATGGCTGGACCATCATTGTAAATGCACCATTGTATATAAACACCTATACTTTGTATCTCCCCCACCTCATTGTACATTGTAAGCTGTCACGAGCAGGGGCGACTTATTTAGCTTAAATTATTGTATTGTTAACGTTGTTACTTATGACTTGTGTTCTTAAACTGCAAAACTGTAAAGCGATGCGTAATATGATGGCGCTATATAAATTAATATTATTATTATTAGGATTCCTCTGAGCTGCTCCCACCACCTTCCTGTTCCTCACGCCATGTTGGGTCTTGGACCTCATCATCTCCACTACCCTCTTCCAACACCTGCTGTTGGGTGGTCTGGCCAGCACCATGCTCAACAGAAACTGGCACCTGAGTCTCATCATCATCAGATGCGTTCTGCGGTGTGCTGACCATCGGCACTGTCTCACCCGCCTCTTCAGATTCAGAGAGACACAGCTGTTGCGCATCACTGCATACTCCCTCTTCTTCACATTACAGAATGCTGCTTGGCTGGGCCCCTGTTTGCAAGCCAATAGATTCTGAGAACAGAAGCAGACACTCAGCTGGCTCCTGTACAGAACTCTCTGACTGCCTGGGCAATTTGCCAGGCGGTGAAGAGACAGATGGTTGCTCAACAGTGCTGTGGTCCTGAGAGGAGGTGGAAGCAATTGAAGTCGATGCATTGGCTGACATCCAACCAACAACGGCTTCAATTTGTTCTTCCCGCAGCAGGGGGTACTCCGAGCTCCTACAAAAGTGCGCATAAAGGAACGCTCACGGGGAAAACTGGTGGATGCTGTGTCACTGGGGGCCGCAGCAGCCACAGAATCCCCACGTCCTCTCCCTGAAGAAACTCCACGGCCACGACCACGTGCCTTACTCCCTGCCTTCTTCATCTTGGTAGATTGATAAAGAAAGTCTGAAAAGTTATAAGGCCTAAGTGTGGTTATTCCGCAGAGACTGCAGTGAACACTGCACACAACTGTTCAGTAGGTGTGAAAGGCCCCTTTGTGTACTTCTATAGTGTTTGCAACCAATGTATTGTATACGGATGGAAGCGCGTCACACTAATAGATTTTATTTATTTGTAATAGAATGGAGCAGCAACAATTAGAGAAAAATTTCAAGGATGTGCCAGTGACACACGCTCAGCAGACTACAACCAGCAGTGGTTGAAGAACTAACTGGAGCGTGATCTGCACTCCAAAAAGGAAAACCTCAGACTACAGTGAACACTGCACACAACTGTTCACTACCCAACGCGTCTCAGCAGGAAGGCAGTCTGTGCGTCAAAACAAAGGCGCAAGCATACATCCATGTACCCTGTTTATAAAGCTATATAAAAAAAATTATGTAGTAGTGACGCACACTTTATTGAGGTACAGTATTACATCGCCATTCACCATCTGTGGCTATGCAGTCTCATCTATATATACCTTATCTATCCGTTGTCATGCTTGCAAGTCGACAGTCAGGCATAAATAGCAATTTTCACTATCACTATGCACTTTTTAAAGGTTATGTTTGTTAATAAAAATGATTATTGCCACATATTATGAGTATTACATGATGGAAATTGTATAATTTTGTATAAACTGTTTAGTGACATTATTCAGCAAATGTAACATTTTAGTAATGTCACAGATAACTTGTAATGCTGATGATGTTTTGAAGTCAGACATTCATTGTCTATACAATAAAAATGGTGTACATACTGTTACTTATCCATCATTAATGGATTCAGATATGTACTTGTATGCTTTTATGTACAAACCGTATAGCAGATTCCTTAACTAATTTATTTTGTGGTTTGCATTGCTGTTCAACATGTTAATGTATGTGTTTATGTTTGTCAATTCTTTATTTATCTAGATATTAGTTTAAATGAAATCATCATCTTATGGTAGTAAAGGTTATCTTTCTCTTGTTTGAAGTATAGACATTTAAAATTGACAGGTAACAAGGAAATTACTTGATCTAGTATTTAAACATCCTCCTTGACCCTGGGCTCCAACACCGCCAGTTGTTGCTCGGAAGTGCTGTTAGCACAGTCAACACTTGCTCCTGTGTTACTGGGGTTCAGTAATGTCAGCTGTTCCCCTGCTGTGTGTACGTCAAAAAGTCCTGCTGCCTCCACCCTGTTCTCTTCTCATCCCTGGGCTCCAACACCGCCAGTTGTTGCTCGGAAGTGCTGTTAGCACAGTCAACACTTGCTCCTGTGTTACTGGGGTTCAGTAATGTCAGCTGTTCCCCTGCTGTGTGTACGTCAAAAAGTCCTGCTGCCTCCACCCTGTTCTCTTCTCATCCTGGGCTCCAACACCGCCAGTTGTTGCTCAGAAGTTCTGTTAGCACAGTCAACACTTGCTCCTGTGTTACTGGGGTTCAGTAATGTCAGCTGGTCCTCGGTTGTGCCATTGGCTCTTTTCCTTCTGCTGCCCCTCCGGGTTCCAGTACCGTCAGCTGGTTCTCCGCAGTGCCTTTGGCCTAGGTGCCTCCTCCGTTCCGAGTTCAGCACGTCTGCTGTCCTGTATGTTGGAGCACGTACCTCTGTTAGTCGTGTCCCAGTAAGTCAGCTGGTCCTCGGTTGTGCCATTGGTCTTTTCCTTCTGCTGCCCCTCCGGTTCCAGTACCGTCAGCTGGTTTCCGCAGTGCCTTTGGCTAGGTGCCTCCATCTCGGTATCCGAGTTCCAGCAACGTCTGCTGGTCCTTGGTAGTGCTTTGGAGCACAGTACCCTGCTTAGTAACCGTGTCCAGTACGTCAGCTGGTCCTCGGTTGTGCCATTGGCTCTTTTCCTTCTGCTGCCCCTCCGGGTTCCAGTACCGTCAGCTGGTTCTCCGCAGTGCCTTTGGCCTAGGTGCCTCCATCTCGGTATCCGAGTTCCAGCAACGTCTGCTGGTCCTTGGTAGTGCTTTGGAGCACAGGTACCTCCTGCTTAGTAACCGTGTCCCAGTAACGTCAGCTGGTCCTCGGTTGTGCCATTGGCTCTTTTCCTTCTGCTGCCCCTCCGGGTTCCAGTACCGTCAGCTGGTTCTCCGCAGTGCCTTTGGCCTAGGTGCCTCCATCTCGGTATCCGAGTTCCAGCAACGTCTGCTGGTCCTTGGTAGTGCTTTGGAGCACAGGTACCTCCTGCTTAGTAACCGTGTCCCAGTAACGTCAGCTGGTCCTCGGTTGTGCCATTGGCTCTTTTCCTTCTGCTGCCCCTCCGGGTTCCAGTACCGTCAGCTGGTTCTCCGCAGTGCCTTTGGCCTAGGTGCCTCCATCTCGGTATCCGAGTTCCAGCAACGTCTGCTGGTCCTTGGTAGTGCTTTGGAGCACAGGTACCTCCTTCTTAGCAACCATGTCCCAGTAACGTCAGCTGGTCCTCGGTTGTGCCATTGGCTCTTTTCCTTCTGCTGCCCCTCCGGGTTCCAGTACCGTCAGCTGATTCTCCGCAGTGCCTTTGGCCTAGGTGCCTCCATCTCGGTATCCGAGTTCCAGCAACGTCTGCTGGTCCTTGGTAGTGCTTTGGAGCACAGGTACCTCCTGCTTAGTAACCGTGTCCCAGTAACGTCAGCTGGTCCTCGGTTGTGCCATTGGCTCTTTTCCTTCTGCTGCCCCTCCGGGTTCTAGCACAGTCAGCTGGTCCTCGTTACTTGCATTGGCTCTTGTACCTTCTGCTACATTTACAAATTGAAGATTTTTTAAATGTTTTTTTGGGTAATCACTCTGGATCTCCAACAATGAAGACGACGACCCTGATGACCACCCCGAAGAAGATGACGACCACAAGGACGACGAGCATCAAGCCAACCAGCCTAAACACCATCACAAAGAAGAAATAAAAGATTACCCAACAGGACTAAGAAGGTTAAGACAAACTACAAGATACAGAACAAGAGACTTAAGAACAATAAGCAGAAGATCAAAAAGCAGAAGAACATGAAGTATAAGACCAAAATGAAGAGCAAAATATATGCTCTAAATTATAAGCAGAAGAAGACTAAGCAGTGTATGGGGGTGAGTCCGTTCCTCCTCGTGGTGCCCCTGGAAAATGCCTGCTGCTGCAGGCTAAACTGAACACGGACAAATACTGTTGTAATTTAAATCTTTTGTGACAGCAAGAACGGAAGGATGAAAAATTCATACTTTGACAGATTACAAGTACAGGAATCTCTGTCACAAATAAGAATATGATGAAGAAGATGAAGTACAATATGAAGAAGAATAATAGTTGAATAAGAAGAATATGAGTAATGTTAACAAAAAGATGAATAGCAAGAAGTTTAAGAAGAAGATAAAGAAGGTGAAGATGAAGAATAATTTGATGAAAAAGATGATGCTGCTGAAGATTATGAAGGAGAAAGTGTGTCAAAAGTTAAAAAGGTGAAGAGCATGGAAGTTGTGAAATATACATATTTGCCAAAATAGAAAAAACGTTAACAACATTGTCAATTTCTTCGTCAATCCGAACATCTTTAAAAAAAAAAATATTTATGCTATTACATTTGATTGGGTTAAACATCTATGCCTTTAATGTCTCCTCAACCTTCCCCAATACATTCTACATTACTCTTTGTTGTTTTCCTTCATGTACAATTAACCAACAAGGCAAGAATGGGGTTTTTTTAATTCCGATATTTTGCTCCCATAGACTTACATTGGATTTCCGGTATCGGTATCGGGTATCGCCGATATTTTTTGGGTATCGGCGATACCATTCCGATTCCGATACTTTTGGATATCGGAAAGTATCGCTCAACTTTAGTTACAGGCATTTCGGTATAACAACTCTTTTTTGTGAATACCGCATATTCACATACCTGGGGCCTTTTCGGCCCGTACTAGGTTTACATGTGATCCTAGGTCTTTTTGTCTTCACTGTTGCTGGGAAGACTTTGACTCAGTCTTTATGACTCTGCTGTTGCTATGAAGAGTGTGAATTTTGCCTGACTACATGGTCATGTGATCTTGGGAAGTAGGCTCCCTCACAACGTCATGCGTCTCTGACATCATCATAGGTCCTGAATACTGTTCATTGTGTGCTACTTGCTGAAGAGACTTTGGAGGAAGGAGTCAGCTTTCTTGTTTCTTGAAAAAAAAACTTTCTGAGTTCCAAAAATCCAAAAGCTTCTACTGCACTTAAAGAAAGTGGTGACCTGCTGAAGGTGAGAGGAGGGGGGCTGCTCTTTACCCTTAGCACACACACTAACAAAGAGTGTACAACCCTGATTGTAATCATTTTTTTTTTCATTTTAGTTTACTGACTTCTAAGGTTACACTGTCACGGTCTACATCCAGGGGTTTGACTGATCAAGAAATCGAAGCAATACTTTTTGATAGTGATGAAGATAGTGAACTTTCTTTGTCTAATGTCGAGTACATGCCACCAGCTAATGTCTCTACTTCATCGTCTAGTGATTCTTCAGATGATGAAGAAGTAATGGATCCAGCAGAACATACAAATAGAACATCCAAAACTAATGTTTTTTGGAACAGTACTGCTGAGTTCTTGGACGAACCCCATCATATAATATTGTAAGAGTTGCTCAAGGAACTGTAGGAATTCCACAATTCTTGTCCATAAAAGATATGTTCTGTACGTTTTTTTCAGATGATATTGTAGATGAGGTAGTTTTGTGTACTAACTTAGAAGGAAAACGTATCGCTTCAGGAAGAAAAAAAAGCATGGAAAAATATAACAAAAGAGGAACTGTATGATTATATTGGCCTTACTCTTCTGGCAGGGAGTACAAAATCATACGATGTTCCTATCAGAGAACTCTTTATGAACCCTTTTTCAGATCCACATTACAAAGCTACAATGTCAGTCAATAGATTTGAGGATATTCGGAGAAGCCTTCGTTTTGATGACAAGAAAACTCATCTTGTCAGGTTGGAAACAGATAAATTAGCCCCCATTAGCTACATCTGGAATCTTTTTATCAAGAACTGTACTAAGCATTACCATTCTAGTGACAATGTGACAGTGGATGAGCAACTTCTTGCATTTAGGGGACGTTGCAATTTCATTCAGTATATGCCCAGCAAACCTGCTAAATATGGTATTAAAATTTTCTGGATGTCTGATTCTACAAGCTATTAAGGAATGAATGGTCTGATTTACTGTGGCAAAGATGTTGACACTCCAGTCCAGAAAGACCTATGTTCTGACGTAGTAAAAACACTTGCGAAACTAATTTTCCATTCTGGAAAAAATATAACAATGGACATCTACTTCACCAATCTTGAACTGGGCAATTTTTTGCTTCAGAAACAACTTACACTTATTGGTACAATGAATCAAAACCGCAGAGAAATTCCTCCAATCATGAAGCACAATCAACATCGACAACTTTATGATAGTGTATTTGGTTTCTGCAATCAAGCGACAATGTTGTCTTATAAAGCTAAGAAAGAAAAATCTGTGATATTACTGAGTACAATGCACCGTGATGGAAGTATAGACACCAATAACAGGAAACAGAAACACGAAATCATCTTGCATTATAATAAAACCAAAGGAGGAGTGGACAAGATGGACGAAATGATTGGAGAGTATACGTGCAAGAGGCAGACAAAACGTTGGCCTGTAGTTCTTTCTTATAATATGCTAGATGTGTCAGCCCTCAATACCTATATTGTTTATAGTGAGACTCATCCAGAATTCCATGCCAACAGAAAGGACAAGAGACGTCTATACTTGACAGAACTTTGCTATGAACTTTTAATGCCTAACATGATGGAGAGAAGCAGAACAAAATGCTTACAAAGGCAAACAACAGAAGCTATGATCCGATGTGGTATACGTTTTCAGGAACATCCAGAGCCAAGAGATAAAAAAAGGAAGCGATGTTATATTCGTCCAGCAAAGAACGACAGGAAATCCGAGTGTGTCTGTACTACTTGTGGACAAAATGTCTGCAAGGAGCATTCTTCCGAACAGATAACGTGTGAAAGTTGTTGCGGTCATTAGTAAAGTAGAAAAGGAACCTTTGAAAAGAGATATTCCTGCAGCATATTTACTGCAACTTTTATATAAAAAAACCTTTTAGACAAAAAAACTTTATTATAAAGAGTTATATCGAATGCGTATATTGGACGTTTTAAGCCCATTCAGTTACTTTTATGTTTTTTTTTTGCACATAATAATGTTTTGAATTATTCACATCTTAGTGAATTAGTCAGAGCACGGACCGCAATGCATGGACTGACTGTGGGTCTCCCGATCCGAGCGTGACAGCCTCATAGAAATATGTGAAACTGTCATGCTGAGGTTCAGAGAGCCGAGGTCAGTGTGTGCATTGTGGTCCAAGACTGTACATAGATCCACAGACATGTAAATGAGCCCTAAGATAGATCATCAATATCAGATAGATGGGGGTTTGGGACCTGTGTGAATGAGAGATAGACAGCAATAACTGGCAGAGGCCACCAAACAAAAAATTAAGTTGCACTTTTCTGCCCTGCACATTGCTTACACCCAGATTTCTGCTGTTCAGTGAGAGTGCCCATTGTCAGACACCTACTTACCGGTAGTTTAGTGCAGGACAACCACTTTAAATATTTATTTGATTATCAGAAGGGGACTTTATATTTGATATACCTTTTGTGTAGCTTTGGTCCATCTACAAGTATTAACCCCTTTACCCCCAAGGGTGGTTTGCACGTTAATGACCGGGCCAATTTTTACAATTCTGACCACTGTCCCTTTATGAGGTTATAACTTTGGAACGTTTCAACAGATCTTGGCGATTCTGAGACTGTTTTCTCGTGACATATTGTACATCATGTTACTGGTAAAATTTCTTCGATATAACTTGCATTTATTTATAAAAAAAAAAAGGAAATATGGTGAAAATTTTAAAATTTTGCAATTTTCAAACTGAATTTTTATGCCCTTAAAACAGAGAAATGTCACACAAAATAGTTACTAAATAACATTTCCCACATGTCTACTTTACATTAGCACAATTTTGGAAACAAAATTTTTTTTGTTACGAAGTTATAAGGGTTAAAAGTTGACCAGCGATTTCTCATTTTTACAACACCATTTTTTTAGGGACCACATCACATTTGAAGTCACTTTGAGGGGTCTATATGACAGAAAATACCCAAAAGTCACACCATTCTAAAAACTGCACCACCTCAAGGTGCTCAAAACCACATTCAAGAAGTTTATTTACCCTTCAGGTGCTTCATAGGAATTTTTGGAATGTTTAAAAAAAATGAACATTTAACTTATTTTCACAAAATATTTACTTCAAATCCAATTTTTTTTATTTTACCAAGGGTAACAGAAGAAATTGGACCACAAAAGTTTTTGTGCAATTTCTCGAGCCCTGAGTACGCTGATACCCCATATGTGGGGGGGAACCACTGTTTTGGCACACGGCAGAGCTCGGAAGGGAAGGAGCGCCGTTTGACTTTTCAATTTAAAATTGGCTGGAATTGAGATCGGAAGCCATGTTGCGTTTGAGAGCCCCTAATGAGCCTAAACAGTGAAAAACCCCCACAAGTGACACCATTTTGGAAAGTAGACCCCCTAAGGAACTTACAGTCAGGGCCAGAAATATTTGGACAGTGACACAATTTTCGCGAGTTGGGCTCTGCATGCCACCACATTGGATTTGAAATGAAACCTCTACAACAGAATTCAAGTGCAGATTGTAACGTTTAATTTGAAGGGTTGAACAAAAATATGTGTTAGAAAATGTAGGAATTGTACACATTTCTTTACAAACACTCCACATTTTAGGAGGTCAAAAGTAATTGGACAAATAAACATAACCCAAACAAAATATTTTTATTTTCAAATTTTGTGGCGAATCCTTTGGAGGCAATCACTGCCTTAAGTCTGGAACCCATGGACATCACCAAACGCTGGGTTTCCTCCTTCTTAATGCTTTGCCAGGCCTTTACAGCCGCAGCCTTCAGGTCTTGCTTGTTTGTGGGTCTTTCCCTCTTAAGTCTGGATTTGAGCAAGTGAAATGCATGCTCAATTGGGTTAAGATCTGGTGATTGACTTGGCCATTGAAGAATGTTCCACTTTTTTGCACTCATGAACTCCTATGTAGCTTTGGCTGTATGCTTGGGGTCATTATCCATCTGTACTATGAAGCGCCGTCCAATCAAGTTTGCAGCATTTGGCTGAATCTGGGCTGAAAGTATATCCCGGTACACTTCAGAATTCATCCGGCTACTCTTGTCTGCTGTTATGTCATCAATAAACACAAGTGACCCAGTGCCATTGAAAGCCATGCATGCCCATGCCATCACGTTGCCTCCACCATGTTTTACAGAGGATGTGGTGTGCCTTGGATCATGTGCCGTTCCCTTTCTTCTCCAAACTTTTGGCTTCCCATCATTCTGGTACAGGTTGATCTTTGTCTCATCTGTCCATAGAATACTTTTCCAGAACTGAGCTGGCTTCTGGAGGTGTTTTTCAGCAAATTTAACTCTGGCCTGTCTATTTTTGGAATTGATGAATGGTTTGCATCTAGATGTGAACCCTTTGTATTTACTTTCATGGAGTCTTCTCTTTACTGTTGACTTAGAGACAGATACACCTACTTCACTGAGAGTGTTCTGGACTTCAGTTGATGTTGTGAACGGGTTCTTCTTCACCAAAGAAAGTATGCGGCGATCATCCACCACTGTTGTCTTCCGTGGGCTCCCAGGTCTTTTTGGATTGATGAGTTCACCAGTGCTTTCTTTCTTTCTCAGGATGTACCAAATTGTAGATTTTGCCACTTCTAATGTTGTAGCAATTTCTTGGATGGGTTTTTTTCTGTTCTTGCAGCTTAAGGATGGCTTGTTTCACCTGCATGGAGAGCTCCTGTGACCACATGTTTCCTTCACAGCAAAACCTTCCAAATGCAAACACCACACCTCAAATCAACTCCGGCCCTTTCATCTGCTTAATGAGAATGACATAACAAAGGGATTGCCCACACCTGTCCATGAAATAGCCTTGGAGTCATTTGTCCAATTACTTTTGGTCCCTTTAAAAACAGGGTGGCACATGTTAAGGAGCTGAAACTCCTAAACCCTTCATCCAATTTTAATGTGGATACCCTCAAATGAAAGCTGAAAGTCTGAACTTCAACTGCATCTGATTTGTTTTGTTTCAAATTCATTGTGGTAATGTCTAGAACCAAAATTAGATAAATGTTGTCTCTGTCCAAATATTTATGGACCTAACTGTATCTAGATGTGTGGTGAGCACTTTGAACTCACAAGTGCTTCACAGAAGTTTATAACGTAGAGCCGTAAAAATAAAAAAAATCATAATTTTTCCACAAAAATGATCTCTCTCCCCCAATTTTTCATTTCCCAAGGGTAACAGGAGAAACTGGACCCAAAAATTTGTTGTGCAATTTGTCCTGAGTACGCTGACACCCTATATGTGGGGGTAAAACCACTGTTTGGGCGCACGGCAGCGCTCGGAAAGGAAGGAGCGCCGTTTGACTTTTTCAGTGCAGAATTGTGTTATGTTTCGGTAACTGAGGAGAAATAGCAAAAGCGGTAATACACCAGAGAGGCTGGAACCTATTGGATTGCAGTAACCTAATCTAACCACACAACTAGAGGTAGCCATGGAGCGTTCCTACGTTGATCCTAGACGCCTCGTCACAGCCTGAGAGATAACTACACCTAAAGGCAGAAAGATAAAAGCTATCTGCCCCGGAGCAGATCCTCAAAGAAAATAGGAAGCCCCCAAACATGTAATGGCGGTTAGACAAGAAGAAAGCACGGACACAGACAGAAAATAGAATGAGCAAACGCTGGGGCCCAATCTGTCTAGACAGAAAAGTTCAGGAAAGAATTCTGACTGCAATCCAAAAAAAACCCTAACAAAAATACCAACACTTCTGATTGCCAAAAAACCTGAGATCACACGATCTCTGCCACCTAAATGAGATCTCTGGTGTAACAAAACGCTATTCAGCAAATAAAAAGTAACAAAATAGCAAAGCAAAAGTGTAGACACAAACGGAGCACAATTGCAGCGCCAAGACCCCCAAAAGGGGAAAGGCTGCAGTCCACTGCAGGCAGCAACCAGCAGAGAAAATCATGCAGAGAAAAAAAAAAAGCAAACACTTAACTGAAGGAGAGCAGGAAACTAGCAGTGCTTCAAGCAAGACCAGAAGAACAATGATAACCGGCAAGGCTGTGCTGGGAACACAGGCCACTTATATCCTACTATTCAGCGCCAGCTGAAGGCCATTCATTAATCAGTTCATTACTCTCAGCAACCACCAGAGGGAGCCCCAGCTCAGAAGCCGCCTCCAGCATATTCACAACAGAATTGGTTGGACCGCCATGTCGCGTTTGAAGAGCTGCTGAAGCACCTAAAACAGTGGAAACCCCCCACAAATGACACCATTTTGAAACTAGACCCCTCAAGGAACTTATCTAGATGTGTGGTGAGCACTTTGAACTCCCAAGGGCTTCACAGAAGTTTATAACGTAGAGCCATAAAATTCAAAAATCATATTTTTTCCACAAAAGTGATCTTTTCACACCCTAATTTTTATTTTCCCAAGGGTAACAAGACACACAAAAGTTATTTTGCAATTTCTCCTGAGTACGTTGATCCCCCATATGTGGGGTAAACCACTGTTTGGGCGCATGAAAGAGCACGGGGGGAAGGAGCGCCATTTGACTTTTTCAACGCAAAATTGGCTGGAATTGAGATATTGAGATCGGATGCCATGTCGCGTTTGGAGAACCCCTGATGTGCCTGAAAATTGGAAACCCCCCAAAAGTGACCCCATTTTGGAAACTAGACCCCTCCAAGGAACTTATCTAGATGTGTTGGTGAGAACTTTGAACCCCCAGATGTTTCACTAAAGTTTTAAAACGCCTGAGCGTGAAAATAAAAATCATATTTTTTCCACAAACATGATCTTTTAGTACCCAATTTTTTATTTTCCCAAGAGTAACAGGAGAAATTGGACCCCAAAGGTTGTTGTACAATTTGTCCTGAGTATGCTGATACTCCATATGTGGGAGTAAACTACTTTATGGGCACATGTTGAGGCTCGGAAGGGAAGTAGTGACATTTTGGAGTGCAGACTTTTTATGGAATGGTCGTGGGCATCATGTCAGGTTTGGAGAGCCCCTGATGTACCTAAATAGTGGAAACCCCCAAAAGTGACACCATTTTGGAAACTAGACCCCCAAGGAACTTATCTAGATGTGTGGTGAGCACTTGAAGCCCCAAGTGCTTCACAGAAGTTTATAACGCCAGTGCGTGTAAATAAAAAAAATCATTTATTTCCATGAACATGATCTTTTAGACCCCAATTTTTATTTTCCCAAGGTAACAGGAGAAATTGGACCCCAAAAGTTGTTGTCCAGTTTGTCCTGGGTATGCTGATACCCCACATGTGGGAGAAAACTACTGTATGGGCACATGTTGGGGCTCGGAAGGGAAGTAGTGACATTTTGGAATGCAGACTTTGATGGAATGGTCTGTGGGCGTCATGTTGCGTTTGGAGAGCCCCTGATTTGCCTAAACCGTGGAAACCCCCACAGGTGACCCCATTTTGGAAACTAGACCCCCCAAGGAACTTATCTAGATGTTTGAGGAAAAACTTGAGCCCCCAAGTGCTTCACAGAAGTTTATAACAAGGAGCCATAAAAATAAGAAATCATATTTTTTTTCCACAAAAATGATATTTTCACCCCCAGTTTTTTATTTTCCCAAGGGTAACAGAAGAAATTAGACCAAAGAGTTATTGTGTGTGAAATTTGTGCTGAGTACACTGATACCTCATATGTGTGGGGTAAACCACAGTTTGGGCGCCCTGGCAGAGCCGGAAGGGAAGGAGCACCGTTTGACTTTTCAATGCAGAATTGGCTGGAATTGAGATCAGATGCAATGTCACTTTGGGAGCCCCTGATGTGCCTAAACAGTGGAAACCCCTCAATTCTAACTCCAACCCTAACCCCAACACACCCTAATCCTAATCCCAACCTAACTGTTATGATTTGGTAGCTGAGGAGGACAGAGCAAAACAGCAAGGCAGCCGAACACCTGAGAGGTGGGAACTAATGGGTTGCAGATCCCTAAACAAACCGCACAACTAGACGTAGCCGTGGGACGTACCTGTGGTGACCTAGATGCCTCGGCACAGCCGGAGAGCTAGCTACACCAAAAAGAAA
>JARQOD010000004.1:316810262-316831872 GCA_033576555.1 Oophaga sylvatica
TTAATCTAACCGGACAGGCAAATTCAGGCGAGATCCATGCCTAGTTCATTTTCAGAAAAGTAAGCCGTTCTACATTATCGGAGGATAGTCGCATGCAACGGTCTGTTAGTACACCACCTGCAGCAGTAAAGACGCGCTCCGATAATACACTGGCAGCAGGGCAAGCCAGCACCTCCAATGCATACTGGCTAAGCTCTGGCCATGTATCCAGCTTAGAGACACAAAACTTGAATGGGGAAGAGCCATCTGGGAGTACACTGAGAGGGCAAGACATGTAGTCTGTCACCATCTTACGGAAATGTTGCCTCCTGCTGACTGGAGCCGTCTCGGATGGTGTAGACATTGGTGGCGCTGCCACAAAACTTCTCCACATTTGGAAACATACTGTTCTTGCCCTGTGCAGAGGCGCTGCTTGTGCTCCCTCTTGTTGCAGAGCTGTCTCCACTACCTCGACGCACAGAGCTGCTTTGTAAAGCAGTAGCAGCAGCAGTGCTCTCGGCTGGAATGGAGAACATTATGGATTGCACCAGTGTGTCTTGGTACATCCGCATTTTACGCTCGCGGTTCAACGGTGTGATGAGGCTTTGTAAGTTGTCCCGGTAGCGAGGGTCTAGGAGGGTGTACACCCAATAATCAGACGTGGTGTGAATGTGTTTCGATGCGGCGGTCGTTTCTCAGGCACTGCAGCATGAATCAACCATGTGCTGCAGACTCCCAACTGGCCAAGAAACGTTGTCCCCTGCAAGAGGCGTCATCTCTGCTGCTGTGCATCACCCACCCTTGGTCTACATACTGACTAGAGCATTGTCTACCTCCCTCTGGAGCGATGTCTTCCTCCTCCATTGATCCTCCTCATCCTCCTCACAAAGTCCTTCAATACATAAAAATTTACAAATGTAAAACTCAAAATTTAAAAACATTGTATCATAATTCTGTAACATCAGTTTATGGAAACACAATAGCATTACAAAAGGATAGACAAAAACTGTACATTATGTGCTTTGTAAATACATTAAAAGTTTGGAATGGTTATGAAAATATAGACAGCGACTCTGGAGGTTCAATTGTTGATACAGCATGGTACTTTGAAAGTCCTCCAGCCCTTTGTGAGGAACCACGTTGCGCTGAATTGTCCAGAAGGTGATGGAATTTGTGACTCCTCATCCTCCACCTCTTCCAAACCTCATGCCTTAGTGCTTGCAGTGTTTTTTGAAGCAGGCAGATAAGGGGGACAGTCAGGCTGACTAGTGCATCATCTGCACTCGCCATCCGCGTTGACTCATCAAACGCACGCAGATGTCCTTCATAGAGTCCTTCGCCACTCATTACACTGGCTGCCCATTCATTATAGGATCCAATTCTAATTACTGGTTCTCACCAACAAAGCTCTCCACAGTGCAGCACCCCCCTACATCTCCTCCCTCATTTATATTTATCGGCCTAACCGACTGCTGCACTCTGCAAACGACCTTCGACTAACCTCTGCACTAATCCGTACCTCCCACTCCCAACTCCAAGACTTCTCCCGCGCTGCGCCAATCCTCTGGAATGCTCTACCCAAGAAATTAGGACTATCCGCAATTTGGATGGTTTCAGGCGCTCCCTCAAAACACATTGTTCACAGTGGCCTATCACATTCACTATCAAAGTCATTCTATGTGTAAGTCTGTGTGTGTAGCCCATTCACTATCTCCATGCATCCTCACTCCCTTAAATGGCTGGACCATCATTGTAAAAACACCATTGTATATAAACCCTGTACTTTGTGTCTCCCCCACCTCATTGTAGATTGTAAGCTTTCACCAGCAGGGGTGGCTGATTTTGCTTTAAATATTGTATTGTTAACGTTGTTACTTATGACTTGTGTTTTGAAACTGTTAAACTGTAAAGCACTGCGGAATATTATGGCGCTATATAAATAAAGAATATTATTCTTATTCTTATTATAGAGGCCCACTCAGTAGTGGTGAAGTGTGAACGGCGCAAATTGCGAGTTGATTGCGCCTGATGCAGCTGATACTCCATTACTGTTGGCTGCTGCTCACACAACCGCTCCAACATATGTAACGAGGAATTCCACCTGGTGGGTACGTCACATATGATGCGATGTTCATGAAGGCGAAATCTGCGTTGCAGAGCTGCAATCAGCGATCTGGCCATGCTGGAACGTCGCAAGTGAGCGCACTCTAGGCGGACCTTGTGCAGCAGTGCATCAAGATCCGGATTTGTCCCTCAAAAAACTCTGCACGACCAAGTTGAGCACATATGACAGACATGGTATGTGAGTGAGGTTGCCAAGGCCCAGAGCTGCCACCAGATTTCGGCCATTGTCACACACTACCAAGCCTGCCTGTAGATTCGCTTCCAAAAACCACACGTCGCTCTCCTGCTTTATGGCATTACAGAGCTCCTGCGCTGTGTGGCTAAGATTCCCCATGGAAATTAATTTCAGGATGGCGTGTTGACATTTGGACACGGCTGTGCTCATATCGGTCGCAACAGGTAAACGTTCACGGATCCATGTGGAGGTAGACCGTGACGGCTCCTGCAGCGATGATTCTGAGGAACTGGAGTAGGAGGAGGAGTCAATGTGTACAGACTTGATTCCTGCAATCCTTGGAGTTGGCAGAACACGTACAGCGCCACTCGCAAGATCAGTACCCGGCTACACAACATTGACCCAATGGGCAGTGAGGGAAAGGTATTGTCCCTGGCCATGGGTGTTAGAACCCTCTTGTTAGGTTTTGTTTCAGTTTGCTGGTCACATGACCTTTTTTCCCTATTTAGTCTGGCTCCGCCCTTCTGGCTTTGCTTGACTTCATTGATATTATCTACTGTTAAGCTAGCCGGGTGCTTAGGTGCCTTAATCTGTCAGTTTTGCTTGATGTTAGGATCGCAAAGTATTTATTTTTCTGTTTAATTATCCATGCTACAATTTATGTTAGGAGGTGTCTACCTTTTCTCCCAGTCCCTAGATCTTGTAGGGATTACTCCCTCGCAACTATAGGTCTTCGTTCACACTAGATGAGGACTTTAGCGGGTCTGGTCGCAGGATCAGGTTCCCCGTTACATCGTAGGGATTCAGCTTAGTTGTATTGTAGGACAGAATTCCCTTCTTTCCTTACTGGTTGTAGCAGATCATAACAATGGGTACTGGTCCACGCATCGGTGGTCAGGTGGACCTTGCTACTGAGGGCGTTTATAGTAGGCATGTTTAATTTTTCCCTCAACATGCTTTTGCAGACCAGGGACGGCTTGCCTGCTGAAATGAATCGGCTTTGGCACATTGTATTGTGGGACTGAAAATGATATTCAGTTACGGAAACTGTCTGTCTCCACCAGCCTGAATGACAGCATTTCAAGGGACAGGAGTTTTGCAATGCCAGCATTCAGAGCCTGTGCTCGCGCATGGTTTGCGGAGTATGGCCGTCTTTTATCCCATGCCTGTGCTACCGATGGCTGTTTTGTGGCCTGGGAGTGTGAGGATGACAGGGAACTTGCTGCTGTGTGTGGAATAACAGTTTGTCTCTGGACAACAGTGGCCGAGGTTCTTCCATGGCGATCCTGTGAGGAAGCAGAACCAGCTGTGTGTGAGCTCGATGAAGAGGCTTCAACACAACCTGAAGATGTAGGTGCTGCTGTAGGTTGGCCTACATCTCCAGTGTGTCTTTGTAACTCAACTACGTGCTTTGTCCGCACATGTTTCCACATATTTGTGGTATTGAGGTGACTGACACTTTTAGCTAATTTTAATTTTTGATTACACAGCTTGCATTTGACATAGCAAATATCATGTGCAAGTGTGTGAAAAAAGGACCACACAGTGCAAGTCCTGGGAGCGCACGTTTTGACTTTTGGAAGACAACTGCTCTGAACAGATGCCAAACTGGAGGCTACAGGCAACCGAGTCTGCAGCCTAACTCTCCCTCCTGTTTGTACCGTTGGGCAATGTCTTCCTCTATCTTCCTTCTATCACTAACCACTTCTCTAGGCCTCTCCCAGCTTTCAACCAAAGTACTGGTTCTCAGCCACAAAGCTATCCACAGTGCAGCACCCCTCCTACATCTCCTCCCTCATTTCTATCTATCGGCCTAACCGACTGCTGCGCTCTGCAAACGACTTTCGACTAACCTCTGCACTAATACGTACCTCCCACTCCCGACTCCAAGACTTCTCCCGCGCTACGCCAATCCTCTGGAATGCTGTACCCAAGAAATTAGGACTATCCACAATTTGCATGGTTTCAGGCGCTCCCTCAAAACACATTTGTTCAGAGTGGCCTATCACATTCACTAATCAAAGTCATTCTATGTATTCTGTGTAAGTGTGTATGTGTGTGTGTGTCTCTAGCCCATTCACTATCTCCATCCCTCAGTCCCTTAAGATGGCTGGACCATCATTGCAAATGCACCATTGTATATAAACACCTATACTTTGTATCTCCCCCACCTCATTGTACATTGTAAGCTGTCACGAGCAGGGGCGACTTATTTAGCTTAAATTATTGTATTGTTAACGTTGTTACTTATGACTTGTGTTCTTAAACTGCAAAACTGTAAAGCGATGCGTAATATGATGGCGCTATATAAATTAATATTATTATTATTAGGATTCCTCTGAGCTGCTCCCACCACCTTCCTGTTCCTCACGCCATGTTGGGTCTTGGACCTCATCATCTCCACTACCCTCTTCCAACACCTGCTGTTGGGTGGTCTGGCCAGCACCATGCTCAACAGAAACTGGCACCTGAGTCTCATCATCATCAGATGCGTTCTGCGGTGTGCTGACCATCGGCACTGTCTCACCCGCCTCTTCAGATTCAGAGAGACACAGCTGTTGCGCATCACTGCATACTCCCTCTTCTTCACATTACAGAATGCTGCTTGGCTGGGCCCCTGTTTGCAAGCCAATAGATTCTGAGAACAGAAGCAGACACTCAGCTGGCTCCTGTACAGAACTCTCTGACTGCCTGGGCAATTTGCCAGGCGGTGAAGAGACAGATGGTTGCTCAACAGTGCTGTGGTCCTGAGAGGAGGTGGAAGCAATTGAAGTCGATGCATTGGCTGACATCCAACCAACAACGGCTTCAATTTGTTCTTCCCGCAGCAGGGGGGTACTCCGAGCTCCTACAAAAGTGCGCATAAAGGAACCCTCACGGGGAAAACTGGTGGATGCTGTGTCACTGGGGCCGCAGCAGCCACAGAATCCCCACGTCCTCTCCCTGAAGAAACTCCACGGCCACGACCACGTGCCTTACTCCCTGCCTTCTTCATCTTGGTAGATTGATAAAGAAAGTCTGAAAAGTTATAAGGCCTAAGTGTGGTTATTCCGCAGAGACTGCAGTGAACACTGCACACAACTGTTCAGTAGGTGTGAAAGGCCTCTTTGTGTACTTCTATAGTGTTTGCAACCAATGTATTGTATACGGATGGAAGCGCGTCACACTAATAGATTTTATTTATTTGTAATAGAATGGAGCAGCAACAATTAGAGAAAAATTTCAAGGATGTGCCAGTGACACACGCTCAGCAGACTACAACCAGCAGTGGTTGAAGAACTAACTGGAGCGTGATCTGCACTCCAAAAAGGAAAACCTCAGACTACAGTGAACACTGCACACAACTGTTCACTACCCAACGCGTCTCAGCAGGAAGGCATCTGTGCGTCAAAACAAAGGCGCAAGCATACATCCATGTACCCTGTTTATAAAGCTATATAAAAAAAATTATGTAGTAGTGACGCACACTTTATTGAGGTACAGTATTACATCGCCATTCACCATCTGTGCTATGCAGTCTCATCTATATATACCTTATCTATCGTTGTCATGCTTGCAAGTCGACAGTCAGGCTAAATAGCAATTTTCACTATGCACTTTTTAAGGTTATGTTTGTTAATAAATGATTATTGCCACATATTATGAGTATTACATGATGGAAATTGTAAATTTGTATAAACTGTTTAGTGACATTATTCAGCAATGTAACATTTAGTAATGTTCACAGATAACTTGTAATGTGATGATTTTGAAGTCAAATTCATTGTCTATACAATAAAAATGGTGTACATACTGTTACTTATCATCATTAATGATTCAGATATGTACTTGTATGCTTTTATGTAAAACCGTATAGCAGATTTCTTAACAAATTTATTTTGTGTTTGCATTGCTGTTCAACATGTAATGTATGTGTTTATGTTTGTCAATTCTTTATTTATCTAGATATTAGTTTAAATGAAATCATCATCTTATGGTAGTAAAGGTTATCTTTCTCTTGTTTGAAGTATAGACATTTAAAATTGACAGTAACAAGGAAATTACTTGATCTAGTATTTAAACATCCTCCTTGACCCTGGGCTCCAACACCGCCAGTTGTTGCTCGGAAGTGCTTTAGCACAGTCAACACTTGCTCCTGTTTACTGGGGTTCAGTAATGTCAGCTGTTCCCCTGCTGTGTGTACGTCAAAAAGTCCTGCTGCCTCCACCCTGTTTCTCTTCTCATCCCTGGGCTCCAACACCGCCAGTTGTTGCTCGGAAGTGCTGTTAGCACAGTCAACACTTGCTCCTGTGTTACTGGGGTTCAGTAATGTCAGCTGTTCCCCTGCTGTGTGTACGTCAAAAAGTCCTGCTGCCTCCACCCTGTTCTCTTCTCATCCCTGGGCTCCAACACCGCCAGTTGTTGCTCAGAAGTTCTGTTAGCACAGTCAACACTTGCTCCTGTGTTACTGGGGTTCAGTAATGTCAGCTGGTCCTCGGTTGTGCCATTGGCTCTTTTCCTTCTGCTGCCCCTCCGGGTTCCAGTACCGTCAGCTGGTTCTCCGCAGTGCCTTTGGCCTAGGTGCCTCCATCTCGTATCCGAGTTCCAGCAACGTCTGCTGTCCTTGGTAGTGCTTTGGAGCACAGGTACCTCCTGCTTAGTAACCGGTGTCCCAGTAACGTCAGCTGGTCCTCGGTTGTGCCATTGGCTCTTTTCCTTCTGCTGCCCCTCCGGGTTCCAGTACCGTCAGCTGGTTCTCCGCAGTGCCTTTGGCCTAGGTGCCTCCATCTCGGTATCCGAGTTCCAGCAACGTCTGCTGGTCCTTGGTAGTGCTTTGGAGCACAGGTACCTCCTGCTTAGTAACCGTGTCCCAGTAACGTCAGCTGGTCCTCGGTTGTGCCATTGGCTCTTTTCCTTCTGCTGCCCCTCCGGGTTCCAGTACCGTCAGCTGGTTCTCCGCAGTGCCTTTGGCCTAGGTGCCTCCATCTCGGTATCCGAGTTCCAGCAACGTCTGCTGGTCCTTGGTAGTGCTTTGGAGCACAGGTACCTCCTGCTTAGTAACCGTGTCCCAGTAACGTCAGCTGGTCCTCGGTTGTGCCATTGGCTCTTTTCCTTCTGCTGCCCCTCCGGGTTCCAGTACCGTCAGCTGGTTCTCCGCAGTGCCTTTGGCCTAGGTGCCTCCATCTCGGTATCCGAGTTCCAGCAACGTCTGCTGGTCCTTGGTAGTGCTTTGGAGCACAGGTACCTCCTGCTTAGTAACCGTGTCCCAGTAACGTCAGCTGGTCCTCGGTTGTGCCATTGGCTCTTTTCCTTCTGCTGCCCCTCCGGGTTCCAGTACCGTCAGCTGGTTCTCCGCAGTGCCTTTGGCCTAGGTGCCTCCATCTCGGTATCCGAGTTCCAGCAACGTCTGCTGGTCCTTGGTAGTGCTTTGGAGCACAGGTACCTCCTTCTTAGCAACCATGTCCCAGTAACGTCAGCTGGTCCTCGGTTGTGCCATTGGCTCTTTTCCTTCTGCTGCCCCTCCGGGTTCCAGTACCGTCAGCTGATTCTCCGCAGTGCCTTTGGCCTAGGTGCCTCCATCTCGGTATCCGAGTTCCAGCAACGTCTGCTGGTCCTTGGTAGTGCTTTGGAGCACAGGTACCTCCTGCTTAGTAACCGTGTCCCAGTAACGTCAGCTGGTCCTCGGTTGTGCCATTGGCTCTTTTCCTTCTGCTGCCCCTCCGGGTTCTAGCACAGTCAGCTGGTCCTCGTTACTTGCATTGGCTCTTGTACCTTCTGCTACATTTACAAATTGAAGATTTTTTAAATGTTTTTTTGGGTAATCACTCTGGATCTCCAACAATGAAGACGACGACCCTGATGACCACCCCGAAGAAGATGACGACCACAAGGACGACGAGCATCAAGCCAACCAGCCTAAACACCATCACAAAGAAGAAATAAAAGATTACCCAACAGGACTAAGAAGGTTAAGACAAACTACAAGATACAGAACAAGAGACTTAAGAACAATAAGCAGAAGATCAAAAAGCAGAAGAACATGAAGTATAAGACCAAAATGAAGAGCAAAATATATGCTCTAAATTATAAGCAGAAGAAGACTAAGCAGTGTATGGGGGTGAGTCCGTTCCTCCTCGTGGTGCCCCTGGAAAATGCCTGCTGCTGCAGGCTAAACTGAACACGGACAAATACTGTTGTAATTTAAATCTTTTGTGACAGCAAGAACGGAAGGATGAAAAATTCATACTTTGACAGATTACAAGTACAGGAATCTCTGTCACAAATAAGAATATGATGAAGAAGATGAAGTACAATATGAAGAAGAATAATAGTTGAATAAGAAGAATATGAGTAATGTTAACAAAAAGATGAATAGCAAGAAGTTTAAGAAGAAGATAAAGAAGGTGAAGATGAAGAATAATTTGATGAAAAAGATGATGCTGCTGAAGATTATGAAGGAGAAAGTGTGTCAAAAGTTAAAAAGGTGAAGAGCATGGAAGTTGTGAAATATACATATTTGCCAAAATAGAAAAAACGTTAACAACATTGTCAATTTCTTCGTCAATCCGAACATCTTTAAAAAAAAAAATATTTATGCTATTACATTTGATTGGGTTAAACATCTATGCCTTTAATGTCTCCTCAACCTTCCCCAATACATTCTACATTACTCTTTGTTGTTTTCCTTCATGTACAATTAACCAACAAGGCAAGAATGGGGTTTTTTTAATTCCGATATTTTGCTCCCATAGACTTACATTGGATTTCCGGTATCGGTATCGGGTATCGCCGATATTTTTTGGGTATCGGCGATACCATTCCGATTCCGATACTTTTGGATATCGGAAAGTATCGCTCAACTTTAGTTACAGGCATTTCGGTATAACAACTCTTTTTTGTGAATACCGCATATTCACATACCTGGGGCCTTTTCGGCCCGTACTAGGTTTACATGTGATCCTAGGTCTTTTTGTCTTCACTGTTGCTGGGGAAGACTTTGACTCAGTCTTTATGACTCTGCTGTTGCTATGAAGAGTGTGAATTTTGCCTGACTACATGGTCATGTGATCTTGGGAAGTAGGCTCCCTCACAACGTCATGCGTCTCTGACATCATCATAGGTCCTGAATACTGTTCATTGTGTGCTACTTGCTGAAGAGACTTTGGAGGAAGGAGTCAGCTTTCTTGTTTCTTGAAAAAAAAACTTTCTGAGTTCCAAAAATCCAAAAGCTTCTACTGCACTTAAAGAAAGTGGTGACCTGCTGAAGGTGAGAGGAGGGGGGCTGCTCTTTACCCTTAGCACACACACTAACAAAGAGTGTACAACCCTGATTGTAATCATTTTTTTTTTCATTTTAGTTTACTGACTTCTAAGGTTACACTGTCACGGTCTACATCCAGGGGTTTGACTGATCAAGAAATCGAAGCAATACTTTTTGATAGTGATGAAGATAGTGAACTTTCTTTGTCTAATGTCGAGTACATGCCACCAGCTAATGTCTCTACTTCATCGTCTAGTGATTCTTCAGATGATGAAGAAGTAATGGATCCAGCAGAACATACAAATAGAACATCCAAAACTAATGTTTTTTGGAACAGTACTGCTGAGGTTCTTGGACGAACCCCATCATATAATATTGTAAGAGTTGCTCAAGGAACTGTAGGAATTCCACAATTCTTGTCCATAAAAGATATGTTCTGTACGTTTTTTTCAGATGATATTGTAGATGAGGTAGTTTTGTGTACTAACTTAGAAGGAAAACGTATCGCTTCAGGAAGAAAAAAAAGCATGGAAAAATATAACAAAAGAGGAACTGTATGATTATATTGGCCTTACTCTTCTGGCAGGGAGTACAAAATCATACGATGTTCCTATCAGAGAACTCTTTATGAACCCTTTTTCAGATCCACATTACAAAGCTACAATGTCAGTCAATAGATTTGAGGATATTCGGAGAAGCCTTCGTTTTGATGACAAGAAAACTCGTCTTGTCAGGTTGGAAACAGATAAATTAGCCCCCATTAGCTACATCTGGAATCTTTTTATCAAGAACTGTACTAAGCATTACCATTCTAGTGACAATGTGACAGTGGATGAGCAACTTCTTGCATTTAGGGGACGTTGCAATTTCATTCAGTATATGCCCAGCAAACCTGCTAAATATGGTATTAAAATTTTCTGGATGTCTGATTCTACAAGCTATTAAGGAATGAATGGTCTGATTTACTGTGGCAAAGATGTTGACACTCCAGTCCAGAAAGACCTATGTTCTGACGTAGTAAAAACACTTGCGAAACTAATTTTCCATTCTGGAAAAAATATAACAATGGACATCTACTTCACCAATCTTGAACTGGGCAATTTTTTGCTTCAGAAACAACTTACACTTATTGGTACAATGAATCAAAACCGCAGAGAAATTCCTCCAATCATGAAGCACAATCAACATCGACAACTTTATGATAGTGTATTTGGTTTCTGCAATCAAGCGACAATGTTGTCTTATAAAGCTAAGAAAGAAAAATCTGTGATATTACTGAGTACAATGCACCGTGATGGAAGTATAGACACCAATAACAGGAAACAGAAACACGAAATCATCTTGCATTATAATAAAACCAAAGGAGGAGTGGACAAGATGGACGAAATGATTGGAGAGTATACGTGCAAGAGGCAGACAAAACGTTGGCCTGTAGTTCTTTCTTATAATATGCTAGATGTGTCAGCCCTCAATACCTATATTGTTTATAGTGAGACTCATCCAGAATTCCATGCCAACAGAAAGGACAAGAGACGTCTATACTTGACAGAACTTTGCTATGAACTTTTAATGCCTAACATGATGGAGAGAAGCAGAACAAAATGCTTACAAAGGCAAACAACAGAAGCTATGATCCGATGTGGTATACGTTTTCAGGAACATCCAGAGCCAAGAGATAAAAAAAGGAAGCGATGTTATATTCGTCCAGCAAAGAACGACAGGAAATCCGAGTGTGTCTGTACTACTTGTGGACAAAATGTCTGCAAGGAGCATTCTTCCGAACAGATAACGTGTGAAAGTTGTTGCGGTCATTAGTAAAGTAGAAAAGGAACCTTTGAAAAGAGATATTCCTGCAGCATATTTACTGCAACTTTTATATAAAAAAACCTTTTAGACAAAAAAACTTTATTATAAAGAGTTATATCGAATGCGTATATTGGACGTTTTAAGCCCATTCAGTTACTTTTATGTTTTTTTTTTGCACATAATAATGTTTTGAATTATTCACATCTTAGTGAATTAGTCAGAGCACGGACCGCAATGCATGGACTGACTGTGGGTCTCCCGATCCGAGCGTGACAGCCTCATAGAAATATGTGAAACTGTCATGCTGAGGTTCAGAGAGCCGAGGTCAGTGTGTGCATTGTGGTCCAAGACTGTACATAGATCCACAGACATGTAAATGAGCCCTAAGATAGATCATCAATATCAGATAGATGGGGGTTTGGGACCTGTGTGAATGAGAGATAGACAGCAATAACTGGCAGAGGCCACCAAACAAAAAATTAAGTTGCACTTTTCTGCCCTGCACATTGCTTACACCCAGATTTCTGCTGTTCAGTGAGAGTGCCCATTGTCAGACACCTACTTACCGGTAGTTTAGTGCAGGACAACCACTTTAAATATTTATTTGATTATCAGAAGGGGACTTTATATTTGATATACCTTTTGTGTAGCTTTGGTCCATCTACAAGTATTAACCCCTTTACCCCCAAGGGTGGTTTGCACGTTAATGACCGGGCCAATTTTTACAATTCTGACCACTGTCCCTTTATGAGGTTATAACTTTGGAACGTTTCAACAGATCTTGGCGATTCTGAGACTGTTTTCTCGTGACATATTGTACATCATGTTACTGGTAAAATTTCTTCGATATAACTTGCATTTATTTATAAAAAAAAAAAGGAAATATGGTGAAAATTTTAAAATTTTGCAATTTTCAAACTGAATTTTTATGCCCTTAAAACAGAGAAATGTCACACAAAATAGTTACTAAATAACATTTCCCACATGTCTACTTTACATTAGCACAATTTTGGAAACAAAATTTTTTTTGTTACGAAGTTATAAGGGTTAAAAGTTGACCAGCGATTTCTCATTTTTACAACACCATTTTTTTAGGGACCACATCACATTTGAAGTCACTTTGAGGGGTCTATATGACAGAAAATACCCAAAAGTCACACCATTCTAAAAACTGCACCACCTCAAGGTGCTCAAAACCACATTCAAGAAGTTTATTTACCCTTCAGGTGCTTCATAGGAATTTTTGGAATGTTTAAAAAAAATGAACATTTAACTTATTTTCACAAAATATTTACTTCAAATCCAATTTTTTTTATTTTACCAAGGGTAACAGAAGAAATTGGACCACAAAAGTTTTTGTGCAATTTCTCGAGCCCTGAGTACGCTGATACCCCATATGTGGGGGGGAACCACTGTTTTGGCACACGGCAGAGCTCGGAAGGGAAGGAGCGCCGTTTGACTTTTCAATTTAAAATTGGCTGGAATTGAGATCGGAAGCCATGTTGCGTTTGAGAGCCCCTAATGAGCCTAAACAGTGAAAAACCCCCACAAGTGACACCATTTTGGAAAGTAGACCCCCTAAGGAACTTACAGTCAGGGCCAGAAATATTTGGACAGTGACACAATTTTCGCGAGTTGGGCTCTGCATGCCACCACATTGGATTTGAAATGAAACCTCTACAACAGAATTCAAGTGCAGATTGTAACGTTTAATTTGAAGGGTTGAACAAAAATATGTGTTAGAAAATGTAGGAATTGTACACATTTCTTTACAAACACTCCACATTTTAGGAGGTCAAAAGTAATTGGACAAATAAACATAACCCAAACAAAATATTTTTATTTTCAAAATTTTGTGGCGAATCCTTTGGAGGCAATCACTGCCTTAAGTCTGGAACCCATGGACATCACCAAACGCTGGGTTTCCTCCTTCTTAATGCTTTGCCAGGCCTTTACAGCCGCAGCCTTCAGGTCTTGCTTGTTTGTGGGTCTTTCCCTCTTAAGTCTGGATTTGAGCAAGTGAAATGCATGCTCAATTGGGTTAAGATCTGGTGATTGACTTGGCCATTGAAGAATGTTCCACTTTTTTGCACTCATGAACTCCTATGTAGCTTTGGCTGTATGCTTGGGGTCATTATCCATCTGTACTATGAAGCGCCGTCCAATCAAGTTTGCAGCATTTGGCTGAATCTGGGCTGAAAGTATATCCCGGTACACTTCAGAATTCATCCGGCTACTCTTGTCTGCTGTTATGTCATCAATAAACACAAGTGACCCAGTGCCATTGAAAGCCATGCATGCCCATGCCATCACGTTGCCTCCACCATGTTTTACAGAGGATGTGGTGTGCCTTGGATCATGTGCCGTTCCCTTTCTTCTCCAAACTTTTGGCTTCCCATCATTCTGGTACAGGTTGATCTTTGTCTCATCTGTCCATAGAATACTTTTCCAGAACTGAGCTGGCTTCTGGAGGTGTTTTTCAGCAAATTTAACTCTGGCCTGTCTATTTTTGGAATTGATGAATGGTTTGCATCTAGATGTGAACCCTTTGTATTTACTTTCATGGAGTCTTCTCTTTACTGTTGACTTAGAGACAGATACACCTACTTCACTGAGAGTGTTCTGGACTTCAGTTGATGTTGTGAACGGGTTCTTCTTCACCAAAGAAAGTATGCGGCGATCATCCACCACTGTTGTCTTCCGTGGGCTCCCAGGTCTTTTTGGATTGATGAGTTCACCAGTGCTTTCTTTCTTTCTCAGGATGTACCAAATTGTAGATTTTGCCACTTCTAATGTTGTAGCAATTTCTTGGATGGGTTTTTTTCTGTTCTTGCAGCTTAAGGATGGCTTGTTTCACCTGCATGGAGAGCTCCTGTGACCACATGTTTCCTTCACAGCAAAACCTTCCAAATGCAAACACCACACCTCAAATCAACTCCGGCCCTTTCATCTGCTTAATTGAGAATGACATAACAAAGGGATTGCCCACACCTGTCCATGAAATAGCCTTGGAGTCATTTGTCCAATTACTTTTGGTCCCTTTAAAAACAGGGTGGCACATGTTAAGGAGCTGAAACTCCTAAACCCTTCATCCAATTTTAATGTGGATACCCTCAAATGAAAGCTGAAAGTCTGAACTTCAACTGCATCTGATTTGTTTTGTTTCAAATTCATTGTGGTAATGTCTAGAACCAAAATTAGATAAATGTTGTCTCTGTCCAAATATTTATGGACCTAACTGTATCTAGATGTGTGGTGAGCACTTTGAACTCACAAGTGCTTCACAGAAGTTTATAACGTAGAGCCGTAAAAATAAAAAAAATCATAATTTTTCCACAAAAATGATCTTCTCTCCCCCAATTTTTCATTTCCCAAGGGTAACAGGAGAAACTGGACCCAAAAATTTGTTGTGCAATTTGTCCTGAGTACGCTGACACCCTATATGTGGGGGTAAACCACTGTTTGGGCGCACGGCAGCGCTCGGAAAGGAAGGAGCGCCGTTTGACTTTTTCAGTGCAGAATTGTGTTATGTTTCGGTAACTGAGGAGAAATAGCAAAAGCGGTAATACACCAGAGAGGCTGGAACCTATTGGATTGCAGTAACCTAATCTAACCACACAACTAGAGGTAGCCATGGAGCGTTCCTACGTTGATCCTAGACGCCTCGTCACAGCCTGAGAGATAACTACACCTAAAGGCAGAAAGATAAAAGCTATCTGCCCCGGAGCAGATCCTCAAAGAAAATAGGAAGCCCCCAAACATGTAATGGCGGTTAGACAAGAAGAAAGCACGGACACAGACAGAAAATAGAATGAGCAAACGCTGGGGCCCAATCTGTCTAGACAGAAAAGTACAGGAAAGAATTCTGACTGCAATCCAAAAAAAACCCTAACAAAAATACCAACACTTCTGATTGCCAAAAAACCTGAGATCACACGATCTCTGCCACCTAAATGAGATCTCTGGTGTAACAAAACGCTATTCAGCAAATAAAAAGTAACAAAATAGCAAAGCAAAAGTGTAGACACAAACGGAGCACAATTGCAGCGCCAGACCCCCAAAAGGGGAAAGGCTGCAGTCCACTGCAGGCAGCAACCAGCAGAGAAAATCATGCAGAGAAAAAAAAAAAGCAAACACTTAACTGAAGGAGAGCAGGAAACTAGCAGTGCTTCAAGCAAGACCAGAAGAACAATTGATAACCGGCAAGGCTGCTGGGAACACAGGCCACTTATATCCTACTATTCAGCGCCAGCTGAAGGCCATTCATTAATCAGTTCATTACTCTCAGCAACCACCAGAGGGAGCCCCAGCTCAGAAGCCGCCTCCAGCATATTCACAACAGAATTGGTTGGACGCCATGTCGCGTTTGAAGAGCTGCTGATGCACCTAAACAGTGGAAACCCCCCACAAATGACACCATTTTGGAAACTAGACCCCTCAAGGAACTTATCTAGATGTGTGGTGAGCACTTTGAACTCCCAAGGGCTTCACAGAAGTTTATAACGTAGAGCCATAAAATTCAAAAATCATATTTTTTTCCACAAAAGTGATCTTTTCACCCCTAATTTTTATTTTCCCAAGGGTAACAAGACCACAAAAGTTATTTTGCAATTTCTCCTGAGTACGTTGATCCCCCATATGTGGGGGTAAACCACTGTTTGGGCGCATGAAAGAGCACGGAGGGGAAGGAGCGCCATTTGACTTTTTCAACGCAAAATTGGCTGGAATTGAGATATTGAGATCGGATGCCATGTCGCGTTTGGAGAACCCCTGATGTGCCTGAAAATTGGAAACCCCCCAAAAGTGACCCCATTTTGGAAACTAGACCCCTCCCAAGGAACTTATCTAGATGTGTGGTGAGAACTTTGAACCCCCAGATGTTTCACTAAAGTTTATAACGCCTGAGCGTGAAAATAAAAATCATATTTTTTCCACAAACATGATCTTTTAGTACCCAATTTTTTATTTTCCCAAGAGTAACAGGAGAAATTGGACCCCAAAGGTTGTTGTACAATTTGTCCTGAGTATGCTGATACTCCATATGTGGGAGTAAACTACTTTATGGGCACATGTTGAGGCTCGGAAGGGAAGTAGTGACATTTTGGAGTGCAGACTTTTTATGGAATGGTCTGTGGGCATCATGTCAGGTTTGGAGAGCCCCTGATGTACCTAAATAGTGGAAACCCCCAAAAGTGACACCATTTTGGAAACTAGACCCCCAAGGAACTTATCTAGATGTGTGGTGAGCACTTTGAAGCCCCAAGTGCTTCACAGAAGTTTATAACGCCAGTGCGTGTAAATAAAAAAAATCATATTATTTCCATGAACATGATCTTTTAGACCCCAATTTTTTATTTTCTCAAGGGTAACAGGAGAAATTGGACCCCAAAAGTTGTTGTCCAGTTTGTCCTGGGTATGCTGATACCCCACATGTGGGAGAAAACTACTGTATGGGCACATGTTGGGGCTCGGAAGGGAAGTAGTGACATTTTGGAATGCAGACTTTGATGGAATGGTCTGTGGGCGTCATGTTGCGTTTGGAGAGCCCCTGATTTGCCTAAACCGTGGAAACCCCCACAGGTGACCCCATTTTGGAAACTAGACCCCCCAAGGAACTTATCTAGATGTTTGAGGAGAACTTTGAGCCCCCAAGTGCTTCACAGAAGTTTATAACATGGAGCCATAAAAATAAGAAATCATATTTTTTTCCACAAAAATGATATTTTCACCCCCAGTTTTTTATTTTCCCAAGGGTAACAGAAGAAATTAGACCCAAAGAGTTATTGTGTTGTGAAATTTGTGCTGAGTACACTGATACCTCATATGTGTGGGTAAACCACAGTTTGGGCGCATGGCAGAGCTCGGAAGGGAAGGAGCACCGTTTGACTTTTCAATGCAGAATTGGCTGGAATTGAGATCAGATGCAATGTCACTTTGGAGAGCCCCTGATGTGCCTAAACAGTGGAAACCCCTCAATTCTAACTCCAACCCTAACCCCAACACACCCATAATCCTAATCCCAACCTTAACTGTTATGATTTGGTAGCTGAGGAGGACAGGAGCAAAACAGCAAGGCAGCCGAACACCTGAGAGGTTGGGAACTAATGGGTTGCAGATCCCTAAACTAACCGCACAACTAGACGTAGCCGTGGGACGTACCTGTGGTGACCTAGATGCCTCGGCACAGCCGGAGAGCTAGCTACACCTAAAGATAGAAACAGGAAAGCTAACTGCCCCGGAGTAGAGCCCCAAAGGAATAGGTAGCCCCCAAACATATATTGGCGGTTAGACAAGACGAAACACAAACACAGGCAGAAAATAGAGTGAGCAAACGCTGGGGCCAAACACTGCCTAAATAGGACAGGACAGAATACTATCTGCAACCCAGCAAAACCCTAGAAAAAATTCCAACACTTCTGATTTCAAAAATGCTGAGCTCACACGATCTCGCCACCTGCTAAACCAGATCTCAGTGTGAACAAGGGCTAACCCGCAGCCACTCAAAATAGCAGGGAAAGAACAATTGAACAAATAAACAGTGGCTACTGAAAAACAGAGAGTAGCACCGGCCCCAGGAGGGGAACCCGGCTAACCTCCACAAACGTGCAGACAAAAATGGAAATAGCAAACACGATAGAAACAAGCCGAAAATATCTTATCTGATAGTAGCAGACAAAGGCAAGACACCAGCAGACTTCCGAATGAACCAGGAAACAACAATTGATCACCGGCGAGGATCATGGGAAGGCAGCTCACTTATATCAGCCCAGTCAGTCAATCCTGATTGCCAGTCATCGCTGCCAGGAGAGGAGGCCCTGTCATTCGATACAGCTTCAGTACCATCAGCAACCACCAGAGGGAGCCTCAGCTCAGAAGTCGTCTCCAGAACGTTCATAACACTTAACCCTAATCCTAACCCTAATGGGAAAATGGAAATAAATACTTTTTTAAATTTTATTATTTTTCCCTAAGTAAGGAGGTGATAAAGGGGGGTTTGGTTTACTATTTATAGCGGGTTTTTATGTTTGGCAGCTGTCACGCTAATAGACGCTTTTTATTGCAAAAAATAGTTTATAACGGCAGTGCGTGTAAATAAAAAAAATCATATTATTTCCACAAACATGATCTTTTAGACCCCAATTTTTTATTTTCCCAAGGGTAACAGGAGAAATTGGACTCCAAAAGTTGTTGTCCAGTTTGTCATGAGTATGCTGATACCCCACATGTGGGAGAAAACTTCTGTATGGGCACATGTTGGGGCTCGGAAGGGAAGTAGTGACATTTTGGAATGCAAACTTTGATGGAATAGTCTGTGGGCGTCATGTCGAGTTTGGAGAGCCCCTGATTTGCCTAAACCGTGGAAACCCCCACAGGTGACCCCATTTTGGAAACTAGACCCCCCAAGGAACTTATCTAGATGTTTTAGGAGAAATTTGAACCCCAAGTGCTTCACAGAAGTTTATAACGTAGAGCCATAAAAATAAGAAATCATATTTTTTTCCACAAAAATGATATTTTCACCCCCAGTTTTTTATTTTCCCAAGGGTAACAGAAGAAATTAGACCCAAAGAGTTATTGTAAAATTTGTGCTGAGTACACTGATACCCCATATGTGGGGTAAACCACAGTTTGGGCGCATGGCAGAGCTCGGAAGGGAAGGAGCACCGTTTGACTTTTCAATGCAGAATTGGCTGGAATTGAGATTAGATGCCATGTCACTTTGTAGAGCCCCTGATGTGCCTAAACAGTGGAAACCCCTCAATTCTAACTCCAACACTAACCCCAACACACCCAAACCCTAATCCCAACCTTAACTGTTATTATTTGGTAGCTGAGGAGGACAGGAGCAAAACAGCAAGGCAGCCGAACACCTGAGAGGTTGGGAACTAATGGGTTGCAGATCCCTAAACTAACCGCACAACTAGACGCAGCCGTGGGACGTACCTGTGGTGACCTAGATCCTCGGCACAGCTGGAGAGCTAGCTACACCTAAAGATAGAAACAGGAAAGCTAACTGCCCCGGAGTAGAGCCCCAAAGGAATAGGTAGCCCCCAAACATATAATGGCGGTTAGACAAGACGAAACACAAACCAGGCAGAAAATAGAGTGAGCAAACGCTGGGGCCAAACACTGCCTAAATAGGACAGGACAGAATACTATCTGCAACCCAGCAAAACCCTAGAAAAACTTCCAACACTTCTGATTTCAAAAATGCTGCCAGGAGAGGAGGCCCTGTCATTCGATACAGCTTCAGTACCGTCAGCAACCACCAGAGAGAGCCTCAGCTGAGAAGTCGTCTCCAGAACGTTCATAACACTTAACCCTAATCCTAACCCTAATGGGAAAAATGGAAATAAATACTTTTTTAAATTTTATTATTTTTCCCTAAGTAAGGGGTGATAAAGGGGGTTTGATTTACTATTTATAGCTGGTTTTTATGTTTGGCAGCTGTCACACGCTAAAAGACACTTTTTATTGCAAAAAATAGTTTTTGCATCAACACATTTTGAGAGCTATAATTTGTCCATATTTTGGCCCACAGAGTCATGTGAGGTCTTACTTTTTGCAGGATGAGTTGACGTTTTATTGGTACCATTTTTGGGCACATTACATTTTTGATCGCTTTTTATTACGATTTTTGGGAGGCAGAATGAACAAAAAACAGCAATTCTTGAATTTCTTTTGGGGGGCGTTTATACCGTTCTGCGTGTGGTAAAATTGTTAAAGTAGTTTTATTCTTCGGGTTAGTATGATTACAGTGATACCTTATTTGTATTTTTTTTATGTTTTGCCTCTTTTATACAATGAAAACTATTTTATACAATAAATAATTATTTTTGCATCGCTTTATTCCGCGAACTATAGCTCTTTTATTTTTTCGCTGATGACGCTGTATGTCGGCTCGTTCCACTTTTTGTTGGGCGTTATGATGATAAAGCATTGCTTTTTTTGCCTTTTTTTAAGGGGTTCACTAAAGGGGTTAACTAGTGGGACAGTTTTATAGGGCAGGTCGTTACGGACACGGCAATACTAAATATGTGTACTTTTATTGTTTTTTTATTTACATAATAATAATGTGTTTATTGGGGAAATTTTTTTTTTTATTTGTTTAGGGTTTTTTTAAGCATTTTTACACATGTTTATTTCTTTTTTTTACATTTTTACATTGTCCCAGGGTGGGACATCACTATATAGTGTCAGATCGCTGATCTGGCACTTTACAGAGCACTGTGTCAGATCAGCGATCTGACAGGCAGTGCAGGAGGCTTGCCAGTGCCTGCTCTCAGCAGGCACTGACAAGCCACCTAACCGCAGGACCCAGAAGGACCCTGCGGCCATCTTGGATCCAGGGGCCTGCAAGGAGGAGGCCCTCGGAACAACGCGATCACATCGTGTTGCTCTGAGGGTCTCAGGGAAGCACGCAGGGAGCCCCCTCCCTGCACGATGCTTCCCTATGCCACCGGAACACTGCGATCATGTTTGATCGCAGTGTGCTGGGGGTTAAAGTGCAGGGAGCGGTCCGTGACTGCTCCTGGCACTTAGTACCGGATGTCAGCTGTGAGAATCAGCTGACACCCGGCGGCGATCAGCTGCACTCCCCCCATGAGCTAGGCTGATCTCCCAAGACGTTCTATCCCATCCATGGGCATTAAGGTCCAGGGCACATGGCTGTGATAGTATGTCCAATGTCAGAAAGGGGGTTAAAGGCCATCTGCCAGTAAGATCAATCCTCTATGTACACAAGTTGTCCCTAGGAAGCTGAATAAAATGATACCTTGATATCTTTGATCCGATGTCTTATTCCAGAGAAATCCACATATAGATCATGAGAGCAGACTGTCAGATATTACATGTCTCACACTGGAAATTCCCCCTTTAATGTAAAATAAGCTTTGGAAGCAGATTCTGAGGGAGATCATAGATCATAACAGCTCATTTAGATTTCAATAAAGACAGATTTCTCTGGAATAAGACACCAGATCGCAAATATCAAGGTATCATTGTGTTCAACCTTCTATGCTCTACATGCCCATGTACAAAGCTTGGGAGGGTTGATCCTTTTGACAAATTCCCTTTAATTATTGGGGCATTGTAGTATTCAATATAAAAAGTTTAAAATTGTTTTGCTTATTGCTAATTGTCCCACAGTTCACTTTATCTTTTTTGGTAGCTCTGTGATTTGGTTGTCTTCTCAGATAAATGGCTAAGCAAAATCCAGTACTTGGCAGCTAAGGAGCTACACTTTTTTCCCAGGCTTATTGTGAAACCATATGCCATTGTTGTTA
>JARQOD010000004.1:316837113-316921139 GCA_033576555.1 Oophaga sylvatica
GCTCACTGACAGCTGTTTGATCGTTTTATATGCAGCTAATTGGAAAGCTTTTACTGACAGCTGTTTTTAGTTCATGTGCTGTTGATAGTGTTGAGTGATACTGCTCGATATCTAAAAATATCGGATCGGAATGGTATCGCCGATATCACTAACTATCGGCGATATCCGATTCCGATACCGGAAGTCCCATGTAAGTCTATGGGAACAAAATATCGCAACTAAAAAAACACTTTCTTTCCTTGTAAACACAAAATATACACACTTAGAATACATATTGTGAGACAGTGAAGGAATATGTGTTGAATGAGGTGTATATTTCACCTAAGTACCTTGCTGACTGGTATGAGCGAAATGTGTGGCTTTGTAAACCTGGTGGTAAAGAAAGGTCACTACACCTGCCATTCAGTACACGCTTGCAGCTCAGACCTGAATCCACTCAGGTGTTGATTAGGAAGCCAGAAGTAGGTGCTTGGGAGCACAGTCAGGGAGCTCATTCAGTCTGGACAGGAGTCCAGGCACGGAAGGAGACTCCGGGAGGTGGGCTCTCTCTGTCTGGGTGCTCGAGGTACCCCGGACACAAAGAGGAGACTCTGCGACACTCCATGCTGGTGACTACTGAATAGGAGGTGATCTCTCTCAAGTCTGGACGTTGGAGTTGCCTTCAGACATAAAGAGGAGTATCTGTGAAACTCCATACTGGTAACATATATCATATGTGTTGTTTTGGGCCCAGGCTGGTAGAGCCGGGTTCCTGTTAGAAAGGGACATATCTATGTGTAATTAGTGGCTAGACAAGCCTAGGTTTTCTGTTTATGCTTTATTTTTATCTGTTTACTGTGGACTTTAATAAAGCTGGTTGCGGCCAGTTTTACACCAGAACTGCTGTCTGAATGAACTGTTTTCATGCCATTCTGTCTACCCAGACAGCGATCCTAGAGCTATATCCCCTGGAAAAAGGTTACAATTGGCGGAGAATGCTGGGGCAGCGCAGGGGCTGATACAGTTAGTGCTGGAGTGTGCATGCAGCACAGTAGCTTGGAGACAGCAATAAAGGTGAAGTCTGTTGAAATAGCAGCAGAGGAAAAAAAAAAAAAGTGTGTCAGCAGAAACGTCTATTGAAGCAGTCTTGGAGAGACAGTGGCCCTGATAGGGTCTGCAGAAAGAAAATGTATGCACAGCAAAGCTGAACTTGTTGTGAAAATTACTGTGGAATGTGCAGCAGCAAAAGAAACGTCTGTGGAGCAGTCTTAAAGAGACAGGAGCCCTAATAGACTTTGCAAAGAAAAAAAAAAAAAGTGTCTGCACAGCAGAGCTGAATTTTTCTATGGAAAAGACTGTAGAGTGTGTATGTCTTGAGTGAAGACTACCGTTGCTGAGACAGAGAAGTCTGACAGCATGGATGACAGCATGGAGGCGCTGTTTGAACAAATGGCGCAAGTTAATATGCAACATAAGACTGCTGTGATTGAGACAGATGAGTCCGGCAGTATGGAGGAGCTCGTTGAGTACCTGGTGCAGGCCCAGCGAAGCATGCAGCAGAGCATGGAGCAGCAGCGCCTGCAGCACCAGCAGCGCATGCAGCAGGCCCAGCAGCAATTCCTGCAGCAGCAGCAGGAGAATAACCGGTTATTTGTTGAGCAGATGGCAGCACAAAAAAGGATTTCGGTGCCGCGTCCCGAAGTAATGTTGTGAAGGCACCTGCGTTGTCCGCTGTAAAGAAGGCGGTAAGACGGTCCTTGAAAAAAATGATACCTCGTGACGATGTGGAGGTATATCTCACTAGGTTTGAGAGACTGGCAGAGAAGGAGAATCTGCCCCTATCTGAATGGGCCATGATGGTCGCACCCTATCTGATTGGAGAGCCCCAAAGGGCCTATGCTGACCTGAGCGAGCAGGACAGCCAAGACTATGCCAAGCTGAAAGCGGAGATTCTTGCCCGGCTGGGTGTTACGGTGACAGCCCGTGCCAGGGGAGTTCGTGACTGGAGATACAGTTGGGAGTCTGCAGTCAGCAAACCTGATCATGGAGTTGAAAAGGTGATAGTGAACCGCTACACCCGAGCACGTCCTCCTGAGGTACAGCCGTCTGAGAGGTCGTCACTTCAGAGTTCCCGGATGCTGAACTCTTGCGGTAAGAGCGTTCCAGCTGTTGGGGACATGGGGTATGCTGATAAGCGGGTTCGGGCCCGAGGGGACATATGGGTGGGAGAGTGTGATGGACAGTGTTGGAGATGTCGTGAAATTGCAGCCAACTGTCCAATAGAGGGGGAGCCTATGTGTTGTGATGTTGGCGGATCCCTCTCTCTCTGCGCAGAACCTGTGTGTGTGTCCACCTCAGCCGAAGAGACTGGACCACAGGTGTGCCCGGTGGTTGTAAATGACTGCCCAGCACAGGCCCTCTTAGACTCAGAGAGTCCAGTGACTTCCGTATGTGACAGCCTGATTGATAGGGACTTCATCCCTGATAAGCATCTGAGTGTGGTGTGCATCCATGGAGACACCAAAGTCTACCCAGAGACTGCCGTGGACTTGGTCCCTAAACTCGAGGAAGTTTCATATGAAGTGGGGGTAGTGAAGAGCCTGGTGCACCCCGTCATATTGGGTAATGACTTTCCCCGGTCTAAGGATCTCTGGGGGAAAAATGTTTCTGATGGACAGTGTGATGAAGCTCCTACTGAGGGTGCGCAGTCCCGAGGGGCGGAACACAATGCTAGTGGGCCGTTAAACTTATGTGATAATGATGATGACCATGATAATATTGATAATGATGATCATGATCATGATAATGATGATGACCATGATGATGATGCTGATATGGATAATGATGATGATGCTAATCATAATAGTGATGATACTGATGATGACCGTGATAAAGATGAAATTTCTTTGCAGGTGATGTTGGGAGACGAGGATGGTGGTTCTCGGGAACCGAGTGTCCCTGACCTGCCTGTCTCCTGTGACAATTTTGGGAGTGAGCCGGTGCGAGATCCCACTCTTAAAACGGCACAGGAAAATGTAATTGTTCTGAATGAGGTTCCCCAAGAGCCTGGCTCTGAGGAGAGGTTTCCTCATGCTGCCATGAACAATAACCTGTTGTATAGGGACACTGAGGTCCAGGGAGAGGTCGTGAGTCGGCTCCTGGTGCCTGAACTATGTGGAAGTATAGTGCTGGGGTTGTCACATGGTCACATACTTGAGGGACCACCTGAGGGAAACCAGGGACCAGATGGTGAAGTTAATGTTGTGGATGACATGTTAACTAAGGTTCCAGATCAAGATGTGAATGAGAATGAATTGTATAACCCTGACAGTGAGCCGGATGTGAATGAAAATGAAGTGTCTAACCCTGAAAGTGAGCCAGATGTGGCTGAGAAAAAGGGTCAGACAGGGATAGTGGTAGTGATAGTGAATCATCTGATGACAATAAAGCAACCAGTGCAAATGAGGAAGGCATGGTAGCAGAGGAGATTGAGAGTCCTGAGAGGAAGGCTGAGGCTGACCTTGCAGTCGGACGGAAGATGGCATCTGAAGATGTTTTACAGTTGGCCGGTTCCCTGGCGAAGACTAAGGTGAAAGACAGGACTCTGAAACTAAACACAGCACAAGTAGATGCTGTTAAAAATGAGAAGTTATCAATGTATGGTGTGGATCTGCATCAGGCCAAGGACTCTGAAGGTGATGCTGCAGAGGTGGAAAAAGCCATGGAAGTGGTGGACACCAAACCAGGTGCCTCACCAGAAGCTGAGGTCTCAAGTGAAGATGTGGGGAATGACTCTGCCCCGGAATCTGTTTCTGCCGGAGACAGCAGCGTGGACGGTGTACTGTCCGGATCTGTGGCTGCAACTCGCGAAGCTCGGGCCGGAAGTTCGGCGCCCGGTGCTCCATCGGAGTTCCCGAGCGACACAAAGGATCTGGATAAATCCCAAGATGAGAGTTTGAGACCTCGGGTTGGCCTTGGTGAGCTCAGGCGCATTTTCATGGAGTCTACACCTGAACCACGTCCCAGTGAGTGGGAGGGGCGATGTGTCGCTCCGTTGCCGCTGCAGATACCCGGGAGCTCAGATGGGATGCAGAACGTGGTGGAAAAGAAGACTGATGGTAGGGCTTCTGAGCATGTCCTACCAGAAGAGCCTGAAGAAGGGGCCAAAGACGTAAAGGACGTCCAACAACTACAGGAGAAGATGCGTAGCCATGAGGATCTCCTGGAGAAAGAAGTAAGAACTCTGAGTCTTATGCAAAGTGAGCCTGTACCAGAAGAGGATAAATTATGTGTACCGACCAAGAAAAACGATCAGCTCCCTCTACAGTGCCAATCGTTTGAACAGTGTGGCTCAAAATGGTCAGAGACCATGACAGAGGCGCTTAAGTTCTGTAAAATAGAATTTATGAATCAACTGATATTTAAGAAAGTAGATGGGCTAAAAAAGGTTCAGGGGGAATTAGAGAAAACCCCTATACCTCCTGTGACAGTTGGTGACACAGGGTCAGTGCCCCAAAAACAGGAGGTACGAAAGTTTCTGAGGAAGAATCAGCAGAGGTGTTCTGACGTGCCTGGTCGTACTTATCTGGTGAGCCACTATACCGAGACTGAGGCTGGCACTAAGGTCAAGCTGAAACCGTGCAGGACACCCGAGGCCCGCAGAGAGCATAGGCCTGGGACGGTACAGCGTAGTGCGGTTGCTTTAGGTGAAGATACAGATGACAATGGTGAAGATGAACTTGGTGTTGGCCATAACTGGTCCGGAGTTCACTGTCTCTTTAGGATTGTTGACCAGCCCTCCGGTCTGGATGACCAGCCCTCCGGTCTGGAGAAGAGGGGGGGGATATGTGAGACAGTGAAGGAATATGTGTTGAATGAGGTATATATTTCACCTAAGTACCTTGCTGACTGGTATGAGCGAAATGTGTGGCTTTGTAAACCTGGTGGTAAAGAAAGGTCACTACACCTGCCATTCAGTACACGCTTGCAGCTCAGACCTGAATCCACTCAGGTGTTGATTAGGAAGCCAGAAGTAGGTGCTTGGGAGCACAGTCAGGGAGCTCATTCAGTCTGGACAGGAGTCCAGGCACGGAAGGAGACTCCGGGAGGTGGGCTCTCTCTGTCTGGGTGCTCGAGGTACCCCGGACACAAAGAGGAGACTCTGCGACACTCCATGCTGGTGACTACTGAATAGGAGGTGATCTCTCTCAAGTCTGGACGTTGGAGTTGCCTTCAGACATAAAGAGGAGTATCTGTGAAACTCCATACTGGTAACATATATCATATGTGTTGTTTTGGGCCCAGGCTGGTAGAGCCGGGTTCCTGTTAGAAAGGGACATATCTATGTGTAATTAGTGGCTAGACAAGCCTAGGTTTTCTGTTTATGCTTTATTTTTATCTGTTTGCTGTGGACTTTAATAAAGCTGGTTGCGGCCAGTTTTACACCAGAACTGCTGTCTGAATGAACTGTTTTCATGCCATTCTGTCTACCCAGACAGCGATCCTAGAGCTATATCCCCTGGAAAGGTTACAAATATATATATATATATACATGTCATTGTGACATATATATATACATATATTTATAGTTTATTCACTTCTGCATAGTAAAATAGCCTCTGATTCAATTGCCGGTAAAGCCGGCATTTGTGAAAGACAGAAGCACCCGAGGGTCCAGTCGCCACAGAGATGTTGCATCGCACCCAGCGAACAGGATTCAGAAGCTCGCTATAAGCGAGTCCTGTGTGCCTTAATTGAACTGTTTTTTTGCTTGAGAATTGCAAAAATCATCATAGACTGTATTTGCCATTTTTCCGTCATATCTGCGCCACGAGGCACAGGTGAAGAATAAGGGGTGCTCTCGTGGGCGTACACTCACTCCGTGGCGCGAAAACGATGTCCGCACACTCTAAATGTTACTGCAATGTAAGATCGTGCCCCACAGCTCTGGAGTTCCGCCTCCTCATCCTCCTCAGTGGGCGTAAACGAACGCGAAGGTCCCGCCTCCCTACAAAAGATGTCGCCTCTCCTGATGCTAATGACACATGTGACTTTGCTGAGATGGCGAATGGACGTGAGCAGAAGTGGGAAGGGATGGAGGAGTCAGAGCTCTCCCCCCACGGAAGCGACCCGATCGCCACGGAGCCACCGTTTGGCACCCGGCCTGGAAACCCTCCTAAGCTGGAAGAAGCGGAGGATACCCTGAGAGACCTGGCCCGTCAACGGGAGGAGGTCGCTAGGATGGAAGCGAGCTGGCGGGCCCTAAAACTACAATTGGAGCGGCGCCAATCCCTCTTACCCCCTGAAGTGTCTGTACCGGAAGGTGAGGCACCCGTTCCAGTAGAGGAGGCCGTGCGGGCATCCCAGCCCTTGCAATCTGAACCGGTTGCCAGTATCTCAGTGGAGGCACCCGTTCCAGTACAGGAGGCCGTGCGGGCATCCCAGCCCTTGCAATCTGAACCGGTTGACAGTATCTCAGTGGAGGCACCCGTTCCAGTACAGGAGGCCGTGCGGGCATCCCAGCCCTTGCAATCTGAACCGGTTGCCAGTATCACAGTGGAGGCACCCGTTCCTGCAGAAAACGCCGCACCAGCACCCCAGATCCCGCTGTCTGCCCCCGTCGCTGAGGCAGAAGAAGCGACACCCGTCCTCATGGAGGAGGCCGCGCAGGCACCAGAGCTCTACCTGCCTGTACCGGAGCCCCGACCGTCATCTGTTCCAGAGCCGGCTGCTTCCGCCGCAGGTGAGCGCCGCCAGGACTGGCGGGCGCCAGGAGAGCTGCCGCAAACCGTACATCGTAAGCTGGCGTTTGATGGTGGAGACATGGAGATGCTGGTGGAGGAGAATTACAACCGGCGTCAGGAGGAAGAGTGGAGACGTCGGGAGCGGGAAGCAGAGCGACAAAGGGAGCAGCGAGAATCCCAAAAGCTTCGGCAACGTCACCTGGAGAAGGACCTGGCAGAAAGGCACGTATGAGAAAGGATAAAAGTACGGTGAGGGAGCCGCGGCGTAAGGGTGCAGTACAGAACTTTAAGTTAAAAGGTGGTTGGGGCTTCATCCAGGAGCCTGGACTTTATTTAGAAGTTTTTGTAACCCGGCGGGACGTGGAGGCTCACCTCCCAGAAGGACACCCGGGGAGGGACCTGTTGCCAGGAGACTTGGTGACTTACACCCGACACTGGGGTTACAATGGATGGTACGCCCTAAATGTTACCAGGTGCGACCCCTACTCCCCAGAGTGTCAGGAAACTGACAGACCCTACGAGCCTTCAGCCTCCCCCAACCAGGCCTCTGCACAAGTGCCCACCCCACGCCGTAAATCTCCCCAGCCTCCCTCAGTGGTCTCCTCAGCAGCCCCAGCTATGGACATGATAATGATAGCTGGCCCGTACCCGGCGCCTGTTAGGCCCCCTGGGGTTCGTTCAGTCCGGGACATAGAGGTCCAGACCCGGAGGGAGATGAAAGAGGTGGCCACACAGACCCATATAGCGGGTCACGACGTCACTGTACTGGCCACACGACGTCATCAGGTCTGGGTGGACCCTCCTGTCACGGATGTTTGGCAAGCTCCAGAAGAGTACCAGGTGGTACCTGGAAGAGGCCAGCCAAAGAAGTCTAAATAACCCGGACAGGGTCTCTGTATGTAAATAGTTAAATTATTGATGTACCCGGACGGGTGAATGTTCATAAAAAGAAGTTTATTGCCTTAATATACCCAGGTTGGGTAATGGTTTGATGTACCCGGACGGGTGAATGTTCAGAAGAACAAGTTTATTGTTGCCTTAATATACCCAGGTTGGGTAATGGTGTTTCACTGTAATGAAAATGTTGAACTTTGAAGCCATGAACTGTACTGGCTCACAAACTTTTCTGTAAATAGTTGGCACTTCGGTGCTCCATCTTGGTTTTACAAAAAACTTTACTGTGCACTATTTTCAACTACCTCAGAAACTAAAAACCCGTTTGGTGTGGCCGAAAGTGAGGTCTGCTCAAGGAAAGTCTTGCAGCCCACCCAAGACCACAGTTGGAGGTTTGGAGCGGGTCCTCCACAAGCATAAGTAAAGGACACTGTGAAGTTACCCCGTGGGGTTGTAGTCCTAAGAAGTCTCCACGAACTTCGGCACTAATGCTATTTGCAATTTTGTTGAATATGTATTTATTAACACACATGTATAACACATATCAAGGGTATGAACAGTAACAAAACATGTCACATAATATAAGCCATTTGCACTTTTGTAATGTTATTATTAAAAATTTTATTATGCAACGTTTAACTTGAAGTGTTTCCTGCTTTCTTACTACGTCGCATAGTCCACTCTGCTACATCACTTTGCACCATTGCTCTATCTCACATCTATCTGCCCTGGAAGGATAGCGTGTTACCTGTTGAAGACTTTTCACCTACCTGCACTACACCATCCCTTCCAGAGGACCTGCACAGCAGCGCTGGACACCCTGACCAGGTACTACAGGTGGCGTCACGACAAACTACACGAACATTCTATCATCCCCTGGAAATATCCCACATTCCAGTGATCGCCCAGGTCACGGACCGAGCTGTGCTACTCGTGACATCCCCCATAGAAGTCGACGTGATCGGTGCCGAGTACCCCCAAAACCCCTGTCTCTGTGCGACTCAACTTCCCTCACTGTGCTGGCACTTTACATTTACAATGCCTCTGGGTTTTTTTTTGGGGGGGTGGGGAACATTCAGACTTTTGCTATGGGGCCCCATGATTTATATGTACGCCCCTGCTGCTGAGGCATGGTATTTAAGGCTGTTAAGGAGCCAACATACATGGACCTTGCCAGCAGCGTCGGACTGGAGTACCTTGGGCCCACCAGAGAAATATATTCTTGCGGCCCAACATCATACTTCCCAACCTTTGAATAAGGGAAAGAGGGACAAAGGCTGTGGCACGCTGTGCATGCTGCAGAAAATTTTAGGCCATGCCACGTTGCACCACAGACTGTCCAGGAGTTGGTGGATGCTTTAGTCCAGGTGTGGGAGGAGATCCCTCACGAGACCATCCGTCGCGCTCATCAGGAGCATGGCCAGAAGTTGTAGGGAGGTCATACAGCATACCTCCCAAATTTGGAAGACAGGAAAGAGGATTAAAGACTGCGGCGCGTGTTGCGCGCCGCTGAAAATTTTAGGCCACGCCCCGACAACACCCATTTCACAGCTAATCACACCCACATCCTCGCCCCAAGCGTAACCATTTAGCACTGCTGATCACACTGACTGGTAATGAGGGCACAGTGGCTGGTACTGAGGAAAAGAAAGAAAGAGCAGCGAGAGAGAAAGAACAAACAGAGAAAGAAAGAGAGGAAAGAAAGAAAAGAGAGAAAGAAAGAACAGAGAGAAAAAAGAACAGAGAGCGAGAAGGAAAGATCAGAGAGCGAGAAAGAAAGACTAGAGAGAGAGCCATAGGCATAGCTAGGGTTTTGGTTTAGTGGGGGCAAAACTTCTGAGTGGGCCCATCATCAGAGAACCTCAGCAAATGACCGCGCTGTTGGCTAAAATAATCTATATATAAAAAGACCAATATTGATATTACCGCCATATGGTCTGTGTTAAATAATACCAGTCCTACAGAACATATAATAGATTACAGCACAGGTACAGATAATGACTTACCGCTGATGTTCTTTCTAATGGAATTGTTCACTTTTCATGTCTTTTCCATCTGGCCCACACCGACATGACGACTTCTCCAGCCAGGACTCGACTGCACCCCCATTAAAAAAAAAATAAAAAAAAACCTCACCTCCCGGCTCCTGTGCTGCTCACTGTTCTCCCTCTCAGCGTCTGACAGCGGGCGCCGGCAGGTGATGTTATTGCGCCCGCTGTCATACGCTGAGAGGGGGATTATGGGAGAGTAGGAGCGCTTGCTCCTTCTCTCTCCATGCGGTCAGCTTTATCGGCTGGATGCCGATACAGCTGACCCTCCGATGACGGGTGGGGGGCCCACTGCTGGCACCGGGCCCCCCCAACGCCTGTTCAGGCCCCATAGCTTCCGGGCGGCAGAGCAGGAAGAGCGATTCTCCCTGCTCTGCCGCAGAATGTAACTGTATCGTAGCTCCGGGTGGGCCCCCTCAGAGCGCGGGCCCCGGGGCCACCACCCCCTCTGCCCGGCGACCTATCCTTTCAAATCAGGGCCCACCACGCAGGAGCTGGGGCCCACCGTAGGTTTCTCCGGTGTCCCGGTGCCTCAGTCCGACCCTGCTTGCCAGCCTGATAATACCAGGCCACAGCAGTCTGCATATCTTGGCTGGTTAACAAAAATAGGGGATCCCCTCGAAAAAAAATTGGCGTGGGGTCCCCCCTATTTTTGTTAACCAGCCAGATGAAGCAGACTGCTGAGGCCTGGTTTTTCAGGCTGGTAAGGATCCAATATCCATGGACCTTGCCAGCCTGATAATACCAGGCCACAGCAGTCTGCTTAGCTTGGCTGGTTAACAAAAATAGGGGATCCCCTCGAAAAAAAAACGGCGTAGGGGTCCCCCTATTTTTGTTAACCAGCCAAGTAAAATGCAGACTGCTGCGGCCTGGTATTAAAAGACTGTCAAGGCCCATGGATTTTGGCCCTCAACAGCCTGATAATACCAGGCTACAGCAGCCCCACATTTGGCGCATCAAAAGATGTGCCAATTGTGGCACTTTACCCGGCTCTTCCCACTGCCCTGTAGCGGTGGCAAGCGGGGTAATAAGGGGTTAATGTCACCGTTGATTGCACGGTGAGAATAAGCCCGGTTAATAATGGAGAGGTGTCAATAAGACACCGATCCATTATTAATCCCAAAGTTTTTAAATGTATAAAAAAAAAGACACAGCAAGAAAAAAGTATTTTACTGAAATAAAAGAGACAACACAGTTTTCATTTCTTTTATTATACTCTCATTTCTGCGACGCCATCGATCTCCTGTAAAAAAAGAAAAAAAACAAACCAACAGTATACCACCTGTCCGACGCAGTCCATGTAACGAGGTCCCACGACGATCCAGCTCTGCTACATCGCAATGACAGGCAGAGCCTGTCATCTCGACGCAGCACAGCTGATTACCTGCTTCCCCGGCGGTGACGTCATCGGACTGACTGCTTTACGGCCGGGATTACCCAGCAGTCACTGCAGTTATCGCGAGAAACTGCATGTGACCGCCGGGGAAAGATGATGGCGGCCATGAAGCAGTACAGCCCGTGACCGCCGGAGATCTTCTGCCAGGTAAGTGCCGCTGACTCCTGACAGACCCGACCGACGGACACTGACAGTGACAGTGACAAATCCGATTCCGGTATCCGATAAGACGAAAATATCGGAACTAACTATCGAAAGTCCGATAGAGCTAATATCGGCCGATACCCGATACTTGCGGTATCGTATCGCTCAACACTAGCTGTTGACCTTTAATAACTCAATTAGAGAACCATTAATTTTGTGGTCATATATCATTATGTTCCTGACGTATTGATTTCTAGAATGTGTAACCTGGTGTTGTTTATAGATGTTTGACAGAACAAGCTTTGCAAAACTGGATTAGTACTTGAAATGCAACTGCAGATTATTATTTGAGAGAAAACATGGTATTTTATCTATGAAACTACTATGCAAATAATGAGATAATTTTAATATTATAATATATAAATACTAATAGACAGTACTGCGTAAAAGTTTTAGGAAGGTGTCAAAAAAAGTTGCAAAGTAGATGATTTCACAAATAAAAGTGTTAATAGTATATTTTTATCAATTAGCAAAATGCAAAGTGCATGAACAAAAGAGAAAAATAAATTTAATCAATATTTGGTGTGATCTTCCTGTGTCTTTTAAACAGCATCACATCATTAGTTCTTCCAGGTACACTTGCAGGGCCGGCTCCAGGTTTTTGTGGGCCCCTTTGAAAGAGAAAGAGTCTCAGTTGGCCCCTTTGACACATCCTAAAATTCATGATGCACAAATACACAAATACGGTAGAGAAATATAGGTGTAGTACAATTTCCAAGATTTCGCTTACTTCTTACATTACATGATTGTAAATTCTACAGTAGCTCAGAAACCAGATAGTATATAGTCCTCCATACTGTATTATAGGCACCACATAGTGCTCCATACAAAACAATGAGCTCCATATAGTACTCCATACAGTATAATGAGCACCATATATTGCTCCACACTGTATAATGATCCCCATATATTACTCCATACAGTATAATGGACCCTATATAATACTCCATACAGTATAATGAGCCCATATAACGCTCTATAAAGAATAATGAGCCCCATATATTGCTCCATACAGTATTATGGGCACCACAAAGTGCACCTTACAGAGTAATGAGCCCCATATATTGCTTCATACAGAATAATGAGCCCCATATATTGCTCCATACAGTATAATGAGCCCCATATCATGCTAAAAACAGTATAATGAGCCCCATATTTTTATCCATACATAATAAGCCCCATATGTTGCTCCATACATAATGGGCCACATATAATGTTCCATACAGTATATGATGAGCCCCATATAATGCTCCACACATAATGGGCCCCATACAATGCTCCATATAGTATATGATGGACCCCACATATTGCTGCAGTATATTATGGGCTCCTTATATAATGGGCCCCATATAATGCTCCATACATAATGGACCCCATATAATTCTCCATACATAATGGACACCATATAATGCTCCATATATAATGGGCCCCTTATAATGGACACCATATAATGCTTCATATATAATGGACCCCATATAATTCTCCATATATTGGGATCCATATAATGCTCCATACATAATGGACCCCATATATTGCTCCAAACATAAAAAAAAAAAAAATGAAATACCTTTCCTCGCTGGACGCTGCTCTGCTCCAGACTCCTCAGCTTTGCCATCTTCTGGATCTCTGCACTGTGACTGTTCAGAGCAAAGGGCACACAGTAGTGATGTCATTGCGCCCTCCGACCTGAAACTTCACAGAAAGGTTGCACTCTATCATGCTAAATCATGTCAATGTGGAATACGTGAAATTTGAATAGCAATACGGCTTTGGAGTATTAGGAAAAAATATGAGACGCTTAGCATAAAATTTGGCCAAATTATATCTACCCATCAAGCAACATCAAGGTGAACTCAAAGTCTGATGGGTCCCTGACCTGTGTGAATACCTCTCTAAGGACTCATACTCACTTGCGAGAAATACGGAGGAGTGCAATCTGCGAAAAAATCAGATTGCACTCTGACCAATGTTATTCAATGGGTTACATCTCATCTGCCATTTTTTTCTCAGCTGAAATCAGACAGAAAAAATCGCAGCATGCTGCGATTTGCTGCGTATCTTGGACAAGACTCGCCAATGCAAGTCAATGGGTGCAAGAAAAAAATCGCACAGCATACAGACCATTTTACAGATACCATACTATCCAGTGGCATAGAACACTGTAAATGGTCCTGTAAATGACTGTAGAAAAATAGTTGCCGAGAAAAAAACGCATTGCATATGCATTTCATACGGATGTCATACAGATACTATGTGAGAAAAATCACATTGTACTTGCCTGACACTCGCACGACACTTGTCCATTTTTTCTGTCCTGATTATGGACCATTTTTTTTTTCGCAAATGGGTATGAGCCCTAAGGCTGATGACTGAATTCCTGGGTGAATGTGGACACCTCTCCAAGCAACGCCTGTATCTATGGGTAAGTAGGGACCTGCTGTAATTAAAATCACCACCTAGTGAAGGCGGAGTGCTCGGTCAGTAAACTAACATACAAATGACAAAAAACTGACTGGCACATCCAGACTAGTGTGAATAGATGCATACCATACTCCGCCCTTCACCAGATGGTGATTTTAATTACAGCAGGTCCCTACTTACCCATAGTAATCAGACATCAGCCTTAGAGAGGTATTCACACAGGTCAGGGACCCATCAGACTTTGAGACCACCTTGACGATGGTTGATGGGCAGATATAATTTGGCCAAATTTTATGCTAAGTGTCTCATATTTTTTCCTAATACTCCTAAGCCGTATTGCTATTCAAATTTCACATATTCCACATTGACATGCTTTAGCATGATAGAGTGCAACCTATTTTGTATATTGTATATGGAGGTCGCTCCTCCTAGTGTGCACCTATTCACACTAGTCTGGATGTGCCAGTCAGTTTTTTGTCATCTAAAACTTCACAGAGTCATGAGACACGGAAGACGCCACAGCTGCAGAATGGGGGGAGGTAAGTATTGCATATACAGGGGCGCTGAGCAAGTAGGGGGGCCCACTCGCGGGAGCTGACACCGGATTCCCATAGGGCGCCTGTGTCTCCAACATCTTCTGCCTCTTCATGTAATCCCACCCAGACTCGATGATGTTGGAATGTCACGCTGTTACTGCATACAGGAGGTCTGGGGTCTATGCTGACCCTAAGCTGGGGTCCTGACTAATCCCTCTACCTGGAGGTACTGTTGATGGTACAGAGGTCCAGGCCGCCAGCGTAATCCCTACCTCCTGAGGATCCCTGAACCTCAGTGATCCAGTCCTGAGAAGGACCCTGATCACAACACCGGGGACTGGTAGGTATATGCCTAAACACAGTAATAAATGAACGAGACAGTACAAGGGGTAAACTAAAATCCACCTTGCATACAAAAGTCACACCACAGGAAACAGAGGGGACACCAACGGGTACAGAGATAAATGATAAAGCGAGGAGGGGAAAAAGACCACACAGGTACTCTTAACTTCAGCCTTCACCATACAACGATCCGCTCTGCTGGTCTGCATGAATGCTTTCACCGACACTTCCCCAGTAGACAGGCAGGTATTAGAAGGAAACCAATTACCACAACATTAATTGCAGCTGAGCGAGGCTGGTCTAGTCCAGCACAGAGAGAGGAAGAATTAACTCCCTCTCTGCCGAAAAACACCCAGCACCAGAAACTCAGCTGTGAGAAGTCAGAGTGTGCAATCGCGACGATCTTCGCAGCGACACACCCGTGACAGTACCCCCCCTTCTACGAGGGGCCTCCGGACCCTCAGGGCCGGGTTTATCTGGGTGAGTAGTGTGGAAGGCCCGAACCAATCGATCTGCGTTAATATCCGACGCAGAAACCCACGTCCTCTCCTCAGGACCATACCCCCTCCAATGAACAAGGTACTGAAGGGACCGGCGATTCAGACGTGAATCGATGACTCTCGACACCTGGAACTCCAAGTTACCATTGACCACCACAGGAGGAGGAGGTAAAGGTGAAGGTATCACCGGCGCCACATACCTCTTAAGCAACGATCTGTGGAACACATTATGAATTTTAAATGTAGGAGGGAGGTCAAGACGGAATGCAACCGGATTAATTATAGCACTGATCTTGTATGGCCCGATGAACCTGGGACCCAGTTTCCAGGAGGGAACCTTAAGTTTTATATTTTTGGTAGACAACCATACCAGATCGTTCACACTTAGGTCCGGACCAGACACTCTTCTCCTATCAGCCATACGTTTGTATCGGTTCCCCATAGTACTCAGATTATTCAGCACTCCTCTCCACACTGAAGCAAGTGACGATGAAAATCGTTCCTCCTCAGGAACCCCAGAAGAGCCCCCCCTATTGAAAGTACAAAACTGGGGGTGAAAACCATATGCCCCAAAAAACGGGGACTTACCAGTGGACTCGCTCCGCCTATTGTTTAGAGCAAATTCCGCCAGAGGCAAGAAAGAAGCCCAGTCCTCCTGGTTCTCTGACACAAAACACCGGAGATATGTCTCCAAGCTCTGGTTCAGACGCTCTGTCTGACCATTGGTCTGCGGGTGAAAAGCCGATGAAAATGACAACTGCATCCCCCGCCGTGTACAAAATGCTTTCCAGAATTTGGACACAAACTGAGACCCCCGATCCGACACCACATCGGAGGGTACCCCGTGAAGCCTTACAATCTCCCCAATAAACACCTGCGCAAGAGTTTTAGCATTAGGAAGAGCAGGAAGAGCGATAAAATGTGCCATCTTGCTGAACCTGTCCACTACAACGAGTATGACTGTTTTACCCGAAGATGGCGGGAGGTCCGTAATGAAGTCCATAGACAGATGAGTCCACGGACGCTCCGGGATCTTCAAAGGTAAGAGGGTCCCCGACGGACGGGTATGTGGGGTCTTAGAGCGCGCACAAACCTCGCAGGACGCGACAAAAGTTACCACCTCCCTATGTAAGTTAGGCCACCAAAACCGGCGCGAGAGGAGATCCTCAGTTGCTTTACTCCCTGGGTGTCCTGCCAAAGCTGAATTATGGTGTGCCTCGATCACCTTTTGTCGCAACTGATTTGGAACAAACAGTCTCCCTGGAGGTCCTACAGGGGCGTCCCCCTGAGCCTCCAATACCTCCTCCTCAAGCTCAGAGCATACTGCCGACACCACCACCCCCTCCTGAAGGACCGGAACCGGGTCCTCCGTATTCCCAGCCCCTGGGAAACAGCGAGATAAGGCATCCGCCTTAACATTTTTTGAGCCAGGACGATATGTGACGACAAAATTAAACCTGGTAAAAAACAACGACCACCTAGCTTGTCTGGGATTCAGACGTTTAGCGGACTCTAAATATAGCAGGTTTTTGTGATCGGTAATGACGGTGACCGGGTGGACTGCCCCCTCCAAAAAATGACGCCACTCCTCAAAAGCCAACTTAATGGCCAAGAGTTCCCTATTGCCGACATCATAATTCCTCTCAGCGGACGACAATTTTTTAGAGAAGAAGGCGCACGGATGCCATTTACCAGGGGACGAACCTTGTGACAATACTGCTCCCACCCCTACCTCGGAAGCGTCCACCTCAACAATGAACGGCTGTGACGCATCAGGTTGAATAAGTATGGGTGCTGAAGCAAAACATTTTTTCAAAGAGGAAAACGCTTGACAAGCCTTGTCAGACCACTTTGAAAAATCCGTCCCTTTTTTAGTCATGTCTGTGAGAGGTTTAACTATGGACGAAAAATTACGAATGAACTTCCGGTAGTAGTTAGCAAACCCCAGGAAACGTTGTAATGCCTTAAGATCCTCTGGCAGATCCCACTCAAGAACTGCCCGCACTTTCCCAGGGTCCATACGAAAACCGGATGCTGACACCAGGAACCCTAAAAACTGAAGTTCCTGTACGGCGAACACACACTTCTCCCATTTGGCGTACAGTTTATTATCCCGCAAGATCTGTAACACCTGCCTAACATGCTCCTGATGAGACACAAGATCCGGCGAGTAAATTAAGATATCATCCAGATATATGACCACAAACTGTCCCATTAGGTGCCGAAAGATGTCATTTACAAAGTGTTGAAACACCGCCGGGCAATACTCAGACCAAATGGCATGACAAGGTTCTCATAATGCCCCTCCGGAGTGTTAAACGCTGTCTTCCACTCATCCCCTCCTTCATCCTAATCAGATTGTACCCCCCCTGAGATCCAACTTAGAGAACCATTTGGCACCCACGATCTGATTGAAGAGATCGGGAATAAGTGGGAGCGGATACGGATCTCGGATCGTAATCCGATTAAGCTCACGGAAATCCAGGCAAGGGCGTAGGCCTCCATCTTTTTTTTTCACAAAGAAGAACCCCGCGGCCACCGGGGAAGATGAAGGTCTAATATGCCCCTTAGCCAGACTCTCTGAAATATAATCCTTCATGGCCTGTCTCTCAGGACCAGAAAGGTTATACAACCTAGATTTCGGTAACTTGGCCCCAGGGAGCAAGTTAACAGAACAGTCATACTCGCGATGAGGAGGTAGTTCTTGACACCCTTTCTCCGAGAATACATCCTCAAAGTCCACCAGAAATGGAGGTAAGGCCCTAGGAGCGACCGCCCCAATGACCGTATTCATGCAGTTTTTATTACAGAATTCACTCCATTGGCTTATCTCTCTGAATTGCCAATCAATAACCGGGTTATGCTTAGTTAACCAAGGAAGGCCCAGCACTATAGGAGTGGGAAGACCCTCCAACACATAACAAGACAACAGTTCTTTATGTAACGCCCCCACTTGAAGATCTATGTTATGCACTGCTTGCAAAAAACTTCCCTGACCGAGAGGTCTGGCGTCGATCTAGAATATGGGGACGGGTTTAGTCAACACACTCAATCGCATACCTTGAACCCGGGCAAAGCGAGCATCCACCAGGTTAGCCCCGGACCCACTATCCAGAAGAACAGATATCCTCTCAGTTCTCGCACCCACCACCACCTCCGCCGGTACGAGAAACTGAGGCGAACTTAGGGACGAAATACTTACTCCCAGATTGCTGTCCACCACACAATCTGGGATCAATAGTTTTCCGGCGACTTCTCACTCTGCAAAGGACAGGATGGACACCCCCTAATAAAATGTCCCTTTTTTCCACAGAAGAAACAACCTCCTGTTTTGTGGCGCCCCACCGATCCCCTCCCCCGGAATGATGTCCCTCCTAATTGCATAGGCTCCTCTGGACTGGCCAGGGGAAGCTCCATATAAGGGACCCTTGAGGAAGGTGGAGTCATCACAGGGGGCAAAGTAACCCCGCACCTCTCCCGAAGACGTCTGTCAATACGAATAGCAAGGGCCATAGCGGCTTCCAGTGACGTGGGAGGGTCATACTGTGCCAGCACATCCTTTAATTTGTCAGATAAACCTTGACAAAACTGGCTCCTAAGAGCCGGGTCATTCCACTGAGTGTCCGTGGCCCACCTACGAAACTCCGAACAAAATTTCTCTGCCAGACGATCTCCCTGCTGGATCCTACGTAACTTAGATTCAGCAAGGGAGACCCGATCCGGGTCATCATACACAAAACCCAGAGCCGTAAAAAACCCATCCACTGACTGGAGAGCTGGGGAGCTCGGGGGAAGAGCGAACGCCCAGGAATGGGGGTCTCCCTGTAGGAGCGAGATGACAATCCCCACCCTTTGCTCCTCACTCCCAGATGACCGAGGTCGCAGCCAAAAGTACAATTTACATGCCTCCCGGAAAGCAAAAAACTTGTCCCGCCCCCCCAGTGAATCTGTCAGGGAGAGCTACTTTAGGTTCAGGTCCGGCCTGCTCCAGGGGGTACAAAACCTTGGACTTAACGTCCGCCAGCTCCATGGACAAACTCTGCAACTGCCGAGCTAGACTGACTACTGGATCCATGGTGACTGGAGAAAATCTTTATTGGTCGGTGAAAATGTCACGCTGTTACTGCATACAGGAGGTCTGGGGTCTATGCTGACCCTAAGCTGGGGTCCTGACTAATCCCTCTACCTGGAGGTACTGTTGATGGTACAGAGGTCCAGGCCGCCAGCGTAATCCCTACCTCCTGAGGATCCCTGAACCTCAGTGATCCAGTCCTGAGAAGGACCCTGATCACAACACCGGGGACTGGTAGGTATATGCCTAAACACAGTAATAAACGAATGAGACAGTACAAGGGGTAAACTAAAATCCACCTTGCATACAAAAGTCACACCACAGGAAACAGAGGGGACACCAACGGGTACGGAGATAAATGATAAAGCGAGGAGGGGAAAAAGACCACACAGGTACTCTTAACTTCAGCCTTCACCATACAACGATCCGCTCTGCTGGTCTGCATGAATGCTTTCACCGACACTTCCCCAGTAGACAGGCAGGTATTAGAAGGAAACCAATTACCACAACATTAATTGCAGCTGAGCGAGGCTGGTCTAGTCCAGCACAGAGAGAGGAAGAATTAACTCCCTCTCTGCCGAAAAACACCCAGCACCAGAAACTCAGCTGTGAGAAGTCAGAGTGTGCAATTGCGACGATCTTCGCAGCAACACACCCGTGACATGGAATCAGTGCTCTGTGGGGGCGCATCATCCCTTCCAGGACTCCTTGTTTTTCTTTATGCAGCAGATAGTGCTTAATAACATTACTTGTGTGTTTGGGGTTGTTGTTCTGCTGCAGAATAAACCTGGAGCCAATCAGTCGCCTCTCTGATAGTAACAGATTATGTATAAGTATCTGCCTGCATTTCTCAGCATTCAGGACACAAGAAGAGAGTCTTTAAGGGTATGTGCAGACGATCATTAAACGCTGTGGGTTGGACAGTGTGAAATTGTGCAGAGTCCAACCTGTAGCGTCTGGCTGTTGCAGCATAGTGGATGTGTTTCAAGAAATCCAATGTCCACTATGTGTGCACAGACGCCTGTGGCTCACCTGCAGAGACGAACATGCAGGACATCTCTCCAGACCGCAGCATGTCAATTTCTCTTGCGGAGACACTAGTCTCCACAAGAGAAATTTCACCCATACAATGTATTGGTCACCGTGAATCTGCACAGTTCAGTGAACACATGCGGATTCACCTGCGTTCAATAGATGGCAGTGCTTTGGGCGCAGCAAACATGCACTATTTAGTTGTTATTGGTTAAACATAGGCATATATGAGAAAACAGAAATGTAAGTTGTAGACTATGGCCCCAATGTTAACACCTAAACAAACTGTGTGTTTCACACACATGCATGCACTATATGATACATTCATGCATATATATATATATATATATATATATATACATATATATATATATATATTGTAAGGATTCATACTCACTCAGGTGCATAGGAGGAAACAGGAGTCACGTTCTCTTGCAAATCCATGTGGGTTTATTTGCTTCATAAACCACCAAAGCACCAACAAATGATAAAAAGTCTTTACAGCAGGCAAAACACAGCATCAGTGTCCATAGCAGAGCTCTGCTCTCTTTGGCCTGTGGGTACACAGGCTGTGCAATGTCCAGCACGCAGGCTCTATCTGGAGCCACAGACACAGGGAGGCCTTTCTCTCTCTGCACACAGACCACTCTGTAGTGTCCAGCTGAACTGGAGCGGGTGCAGAGAAGAGCGACCAAGGTTATTAGAGAACTGGGGGGTCTGCAATACCAGGACAGGTTATTACACATGGGGTTATTTAGTTTGGAGAAACGAAGGCTTAGGGGTGATCTTATTACAATGTATAAATATATGAGGGGACAGTACAAAGACCTTTCTAATGATCTTTTTACTCTTAGACCTGTGATGGGGACAAGGGGGCATCCTCTACGTCTGGAGGAAAGAAGGTTTAGTCATAATCACAGATGCAGATTCTTTACTGTAAGAGCAGTGAGACTATGGAACTCTCTGCCGTCTAATGTTGTAATGAGCAATTCCCTACTAAAATTTAAGAAGGGACTGGATGCCTTTATTGAAAAGTATAATATTACAGGCTATATTCACTAGTTTCCTAGATATTGCGTAGATCCAGGGAGCTAGTCTGATTGCCATATGTGGAGTCGGGAAGGAATTTTTTTCCCCAATGTGAAGCTTACTGTTTGCCACTTGGGTTTTTTGCCTTCCTCTGGATCAACATGTTAGAGCTGGTTAGGATAGGATATGGGTTGAACTAGATGGACTTGAAGTCTTCCTTCAACCTTAATAACTATGTTACTATGTTACATGGAAATCTGTCCACACTGGCAGACTCCCAAACACTCACTGCCATGTGCCAAACACACCTCCATTACATAGCTCTAACCACACCACATGGCTAGTCACGTGATCGTGACATCAATGTGTATCGACCCGCCACCACAATTGTGGATTACCAGGGCAATGGGGTACTCAGAGCCGAGCCCATGGAAGTCTATGGGGATTGTCACAGGTAGCGGTAGCTCGGTCTGTGGCCCTGGCGGTCTGGCGTATGTTGGGGGAATATTTACAGGGGATAGATTTATATACAGTACGTGACGCCACCTGTAGTCTTCTGGTAATTTGTACCAGCGCTGCTGTAGATCTCTGAGGGGATGGTGAGGCAGCTAGATGTCGGGTCCCCTACAGGTGGGACTGGTCCCTCAAAGTCTATGAGGTTAGTGAAGTCGGGTGCAGATAAATAACACAGTCTCACACGGTCAGCGTCTTTCCATACCTTTACTTGTAAGATGTTCAGGCAGGTCCCAGGGAGGCTGATCCAAGGAGAGTGTATTTTGAGGCAGCAGCTGGACAAGTTAGGGGCCTCCTTTACTTTCAACACGATGAGTACAACCAGCCTGAAGCGTAGTTCCCTCAATAACTCCAGCTAATCCATAGCTGTACTGCCCAGTCAGTTTTGTGGTAGGAGCCTTCCTGTGAGAGAGCTGAATTCCTATCTTGCTGATCAGGCTCAAAGTCTTCACTCCCCCTGACCCCAGTTACGTACTGACTATTTGGGGCTGTTTGCCGCGACCTAAGGTCCGGTAAATCTCTGGTTTTCTTACCACTATGCTTGAAGCTAATAGTGATCCTTCGGTCCCCAGTGACCGGTTACAATGTGCAGGACTTCTTCAATCCAAAAGCACTTTTCCAATAATCTTTCCACTGTGCCTTTCGCCTTGTCCTCGCTGGTAGCATAAACACTCACACTTGCAAAAAGTCATGTAATCACTTCCTTCTTCTCTTCCTTTAGAGTTAGTTCCAGACTCTCAGTTATCCACTAGGTAGGAGCACGTCTCTGAACCTTTCACTGTCCTTGAGACAGGTGACTGAAGTAATTCTGCACTAAGCTCTTCTTTCTTTGTCAATGTATTCAGGTGAGGTACAGCTCTTACCAGGCTGAGGGGATCTATATCTCGCCCGTACTGGCCTCCACTTTCTGAACTGCTGCAGAACCAGGCTGGAATGCTTCCTCCCTCCTAGTTCCAGCTAGACTCCACACGTCTGCTCTGTCCGAAGACAGGAAACTGACTACTCTAAAATCACTCAACCAATATACACCCTGACCACTCCCTAACAAGTAACTACACTACCCTAAGGGTGTGTCTAGTATATGTTGAGTGAATGGGTATTGAGCATTAAACTGCTGTCTCGCCACACACTCTCCAGGGTACTGCGTGTGCCTAACACCAGGGCTACACAAATGCAGGTCCTCAAACTCACAACCATACACACAGGAAAAAAGGGGTACAGTGAGCACTCTGACCTCGGAGTGAGGTATATGGGTACCCGGACCCAAGAGTGCACAACAACTACTTAGTGCTTACCTGCACTAAAGAAAAAACACTGCGGGTTACATCACAGGGAGGAGCCATCCTTGTGATACATACCTTCCATTAATTATGCAGCCATTAGTCACGCTACAATATATATATATATATATATATATATATATATATACAGTATATACAGTACAGACCAAAAGTTTGGACACACCTTCTCATTCAATGATTTTTCTGTATTTTCATGGCTATGAAAATTGTAGAATCACACTGAAGGCATCAAAACTATGAATTAACACATGTGGAATTATACAATATACTTTACAAAAAAGTGTGAAACAACTGAAAATATGTCTTATATTCTAGGTTCTTCAAATTAGCCACCTTTTGCTTTGATTACCGCTTTGCACGCAGAAAAGGTGAACGGCTGGACTCTACATGCCTAGTTCCCACCGTGAAGCATGGAGGAGGTGGTGTGATGGTGTGGGGTACTTTGCTGGTGACACTGTTGGGCAAATATTTTTGGATTTTTAGGTGATGGTGAACGTTGGGGTGCAGAGAATAAGTAAGGGACACAGAGAAGTGCAGTTTTATTTACCTTTTACTTCTTGGTAGATCAAAATGTTATCCGGGGTACCAGTTACAGATGACAGAAGGAGTCCGGCTAGCCTGGAGGCATTCAGGGGGTCCGCCCTGCCAGGTGGGGTTGTGGACCTTCCTACTGCGCTCTCTTTTCGGGTCCCTGCTTCGTGTAGCTAAACTGCGGCCCTCTCCTGCCTGTTGGTTTTTAACCTGTATGGCAGACTATGTGAGCCTATCACGGGCACTGCCTTTTTACTATCAGCCCCGGGCTCTTGGTCTGCTGCGGTGCCTCCAGGGTTTGGTGTGGCCAGGGAGCTTGCAGTCCCCTGCCCTCCAGATTCAGCTGTCAGGGCGTACAGCACCCGCCCAGCCAAGGACTCTGGCGTCCTTTTTGTCAGTGCTCTGCTCCAGGTTCAGCTCCACCTAGCTTCAATTCCCCAGTCTGCCCTACAGACTTAACGAACTCCTCCTCCCGATCAGAGAGAACAGCTCCCCCCCCTCTGGCTCAGAGCAGGAATGCTGTGTATTACCTTGCATGGAGAATCCCCCCTGCCTCCAGGCATGACATCACTCCTCAGAGGGAGGCAATGTCAGCGTGGCAACCGGACTCTGGGGTGCCATATTTACACACTGCAAATACACACACACGTGTATAATAACCAAGCACATACACACATGTATAGTATATACACACATTACATACACACAAATGTAAATACACACAGCACATACACTAACATATACACACAGTAAGCACATGCACACATGTATATACATACAACACATACACATACAGTGGGTACGGAAAGTATTCAGACCCCTTTAAATTTTTCACTCTCTGTTTCATTGCCAACATTTGGTACGTTCAAAAAAGTTCATTTTTTTCTCATTAATGTTCACTCTGCACCCCATCTTGACTGAAAAAAAAACAAAAATGTAGAAATTTTTGCAAATTTATTAAAAAAGAAAAACTGAAATATCACATGGTCATAAGTATTCAGACCCTTTGCTCAGTATTGAGTAGAAGTACCCTTTTGACTAGTACAGCCATGAGTCTTCTTGGGATTGATGCAACAAGTTTTTTACACCTGGATTTGGGGATCCTCTGCCATTCTTCCTTGCAGATCCCCTCCAGTTCCATCAGGTTGGATGGTGAACGTTGGTGGACAGCCATTTTCAGGTCTCTCCAGAGATGCACAATTGGGTTTAGGTCAGGGCTCTGGCTGGGCCAGTCAAAAATGGTCACAGAATTGTTCTGAAGCCACTCCTTTGTTATTTTAGCTGTGTGCTTAGGGTCATTGTCTTGTTGGAAGGTGAACCTTCGGCCAAGTCTGAGGTCCAGAGCACTCTGTAAGAGGTTTTCATCTAGGATATCTCTGTTCTTCCCCGCATTCATGTTTCCTTCAATTGCAACCAGGCATTCTGTCCCTGCAGCTGAAAAACACCCCCATAGCATGATGCTGCAACCACCATGTTTCACTGTTGGGATTGTATTGGGCAGGTGATGAGCAGTGCCTGGTTTTCTCCACACATACCACTTAGAATTATCACCAAAAAGTTCTATCTTCATCTCATTAGACCAAAGAATCTTATTTCTCATAGTCTGGGAGTCCTTCATGTGTTTTTAGCAAACTCTATGCGGGTTTTCATGTGTCTGGCACTGAGGAAAGGCTTCCGTTGGGCCACTCTGCCATAAAGGCCCGACTGGTGGAGGCTGAAGTGATAGTTGACTTTGTGGAACTTTCTCCCATCTCCTTACTGCATCTATGGAGCTCAGCCACAGTGATCTTTTGGTTCTTCTTTACCTCTCTCACCAAGGCTCTTCTCCCACGACTGGAAGTTTGACTGGAAGGCCAGGTCTAGGAAGACTTCTGGTGGTCCCAATGTCATGTATAGTGTACAGTTCCTATAGCGTCTTGTGCTTGGGTGCGAGGAAAACACATGAGACACAGGTTGATATGAAATGACTTGTATTACTTCATACAAGCATGCTGAAAAGGTCACACAGTTTGCAGGAACAGAGGCAGGAGACACAGCAGGCCAGAGTAACTTCAAGCTCTACAATAACTCTCCAAAGCAGGTTCAGGATCTCTTCTCTGTACCGTAATTCCTCTGCAAACATCGATTCACCAAACAGCAGGTTTCCAGAGTCCAAAAGTGTTCCAAGGTTCCTCAGTAGGAAATAGCTGGAGTACAAAGTCCAATGTTTCCAGGAGTCAGGTCACAGGCTGACTGAAGCTTGATTCAGGAGCACTGATTGTTCAGCTGAGGCTGCTTAAGAAGCAAGAGGGAGAGAATCAGGGCGGGAACATGAAAACTGGAAACTCCATATTAACTGAGGGCAAGAGCTGCAGAAAGACAGAAAGCAAAATGGCCGACGGAAAACTGAGTTTTAAGGAACATGTCAAAAGAGACAAAGAACCTTACATTACTCCCCCCTTAGGGACAACCTCCGGATGACCTCAGACCAGGCTTGTCAGGGTACCTCTGATGAAATGGCGGAGCAGGCGAGGAGCATTAACGTTATTGACTGGCTCCCATGAGTTGTCCTCCACTGGGTAGCCCTGCCATTTAATCAAATATTGCAACTGATTTCTGTACAACCTGGAATCTAGAATCCTTTCCACCATAAATTCTTCCTGACCATCGACCAGCACTGGGTCAGGGCAAGGAGAAGAGCGTCCAGGAAACGTATTGGGTGTTGCAGCCTTTAGTAGGGATACATGAAAGACAGGGTGGATTCTCATAGTTCTGGGCAGTTGAAGACGACAAGCAACAGCACTTATAATCTTACTGATCTTATAAGGTCCAATGTACTTATGTCCCAATTTAGACGATGGAATCTTTAATTTAAGATTTCTGGTTGACAGCCAGACCAAATCTCCTACCTTGAAAGCTGGTGCAGGTTTACGAAATTTATCTGCTGCTTTCTTGTACCTTTCCTGAGCCAATTCTAGATTTTCCTTTAGAAGATCCATATTCTTTTGTAAAGAAGTCATTCTTTCAGCCACTGCCGGCAAGGGCGTATCTATGGGAAATCGAGGAAGAATGTTAGGATGATAACCTAGATTGGAGTAAAAAGGAGACTGCTTAGTGGAGGCGCTCTGAGAGTTGTTATAAGAGAACTCAGCCAGTGGAAGTAGATCCACCCAATCATCCTGTAGGTGGCAGATAAAGCAGCGGAGATACTGCTCCAGGGTCTGATTGGTTCGTTCTGTCTGTCCATTAGTCTGGGGATGAAAAGCAGAAGAAAGGTTTACTTTAATGTCCAATGCGGCACAGAAATTTTGCCAAAACCTTGAAGTGAATTACACCCCTCGATCCGAAATGATCTCATCCGGTACTCCATGTAAGCGAAACACATTCTTAATCATCAAGTCTGATGTCTGTTTTGCAGTGGGTAAGCCGACACAAGGGATAAAATGAGCTGCCTTTGTTAGACGATCAACCACCACTAGAATGGTGTTCTTCCCTTGAGAGGTTGGTAACTCCACAATGAAGTCCATAGAAATGGATCCCCACGGGCGGGACGGGGTGGGAAGAGGTTGCAACAGACCAGTTGGTGAGGAGCGAGGTGTTTTGCATCTTGCACAGACTTCACATGAAGTGACATAGTTTAAAACATCTTTCCTGTAAGTGGGCCACCAAAAGAAACGAGAAAGAAATTCTTGTGTCTTTAGAATTCCCCTATGCCCGGCTATCTTGGAATCGCGGATGAGTTGCAATACTCTCAATCTGACTGTTTCAGGTATATACAGACGTTGTCCCTGAATCCACACACCATTCTTAAAGACAAGACTTACGTCCCTTGGGGGTTGAGCCAACAAAGAATCCGCATGGTATGCTTCCTTGATGTCCTTAAGTAGGTCTTGATTATGAATCACTCCCAGGAATCTAGAGTCAGGAAGAATAGTCTTAGGAGGAGTAAGTGGACGTGTCTCTGCTGAATGAATCCTAGAGAGTGCATCAGCCTTTCCATTGCGCGATCCTGGTCTATAAGAAATTACAAAATTAAATTGGTTTAGGAAAAGATTCCAGCGAGCCTGGCGAGGAGTCAGGCACTTAGCCGACCTGATAAATTCAAGGTTACGATGGTCTGTCAGGACGACTATTTGCTGTGCAGCTCCCTGAAGAAGATGTCTCCATTCCTTGAAGGCGGCAATAATGGCCAACAATTCTCTATTGCCCACATCGTAGTTCCTCTCAGCCGAAGACAACTGCTGGGAAAAGAAGGCACAGGGATGCAAGACATTCTTCTCACCTGTTCTCTGAGAGAGTATAGCTCCAACGGCACAGTCTGAAGCATCCACCTCTATTATGAAGGCAAGCTCGGGTTTGGGATGTACTAAGATAGGTGCGGTGGTAAATTTATCCTTTAAACAGGAAAATGCTTCCTGAGCTTGCGGGGTCCAGGAGAACCTAGACTGTTTCCGGGTAAGTTGGGTGATAGGTGACACTACCTCAGAGAAATTCCTAATGAAACGTCTATAGAAGTTGGCAAACCCGATGAAGCGCTGCACCTCCTTCACATTTCTAGGAATTGGCCAATCCTTGATGGCTTGGGTCTTGCTTCCATCCATACTAATCCCTTGCGTAGATAGTACATACCCCAGAAATTGAATCTCGGTCCTATGGAATTCACACTTTTCAAGTTTGATGTAGAGATGGTTTTGTCTTAGGCGTTCTAAGACCATTCTCACATGTCCATGATGTTCCTCTGTGTAGTTAGAAAAAATTAGAATATCATCCAGATAAATCACCACAAATGTATCTAGGAGATCCCTGAAGATGTCATTCACCAAGTGTTGGAAAGTGGCTGGGGCGGTACTCAGACCAAAAGGCATAACTAGATATTCAAAGTGTCCATAGCGTGACCTGAATGCAGTCTTCCATTCATCCCAGGTCTAATACGGACCAAGTTATAGGCCCCACGGAGATCCAGTTTAGAGAAAATTTTGGCATGCCGCACTCTCTCCAACAACTCAGGGATTAAAGGCAATGGATAACGGTTTCTAATAGTAACCTTATTGAGTTCCCTATAGTCTATGCAGGGTCTCAGAGATCCATCTTTCTTCTTCACAAAGAAGATGGGTGCACCTGCGGGAGATGAAGAGGGGCGTATGAAGCCCTTGGCTAGATCTTCGTCTATATAGTCCTTCAAAGCTTTTAGCTCGGGCCCCGCTAGGGGGTAGATCTTACCAAAAGGTATCTCGGCTCCAGGCAATAATTCAATTGGACAATCATATGGACGGTGAGGAGGAAGCTGATCAGCGTTCTTCTTGTCACATAAATCCACATAGTCCTGGTATACAGCTGGTAGTTCAGGGACTGACATGGTTCCTTTAGGAACAGAGCAAGCTGAAACTCCTTGACTCATCTGTTTCTCCGGAAAGTGTAATTCCTTGGTCTCCCAGTTAATCGTAGGATTCTGCGCCTGCAGCCATGGTAGCCCTAGAATAATGGAAAGTGGGGAGAAGAGATAAGCATAAAAGACATTTTCTCCTGATGATCTTTACCCATAAGGACCCTCAAAGGCTCTGTTTCCTGATCCACTGGTCCAGAGGTCAGCAGGGAGCCATCCACAGTCTCCATCTGTACTGGAGTAGCCTTCTTCACTGAACGTATCCCCTGTTTCAGAGCAAAGGAGATATCCATAAAATTTCCACTTGCTCCTGAGTCGATCATAGCAGAGCTAGACACCCAGACTGATCAACCCAGAGTTTGATGGAAAGGAAGCAATGAGAATTGTTTCTTTTACAACTCAGCTGGGACACTGCTGAGGAAACTTGAAAAATTGCAGCGTTTATACCGTCATCGTCCCCAGAACTAACAGAGTTTAAGTCCGAGAAATCAAGATCTCTTGCAGCAGATCTCTCTGGAGCCTGAGGCTCGGACATGACAGAGCTCCTCTCGCAACACTCACAGTGAATGACTGCTGCAGTAGTCTTACGAGAACGGCTGGGGCAGTTTATAATGAAGTGCCCTGACTTACCACAGTAGAAACATAGATTTTCCTTTATACGATGTTCTTTGCGTGCATCACTAACCCGTCTTTGTAAAGAGTCCACCTGCATGGGTTCAGGTTCTGGTTCCCTTGTGATCCTACTCAAAGGTTCCTTAGCTGAGGAGGGAGGTAGGAAAAGGTTAGTGCGATTATTTTCGAACCATCTCTCTTGTCTGCGTTCAGTCAGACGAGCATCAATATGGATACAATAGTTAATAAAGTCACCTAACGCAGTGGGAGGGTCGGCACGAGCAAGTTCATCCTTAATCAGTGGAGACAACCCCTTCCGAAAAATAGATTTTTTGGCGGAAGTGTCCCAAGTGGTATCAAGAGCCCATCTCCTGAAATCCAAGGCATATTCGGCTACTGAACACTTACCTTGGCGCAAAGTTAACATGGCTGCTTCAGCTGTTGCACCTCGATTGGGGTCATCAAACACCTGCCCCATGGCTGAAATAAAAGCATCAAGGTGATTCAAACAATCATCCTCAGTCTCAATCAGAGGGTTTGCCCACATCAAAGCCTTATTGGTAAGCAACATGATTATAGTAAGCACTTTGGATCGTTCAGTGGGAAATTGTGAAGCATGTGCAGAGAAAAATAGATTGCATTGGTTAATAAATCCCCTGAATTTCTCACGTTCACCGCCAAAACGAAAAGGAGGTAACTTGGGGATCCCAGAACTCGGGGTTATGGCAGGAGCCTGGACTCGTTCCTCTAGAGCCTCAATCCTGGCTCGTAATTCCTGGGTAGTTTGTCCAAACACTTGCAAATTATGATTAGTGAGGTCCTGTAGGCTTGCAAAACGGGTCTTTAAAGCCTGTATATCCGCATGGATTGAATCAGTCATTCCGCAAAGCTCCTTTATGCGGGCCTCCATCTTCCAGATTTTTTAAGGCAGAAGTGCTGGAAGGAGAAGAGGAAAGGAAAAAAAAAAAAAAACAATAGTGTTTACCTGTGGTAACACTCCAGAGTAAAATTTAAGGGAATGCGCTCACCTGGAATGGTTGTGAGAAGTCACAACCACTGTCATCACAGAAGGTATTAAACGGACATCTGATATCCACAGTCACAGCAGACACAGCTTTCCCAGACCCAGCAGACACTAAACATTGGCTCCTGAATCTTGTCATGTATAGTGTACAGTTCCTATAGCGTCTTGTGCTTGGGTGCGAGGAAAACACATGAGACACAGGTTGATATGAAATTACTTGTATTACTTCATACAAGCATGCTGAAAAGGTCACACAGTTTGCAGGAACAGAGGCAGGAGACACAGCAGGCCAGAGTAACTTCAAGCTCTACAATAACTCTCCAAAGCAGGTTCAGGATCTCTTCTCTGTACCGTAATTCCTCTGCAAACATCGATTCACCAAACAGCAGGTTTCCAGAGTCCAAAAGTGTTCCAAGGTTCCTCAGTAGGAAATAGCTGGAGTACAAAGTCCAATGTTTCCAGGAGTCAGGTCACAGGCTGACTGAAGCTTGATTCAGGAGCACTGATTGTTCAGCTGAGGCTGCTTAAGAAGCAAGAGGGAGAGAATCAGGGCGGGAACATGAAAACTGGAAACTCCATATTAACTGAGGGCAAGAGCTGCAGAAAGACAGAAAGCAAAATGGCCGACGGAAAACTGAGTTTCAAGGAACATGTCAAAAGAGACAAAGAACCTTACACCCAAACTTCTTCCATTTAAGGATTATGGAGGCCACTGTGCTCTTAGGAATCTTGAGTGCTGTAGAAATTCTTTTGTAACCTTGGCCAGATCTGTGCCTTGCCATAATGCTGTCTCTGAGCTCCTTGGCAAGTTCCTTTGACCTCATGATTCACATTTGGTCTGACATGATCTGTGAGCTGTGAGGTCTTATATAGACAGGTGTGCGCCTTTACAAATCAAGTCCTATCAGTTTAAATAAACACAGCTGGACTCCAATGAAAGAGTAGAACCATCTCAAGGAGGATCACAAGCAAATGGACAGCATGTGGCTTAAATATGAGTGTCTGAGCAAAGGGTCTGAATACTTATGACTATATGATATTTCAGTTTTTCGTTTTACTAAATTTGCAAAAATTTCTACATTTTTTTTTTTCAGTCAAGATGGGGTGCAAAGTGTATATTAATGAGAAAAAATATATATTTTTTTTAATTTACCAAATGGCTGAAATGAAACGAAGAATGAAAATTGTAAAGGGGTCTGAATACTTTCCGTACCAACTGTATGTATATACACAGCAAACACACACATGTATATGCACAGCAAGCACATACACATGTATGTACATACAGCATATACACATATATGTGTATACACACAGCACATACACATATGTATATACACAGCACATACACATTTTTATATACATACAGTATGCACACATGTATATACAGTAAATAGACACAGCATATACAAATGTATGTATATACATGCACTAACACGCACACACTATAAAAGTTTTGTCCATCTGTCTCCTCCTTTTGAGTTCCTCTAGACATCCAGAAGTTAACGGACCTTTGGTGACATCATGATCACATGACCGTGACCTTACAAAGGTCCGCTGTAGTTCTAACCTCGGAAATTACACTGATAATGTAGGATTGCTATTATCAGTTCAGTTTCTGCTTGAAATGTTTGAGTACCTTATAGTCCAGTTGCCCTAGGCAGTTGCCTAATTTGCCACCCGCTAATGTTGGCTCTAGCTACATCAATTCTACTAGATACTTCTAAGTGTACAAGAATATTACACATTTTCCAACATGATCTCTGAATAATGTGAAACAGGTTCAGTGTGACAACCATGTGTGTGTTTCATGTATTCCTGAATTCCTGGTCTAATTTACCAATAACATAGATGAGAAAAAAATGTAGTATACCCCAGATTTTCCACTGTTCTACCATATATAACAGTGCATGTTAACTACGTGCTTTATTTTCATGTATTCTGAATGGTGTTAAATCTTCCATTGCAACAATCCTTATGTCTGTTCTGTCTGTGATATGTATCTAACATCAATTACTTGTGATCATTCTTACCAACACTACTATGCTTTCCAATAAAAAAGAAAAAAAAAAGCTCAGTTCAACAGTCAAATTCAGTAACAGTGGATATGTACTGTAGTACATATTACATAACCGAAAAAAGGGGGGACTCTACAACAAAGTAACTCAACAAAAGAATAATGAAAAATACAAAATTTTATTGAATCTAATAAAAATAGTAAAAACGGGAGAACCAACACACAATACAGACAAAAAGGTGAGACACCTGAAGCAAGGTAGATGGTAGTGAAGGTAACTTAGCATGAGGAATGTAAATGAACATAAATAAATAAATACCCCTAATGAAAATAACATCACATTTGATCATATGAGAAGTGCATGTGGTATATAACACCATAGATATAACAATTTTGTAATTACCAGGGCACAACTAGACCCGAGGGGTAAATTAATATTTACACACATGTAACTACTGCCACAGAAGTTGTGGTTAGTATCATCGCTGGAAAACACCAGAGAACCCCTGAGGATATGCACAAATCATGAGTCAAACTGTAACATAAAAAATAGGAAAGTATATAAATAACACACATCATGCTACAAATATATATAACACATAGTTACCCTTGCAGATCAGGCGTTCACCACACCCGACGCGCGTTTCGCAATGAAATGCTTCGTCAAAGGGGTGGATAGACGCAGGTTTCATGACTACTTATATGATGATTGGCCAATCACAAAGAGAGGGTGTGTGAGTCTCAACGCATGCGCAAAACAACAGTACCCATTGACATCACCATTATAACGGCAATAAAATCACAATCTGTAAACAGGTATGATGAATATCATGACGGCAAACCAAGCCGATGCCTTTGGTATATAGACAGTGATAAACAGAAACAGTGTCCATGTATAATCACCGCAGCGATGTCCACAGGGGAATCAAGAAGTTCTTGAGGGAGACCCATCATGTGCCCGTCTTGGGAGGGCTCACCGAAACATTGTCGGCAACAAAAAAGCAAAGCAGAGGTATGTATAACAAATGATCGCCGCAAAAAAGTCCATGGCAGCATCGGAGCGTTCCTGGAGAGAGCCGGTCATGTGATTATACCGGACACGCCCACCGAAGCGTTGTTAACAACAAAGTAACAAAGCGGAAGTACACGTCCGGAAGTGAAGTCACAGCTGGCATCATGAAAGCGTCATGGTAACGATAACCGAGGCATCAGGCAAAGTATAGTCATGACTATCCTTAACAGATCGCTGAGGCATCCAATGTCATGGAAAAGTAGATATACCTGTATAATCACTCGGGAATAACTTACAATTGATTAGTAAAAGAGAGAAAACATGTAACAGCCACACGCAATATGTATAAATATAGATATGGGCTATAATGCTGCATAAACAGATAGTAACGACAAAAGGTAAACAGCCCCCAGAAAAAATAATAATAATAATGCTAATTGAGCACACAAGAGCGCCTAGGCGCTAAACATCAAAAAAGATTTTTTGTTAATAATAACAATAATAATAATGAGAAAAAGAAACAGATGTCACATAAGGAGAAAAATGCAGAAACAAACACCAAAAAAATGGAAATAGAGAAGGCCAAATTGTCTGTAAGAGAAAAAAAAAATTAAAAATAAATTAAAACCAACGACTAAAAGGATACAGCTCAGAAAAACTCAACAAAAACACATATTGACATGTGTATATAAAGACAAAAACCTGTGCAATAACACTGAGGCTATCTCAAAAAAGGCTTATAGCTATTATGGTCATTAAGACCCAAAGGTGATAAGGTGTTGAGTGTATAGATCCATTTGGTTTCTCTTTGTGCTAGGAGTTGTTTCCAATTACCACCACGTGGTCCGATAAAGACCCTATCTATACCCTTGAATCTAAGAAGTGATGGATCACTATCATGGGCCTGTCGAAAATGACGTGGTATAGGTTTAAGGGAGGCAATATCCTCAACCTCCTTGGCATCTAGGATATCTCTTACTGCTCTCTAATGCGCCTCCTAAACTCTCTTGTCGTCATGCCGACATATATAAACCCACAGGGACAAGTGGCGTGGTAGATAACAGCCTTAGTGGTACAATCAATATTATAAGTGATCTTGAAAGTTTTACTACCATCAAAATTGAGGAAATCCTTGGCCACATCTACGTTTGTACACGCAACACACTTGCCACATGGTGAACAGCCCCAAGCTGGGCCCTTAGATCCAAATAAATATTTTGAATGACTACCCCTATGGTGGCTATGAACCAAATGGTCCCGCAAATTGCGTGCTCTTCTATATGTCACCATAGGGGTATTACCCAAACATTTTTCCAGAGTTTTATCCAAGAGCAACACTGACCAATGTCTCTTCAGGATATGATAGACTTCATCGCTACGTGAATTAAAATCGAGGATGCATCGTACCTTCGGGTCAAGAGCTTTATGCCTCGTGGGTTTATCCTTCAATAAATCACTACGATTGCTAGAACGGGCCCTTGTATATGCTTTACAGATGGAGTTCTGGCCATATCCTCGTTCTCTAAATCTGGTGCAAAGATCCCCGGCCTGTTTGTCAAAAAAGGTTTCATTAGAACAAATCCTTCTTGCCCTGAGATATTGTCCAGTCGGGATATTCAATAGAAGGTGTTTTGGATGTTGTGAAGTAGCGTGCAACAAAGTATTTGCTGCCGTACTCTTACGGAACAAATCCGTTTGTATATAACCATTCTCATCTAGTAAAATAGAAACATCCAGAAAATCCATCTGTTGTCGTCCATGCTTATATGTTAGTTTGATGTTGATATTATTATCGTTAAGATGTTTGAAGAACAAATCAAGGTTATGTTGAGAACCCTGCCAGATCATCAACACATCATCGATGTAGCGCCACCAGGCTACTACACCGGAACTGAAAGGAGTGGGATCAGTAACGAAAATACCCTCTCCCACAGCCCCAGGAAAAGGGGCGATCATTTGTTATACATACCTCTGCTTTGCTTTTTTGTTGCCGACAATGTTTCGGTGAGCCCTCCCAAGACGGGCACATGATGGGTCTCCCTCAAGAACTTCTTGATTCCCCTGTGGACATCGCTGCGGTGATTATACATGGACACTGTTTCTGTTTATCACTGTCTATATACCAAAGGCATCGGCTTGGTTTGCCGTCATGATATTCATCATACCTGTTTACAGATTGTGATTTTATTGCCGTTATAATGGTGATGTCAATGGGTACTGTTGTTTTGCGCATGCGTTGAGACTCACACACCCTCTCTTTGTGATTGGCCAATCATCATATAAATAGTCATGAAACCTGCGTCTATCCACCCCTTTGACGAAGCATTTCATTGCGAAACGCGCGTCGGGTGTGGTGAACGCCTGATCTGCAAGGGTAACTATGTGTTATATATATTTGTAGCATGATGTGTGTTATTTATATACTTTCCTATTTTTTATGTTACAGTTTGACTCATGATTTGTGCATATCCTCAGGGGTTCTCTGGTGTTTTCCAGCGATGATACTAACCACAACTTCTGTGGCAGTAGTTACATGTGTGTAAATATTAATTTACCCCTCGGGTCTAGTTGTGCCCTGGTAATTACAAAATTGTTATATCTATGGTGTTATATACCACATGCACTTCTCATATGGTCAAATGTGATGTTATTTTCATTAGGGGTATTTATTTATTTATGTTCATTTACATTCCTCATGCTAAGTTACCTTCACTACCATCTACCTTGCTTCAGGTGTCTCACCTTTTTGTCTGTATTGTGTGTTGGTTCTCCCGTTTTTACTATTATTATTAGATTCAATAAAATTTTGTATTTTTCATTATTCTTTTGTTGAGTTACTTTGTTGTAGAGTCCCCCCTTTTTCGGTTATGTGCCTAGGTTATTCATGTTCTCTACATGGATCATTTATATAGGTGTTATATGTAGTACATATTAGTCAAATGAAAGACGAAAAGATAAATGTTGCTGCTGCTTTTGGCAAAAACGAATAGTATCAAGTAAGGAAAGATGGCTTCTTTACAGATTCCACACAATTAAAGGGATTTTCCAAAACCCACAACTGCAGTTTGCTTTGCCCAGTCTGAACTGTTAACACCTGACAGGTAGTAGATTATTGCTCCAAATTCTGTCCTTCCCATCAGCATAATGCAACAGAAATCTGGATTTATATGAACAGATGTTTTTCCACTGCTCAGTGAATACACTTTTTGAAATCATGTCTTTCTGTTTCCCTTACACTGACGAGCAAAAGGGTAACAATGTTTTAAACTTTTGGCTTTCAGGCTCCATATTTCACCATCCACTACTGCTTTGAACATGAGACTACCATTATAGTCAAATTATGTGCTAAGTATCTGCAATGTTTCCTATTTTCTAGAGCAGTAATGCAATTCAAATTTCATATATTTCATGTTTACATGCTATAGCACTACAGAGTGCAACTTTATTTGTTAGTTATGTATGGAGATGGCTACTCTTAGTATGCACCTGTACACACCAGTTTTCTGTTTAGAAGTGACGGTCAATCTTTTGATAGATATACATAGGCTCTCTGACTGAGCACTCCACCCATCAGCAAGTGGCGGTTTTAATTACAGCAGGATCCTACTGTCACGCGGTCTTATGATATGTGTACGATGTCAGTAAACTATTCTTAAAAGAACAACACTCTATACAACATATAGATTAGCAACATCAGCATGTAAATATAGAATAGATTTACCTGACACGATATCCGTTGAACTCAGGGTTAATCTTGAGGACTTGATACACTGTCACAGGAAAGAGGAGGACCGGGGGTCTAACCTGACCCTAAACTGGGGTCCTAACTAATCCCTCACCTTGGAGGTACTGATAATGGTTCAGAGGTCCAAGTCTCCAGCCTAACCCTGTCTCCTATCAGTCCCTGAACCCTGTAATCAGTCCTAAGAAGGATTCTGATTACCACCAAAGGGATATGGGCTGATCTCTGCTAAATACACAGATTAGACATATAAGACAGACTGGAGAAAACACAGACTTGCATACACACTCAAACACAGAAGGAACATAAATGATCTGGGATATTAAACTCTAAGCAAGGTGAGCTTAAAACAACTAAGGAGCTCTTTAACTTAAGTCTATACAGATACAATCCTATCTGTGGTCTGCATGAAGAATTTCACTGGCAACTCCCAACACAGACAACCAGAGATTTAAAGGAAACCAATCAACAAATAATTAATTGCAGCCGGGAGAAACTGCACCCAGTCCCAGAACTGAGCACAGACAGAATTAACTCCCTAACTGCCAAACACAAAGAAACAGCAACTCAGCTGTGAGAAGTCAGAATGTGCAACCGCGACGATCTTCGTGGCGATGCACACATGACAGTACCCCCCCTTCTACGAGGGGCCTCCGGACCCTCAGGGCCAGGTTTGCCCGGGTGAGTTCTGTGGAAGGTCCGCACCAAACGATCTGCGTTAATGTCAGACGCAGGAACCCACATCCTCTCCTCTGGACCATACCCCTTCCAATGCACCAAGTACTGAAGGGACCGGCGATTCAGATGTGAGTCAATGATCTTTGACACTTGAAACTCCAAGTTACCATTGACCACCACTGGAGGAGGAGGTAGAGGTGATGGTATGACTGGTGCCACGTACCTCTTAAGTAATGACTTGTGGAACACATTATGAATTTTAAACGTAGGAGGGAGGTCCAGACGAAATGCCACAGGATTAATTATGGAACTGATCCTGTACGGCCCGATGAATCTGGGGCCCAGCTTCCAGGAGGGAACTTTAAGTTTTATATTCCTGGTAGACAACCATACCAGATCGTTCACATTAAGATCTGGACCAGAAACTCTCCTCCTATCAGCCATACGTTTATAACGGTTCCCCATAGCGCTCAGATTATTCAATACACCTCTCCACACTGAAGCAAGTGACGACGAGAAACGCTCCTCCTCAGGAACCCCAGAAGGGCCCCCCCCATTGAATGTACAAAACTGGGGATGAAAACCATATGCCCCAAAAAACGGGGACTTACCAGTGGACTCGCTCCGCCTGTTGTTAAGAGCGAACTCTGCCAGAGGCAAGAAAGAAGACCAGTCCTCCTGGTTCTCTGAGACAAAACACCGAAGATAAGTCTCTAGGCTTTGATTCAGACGCTCTGTCTGACCATTGGTCTGCGGATGAAAAGCCGAGGAAAATGACAATTGCATCCCCCGACGTAAACAAAATGCCCTCCAAAACTTGGACACAAACTGAGACCCCCTATCTGACACCACATCAGAAGGCAACCCATGAAGTCTCACAATCTCCCCAATGAACACCTGCGCCAGAGTTTTAGCATTAGGGAGGGCAGGAAGAGCAATGAAATGTGCCATCTTACTGAACCTGTCAACAACCACCAGTATGACAGTCTTCCCTGACGACTGAGGAAGGTCCGTGATGAAGTCCATAGACAAATGAGTCCATGGACGCTCCGGAAGTTTCAAGGGTAAGAGGGTCCCAGACGGACGGGTATGAGGGGTCTTAGAGCGAGCACAAACCCCACAGGACGCGACAAAAGTTAAAACATCTTTATTAACGTTAGGCCACCAAAACCGGCGAGAAAGGAGATCTAAAGTAGCCTTACTCCCTGGATGTCCTGCTAAAGCAGAATTATGATGTGCCTCAATAACCTTTTGTCTCAACTGATTTGGGACAAACAGTCTCCCTGGAGGTCCTGCAGGGGCGTCCCCCTGAGCCTCTAACACCTCCTCCTCAAGCTCAGAACATACAGCCGACACTACCACCCCCTCCTGAAGGATAGGAATCGGGTCATCCATTTTCCCGGCCCCTGGGAAACTGCGAGACAAGGCATCCGCCTTAACATTCTTAGATCCAGGGCGATAAGTGACAACAAAATTAAACCTGGTAAAAAACAACGACCATCGAGCTTGTCTGGAATTCAGACGCTTAGCAGATTCCAAATACAGCAGGTTCTTGTGATCAGTAATGACGGTGACCGGGTGGACTGCCCCCTCCAAAAAGTGACGCCATTCTTCAAAAGCCAACTTAATGGCCAAAAGTTCCCTATTGCCGATATCATAATTCCTTTCGGCGGACGACAATTTTTTAGAAAAGAAAGCGCACGGATGCCATTTACCAGGGGACGGACCCTGGGACAATATTGCACCCACCCCTACGTCAGACGCGTCCACCTCCACAACGAACGGCTGTGATGCATCTGGTTGGATGAGAACGGGTGCCGAAGCAAAACATTTTTTCAAAGAGGAAAAAGCTTGGCAAGCTTTGTCCGACCATTTAGAAAAATCCGTCCCTTTTCTTGTCATGTCAGTGAGAGGTTTGACAACAGATGAGAAATTACAAATAAATTTCCGGTAGTAGTTAGCAAACCCCAGAAAACGCTGCAGAGCCTTAAGATCCTCTGGCTGATCCCATTCAAGCACTGCTCTCACCTTTTCAGGGTCCATACGGAAACCGGAGGCTGACACCAAGAAACCCAAAAACTGAAGTTCCTGTACGGCGAATACACACTTTTCCAGTTTGGCGTATAGTTTATTGTCTCGCAAGATCTGCAACACCTGTCTCACATGCTCCTGGTGAGACACAAGATCTGGTGAGTAAATTAAAATGTCATCCAAATATACGACCACAAACAGCCCCACCAGATGACGAAAAATGTCATTAACAAAATGTTGGAATACTGCTGGTGCAGTAGTCAGACCAAAAGGCATGACAAGGTTCTCATAATGTCCCTCCGGCGTGTTAAACGCCGTTTTCCACTCATCCCCCTCTTTTATCCTAATCAGATTATACGCCCCCCTGAGATCCAATTTAGAGAACCATTTGGCGCCAACAATTTGATTGAAGAGATCAGGAATCAGAGGGAGTGGATACGGATCTCGAACAGTAATCCGATTAAGTTCGCGGAAATCCAAGCAAGGGCGTAGGCCTCCATCTTTTTTCTTCACAAAGAAGAACCCCGCGGCCACTGGGGAAGATGAAGGTCTAATATGCCCTTTGGCCAGACTTTCCGAAATATAATCTTTCATAGCCTGCCTCTCAGGACCAGAAAGGTTATATAACCTAGCTTTAGGTAACTTAGCATCAGGAAGTAAATTAATAGAGCAGTCATACACGCGATGAGGAGGCAACTCCTGACACCCCTCCTCAGAGAACACATCCCCAAAGTCCTCCAAAAAAGGAGGCAAAGTACTAGGCACGACCGCACTGATGACTGTGTTCATGCAGTTACTTTTGCAAAACTCCCCCCATTGGCTTATATCTCTGGACTGCCAATTAATCACAGGGTTATGTTTAACCAACCAAGGAAGTCCCAACACAATAGGAGTAGGTAGACCCTCCAACACATAACAAGATAATAGTTCCCTATGTATTGCCCCTACCCGAAGGTCAATGTTATGAACCTCATGAACAAAGCTACCTTGGCCGAGAGGCCTGGCGTCAATGGAGAATATAGGGATCGGTTTGACCAATACACTCAGATGCATACCTTGAGCCTGAGCAAACTGAGCGTCAACCAGATTAGCCCCGGACCCACTATCAAGAAGAACAGAAAATCTCTCCACTCTCGTACCAACCACCACCTCCACTGGTACAAGGAACTGAGAAGAACTAGCGGACGAAATACATACTCCCAGGTTGTTGTCCACCACACAACCTGGGATTAACAGTTTTCCGGCGACTTTTTGCTCAACAAGGCACGGGATGGACATCCCCCAACAAAATGTCCCTCTTTCCCGCAGAAGAAACACCTTCTAGTCCTGCGGCGTACCGCCAATCCCCTCCTACGAAATGATGTCCCTCCCAACTGCATAGGCTCCTCCGAACAGACAAGGGGAACCTCAACATAAGGGACTTTAGTAGTAGGTGGAGTAACAACAGGGGGCGGAGTTACCTCGCACCTCTCCCGGAGCCGTCTATCAGTACGGATAGCTAGGGCCATAGCAGCCTCCAGTGATGGAGGAGAATCATACTGAGCCAAAATGTCCTTTAATTTGTCAGAAAGCCCATGACAAAACTGGCTCCTAAGAGCTGGGTCATTCCACTGAGTATCTGTGGCCCATCTATGGAACTCAGAAGCAAATTCCTCCGCCGGACGATCTCCCTGCTGTATCTTACGTAATTTTGTCTCAGCAAGAGAGACCCGATCTGGGTCATCATATACCAAACCCAGGGCAGTAAAAAATCGATCTACTGACTGTAGAGCCGGGGATCCCGGAGGAAGGGAGAAGGCCCAGGATTGAGGGTCCCCTTGTAGGAGCGAGATAACAATTCCCACTCTCTGCTCTTCACTCCCTGATGATCGAGGCCGAAGCCGAAAATACAATTTACATGCTTCCCTGAAGGTAAAAAATTTGTCTCGCCCACCAGTGAACCTGTCCGGGAGAGCTACTTTAGGTTCAAATCTGGTTTGCTCCGAGGGAGACAAAACTTTGGACTTAATGTCCGTCAGCTCCATGGATAATCCCTGCAACTGCAGAGCCAGCTGGGCTACTGGATCCATGGCAACTGGGAATAATTTTATTGGCCAGTGAAAATGTCACGCGGTCTTATGATATGTGTACGATGTCAGTAAACTATTCTTAAACGAACAACACTCTATACAACATATAGATTAGCAACATCAGCATGTAAATATAGAATAGATTTACCTGACACGATATCCGTTGAACTCAGGGTTAATCTTGAGGACTTGATACACTGTCACAGGAAAGAGGAGGACCGGGGGTCTAACCTGACCCTAAACTGGGGTCCTAACTAATCCCTCACCTTGGAGGTACTGATAATGGTTCAGAGGTCCAAGTCTCCAGCCTAACCCTGTCTCCTATCAGTCCCTGAACCCTGTAATCAGTCCTAAGAAGGATTCTGATTACCACCAAAGGGATATGGGCTGATCTCTGCTAAATACACAGATTAGACATATAAGACAGACTGGAGAAAACACAGACTTGCATACACACTCAAACACAGAAGGAACATAAATGATCTGGGATATTAAACTCTAAGCAAGGTGAGCTTAAAACAACTAAGGAGCTCTTTAACTTAAGTCTATACAGATACAATCCTATCTGTGGTCTGCATGAAGAATTTCACTGGCAACTCCCAACACAGACAACCAGAGATTTAAAGGAAACCAATCAACAAATAATTAATTGCAGCCGGGAGAAACTGCACCCAGTCCCAGAACTGAGCACAGACAGAATTAACTCCCTAACTGCCAAACACAAAGAAACAGCAACTCAGCTGTGAGAAGTCAGAATGTGCAACCGCGACGATCTTCGTGGTGATGCACACATGACACCTACCTACCCATATAAATATAATTGTAGGCTTCAGCCTAGGAGAGGATTCACACTAGGATAGGTTCCCAGCAATGAAGGTCGACTTGCAGTGGCTGTGTAAGGCTAGTTTCACACATCCGTTTTTCCCCTTGCGGCGCCCCCAGCATTTTCCCGCAGCGCCGCATCTGAAAATCTGATGCGCCGCATGCGGCTTTTTTCGCATTTACATGCATTAGCGCCGCATGGCGCCGCATGTCAATGCGTTGCATGCGGTTTTGTCCGGATGCGGCGCAAATGTACATTGCGGCGTCCGGGAAAAACGCTGCATGTAACGTTTTTTTTTTTTGCCGGATGGTTTCTTATCTCTCCAAGCATCAGAAACCATCCGGCAAAAAACCGCATTTTGGGCGCCGGAAGTGTGAAAGCTTTTCACATGCGGCGCTGCGGTAAAATGCCGGGGGGGCCGTTTAGGCGCCCGCCGGATGTGTGAAAGAGGCCTAAGGTTCTTTGTACATGTTCTTGAAACTCAGTTTTTCCGTCAGCCATTTTGCTTTCTGTCTTGCTGCAGCTATCTTGCCCTCAGTCAATATGGAGTTTTCAGCTTTCATGTTCCCGCCCTGATTCTCTCCCTCTTGCTTCTTAAGCAGCCACAGCTGAGCAATCAGTGCTTCTGAATCTAGCCTGCAGTGAACCTGTGACCTGACTCCTGAAGCTTTGGACCTTGTACTCCAGCTATTCCTACTGAGGAACTCTGAAACACTTGTGGACTCTGGAACCCTGCTCTTTGAAAGATCCACGTTTGCATGGACTTACGGTAACAGAGAAGAAGATCCTGAACCTGTTGTGGAGAGTGATTGCTGAGCTTAGATTACTCTGGCCTGCTGTGTCTCCTGCTTCTGTGTCTGCAAACTGTGTGACTATTTTTGCCAACTTGTATGAAGTAATACAAGACCTTCTATATCAAACCTGTGTCTCATGTATTTTCATCGCACCCAAGCACAAGACGCTATATGAACTGTACTACACACATTACAAGATTCAGAAGCCAAACGTTAGTGTCTGCTGGGTCTGGAAAGGCTGTGTCTGCTGTAACCGTGGATATCAGATGACCGGTTGTACTTTCTGTGATGACAGTGGTTGTGACTTCTCACAACCATTCCAGGTGAGCAGTTCCCTTAAGTTTTTTTTTTCTCTGCAGTGTTACCACAGGTAAACACTATTGTTTTTTTTTTTCTTCTCTTTTCTCTTCTCCTACCAGTACTCTTGTCTTAAAAGATTTGGAAGATGGAAGCCCGCATAAAGGAACTTTGCGGAGTGACTGATAATATCCTTGCAGATTTACAGACTATAAAAACCCGCTTTACAAACCTACAGGACCTCACTAATCACAATTTGCAAGTGTTTGGACAGACTGCCCAGGATTTGCGAGCCAGGATTGAGGTTCTAGAGGAGCGAGTCCAGGCTCCTGCCGTAGCCCCGAGTTCTGGGATTCCCAAGTTGCCCCCTTTTCGTTTTGGCGGTGAACGTGAGAAATTCAGGGGATTTATTAACCAATGCAATCTTTTTTTTTCTGCACATGCTTCACAATTTCCCACTGAACGATCTAAAGTACTTACTATAATTATGTTGCTTACCAACAAGGCTTTGATGTGGGCAAACCCTCTGATTGAGACTGAGGATGAATGTTTGGATCATCTTGATGCTTTCATTTCAGCCATGGGGCAGGTGTTTGATGACCCCAATCGAGGTGCAACAGCTGAAGCAGCCATGTCAACGTTGCGCCAAGGTAAGCACTCGGTAGCCGAATATGCCTTGGATTTCAGGAGATGGGCCCTTGATACCACTTGGGACAGTTCCGCCAAAAAATCTATTTTTCGAAAGGGGTTGTCTCCACTAATTAAGGATGAACTAGCTCGTGCCGACCCTCCCACTGCGTTAGGTGACTTTATTAATTACTGCATCCGTATTGATGCTCGTCTGACTGAACGCAGGCAAGAGAGATGGTTCGAAAACAATCGCACTAACCTTTTCCTACCTTCCTCCCCAGCTAAGGAACCTTTGAGTAGGATCACACGGGAACCTGAACCTGAACCCATGCAGGTAGACTCTTTACAAAGACGGGTTAGCGATGCACGCAAAGAACATCGTTTTAAGGAAAATCTATGTTTCTATTGTGGTAAGTCAGGGCACTTCATTATAAACTGCCCCAGCCGTTCTCGTAAGACTACTGCAGCACTCATTTACTGTGAGTGTTGCGAGAGGAGATCTGTCAGGTCCGAGCCTCAGGCTCCAGAGAGATCTGCAGCAACAGATATTGATTTCTCGGACTTAAACTCCGTTACTTCTGAGGACGATGACTGTGTAAACGCTGCAATTTTTCAAGTTTCCTCAGCGGTGTCCCAGCTGAGTTGTAGGAAAAACAATTCTCATAGCTTCCTTTCCATCAAACTCTGGGTTGACTCAGTCTGGGTGTCTAGCTCTGCTATGATCGACTCAGGAGCAAGTGGGAATTTTATGGATGTCTCCTTTGCTCTGAAACAGGGGATACGTTCAGTGAAGAAGGCTACTCCAGTACAGATGGAAACTGTGGACGGCTCCCTGCTGACCTCTAGACCAGTGGATCAGGAAACGGAGCCTTTGAAGGTCCTTATGGGTAAAGATCATCAAGAGAAACTGTCCTTTATGCTTATCTCTTCTCCCCACTTTCCCATTATTCTAGGGCTACCATGGCTGCAGGCTCAGAACCCTACCATTAACTGGGAGACCAAGGAATTACACTTTCCAGAGAAACAGATGACTCCAGAAGTTTCAGCGTGCTCTGTTCCTAAAGGAACCATGTCAGTCCCTGAACTACCAGCTGTATACCAGGACTTTGTGGATTTATGTGACAAGAAGAACGCTGACCAGCTTCCCCCTCACCGTCCATATGATTGTCCAATTGAATTATTGCCTGGAGCAGAGATACCTTTTGGTAAGATCTACCCCCTGGCGGGGCCTGAGCTAAAGGCTTTAAAGGATTACATAGACGAAAATCTAGCCAAGGGCTTCATACGCCCTTCTTCATCTCCTGCAGGTGCACCCATCTTCTTTGTGAAGAAGAAAGATGGATCTCTGAGACCCTGCGTAGACTATAGGGAACTCAATAAGGTTACTATTAGAAACCGTTATCCATTGCCTTTAATCCCTGAGTTATTGGAGAGAGTGCGGCATGCCAAAATTTTCTCTAAATTGGATCTCCGTGGGGCCTATAACTTGGTCCGTATTAGACCTGGGGATGAGTGGAAGACTGCATTCAGGTCACGCTATGGACACTTTGAATATCTAGTTATGCCTTTTGGTCTGAGTACCGCCCCAGCCACTTTCCAACACTTGGTGAATGACATCTTCAGGGATCTCCTAGATACATTTGTGGTGATTTATTTGGATGATATTCTAATTTTTTCTAACTCCACAGAGGAACATCATGGACATGTGAGAATGGTCTTGGAACGTCTAAGACAAAACCATCTTTACATCAAACTTGAAAAGTGTGAATTCCATAGGACCGAAATTCAATTTCTGGGGTATGTACTGTCTACACAAGGAATTAGTATGGATGGAAGCAAGACCCAAGCCATTAAGGATTGGCCAAGTCCTAGAAATGTGAAGGAGGTGCAGCGCTTCATCGGGTTTGCCAACTTCTATAGACGTTTCATTAGGAATTTCTCTGAGGTAGTGTCACCTATCACCCAACTTACCCGGAAAGAGTCTAGGTTCTCCTGGACTCCCCAAGCCCAGGAAGCATTTTCCCGTCTGAAAGATAAATTTACCACCGCACCTATCTTGGTACATCCCAACCCCGAACTTGCCTTCATAATAGAGGTGGATGCTTCAGACTGTGCCGTTGGAGCTATACTCTCTCAGAGAACAGGTGAGAAGAATGTCTTGCATCCCTGTGCCTTCTTTTCCCAGCAGTTGTCTTCGGCTGAGAGGAACTACGATGTGGGCAATAGAGAGTTGTTGGCCATTATTGCCGCCTTCAAAGAATGGAGACACCTTCTTCAGGGAGCTGCACAACAAATAGTCGTCCTGACAGACCATCGTAACCTTGAATTTATCAGGTCGGCTAAATGCCTGACTCCTCGCCAGGCTCGCTGGAATCTTTTCTTAAACCAATTTAATTTTTTATTTCTTATAGACCAGGATCACGCAATGGAAAGGCTGATGCACTCTCTAGGATTCATTCAGCAGAGACCCGTCCACTTACTCCTCCTAAGACTATTCTTCCTGACTCTAGATTCCTGGGAGTGATTCATAATCAAGACCTACTTAAGGACATCAAGGAAGCATACCATGCGGATTCCTTGTTGGCACAACCCCCAAGGGACGTAAGTCTTGTCTTTAAGAATGGTGTGTGGATTCTGGGACAACGTCTGTATATTCCTGAAGCAGTCAGATTGAGAGTATTGCAACTCATTCACGATTCCAAGATAGCTGGGCATAGAGGAATTCTAAAGACACAGGAATTTCTTTCTCGTTTCTTTTGGTGGCCCACTTGCAGGAAGGATGTTTTAAACTATGTCACTTCATGTGAAGTCTGTGCAAGATGCAAAACACCTCGCTCCTCACCAACTGGTCTGTTACAACCTCTTCCCACCCCGTCCCGCCCGTGGGGATCCATTTCTATGGACTTCATTGTGGAGTTACCAACCTCTCAAGGGAAGAACACCATTCTAGTGGTGGTTGACCGTCTAACAAAGGCAGCTCATTTTATCCCTTGTGTCGGCTTACCCACTGCAAAACAGACATCAGATTTGATGATTAAAGATGTGTTTCGCTTACATGGAGTACCGGATGAGGTTATTTCGGATCGAGGGGTGCAATTCACTTCTAGGTTTTGGCAAAATTTCTGTGCAGCATTGGACATTAAAGTAAACCTTTCTTCTGCTTTTCATCCCGACTAATGGACAGACCGAACGAACCAATCAAACCCTGGAGCAGTATCTCCACTGCTTTATCTGCCACCTACAGGATGATTGGGTGGATCTACTTCCATTAGCTGAGTTCTCTTATAACAACTCTCAGAGTGCCTCCACTAAGCAGTCTCCTTTTTACTCCAATCTAGGTTATCATCCTAACATTCTACCACGATTTCCCATAGAAACGCCTTTACCAGCAGTGGCTGAAAGAATCACGTCTTTACAGAAGAATATGGATCTTCTAAAGGAGAATCTGGAATCGGCTCAGGAAAGGTACAAGAAAGCAGCAGATAAATTTCGTAAACCTGCACCAGCTTTCAAGGTAGGAGACCTGGTCTGGCTGTCAACCAGAAATCTTAGGTTAAGGATTCCATCGTCTAAGTTGGGACATAAGTACATTGGACCCTATAAAATCAGTAAAATTATAAGTGCCGTTGCTTGTCGTCTTCAACTGCCCAGAACTATGAGAATCCACCCTGTCTTTCATGTATCCCTACTAAAGGCTGCAACACCCAATACGTTTCCTGGACGTTCTTCTCCCTGCCCTGACCCAGTGCTAGTCGATGGTCAGGAAGAATTTGTGGTGGAAAGGATTCTGGATTCCAGGTTATACAGAAATCAGTTACAATATTTGATTAAATGGCAAGGCTACCCAGTAGAGGACAACTCATGGGAACCAGTCAATAACGTTAATGCTCCTCGTTTGCTCCGCCAGTTTCATCAGAGGTACCCAGACAAGCCTGGTCTGAGGCCATCCGGAGGTTGTCCCTAAGGGGGGAGTAATGTAAGGTTCTTTGTACATGTTCTTGAAACTCAGTTTTTCCGTCAGCCATTTTGCTTTCTGTCTTGCTGCAGCTATCTTGCCCTCAGTCAATATGGAGTTTTCAGCTTTCATGTTCCCGCCCTGATTCTCTCCCTCTTTCTTCTTAAGCAGCCACAGCTGAGCAATCAGTGCTTCTGAATCTAGCCTGCAGTGAACCTGTGACCTGACTCCTGAAGCTTTGGACCTTGTACTCCAGCTATTCCTACTGAGGAACTCTGAAACACTTGTGGACTCTGGAACCCTGCTCTTTGAAAGATCCACGTTTGCATGGACTTACGGTAACAGAGAAGAAGATCCTGAACCTGTTGTGGAGAGTGATTGCTGAGCTTAGATTACTCTGGCCTGCTGTGTCTCCTGCTTCTGTGTCTGCAAACTGTGTGACTATTTTTGCCAACTTGTATGAAGTAATACAAGACCTTCTATATCAAACCTGTGTCTCATGTATTTTCATCGCACCCAAGCACAAGACGCTATATGAACTGTACTACACACACATTACAGGCTGCTGGGAATGCATGAATTGGCCAAATTATGTGCTAAGTATCCTTTCTTTCTCCTATTCTCTAGAGCAGTAATGCAATTCAAATTTCATATATTTCATTTGCTTTATATTTGCTATGCCATTACAGAGCGCAACTGTATTTATTAGTTTCTGTTTCCCTTGGGCAACATTCACACATCCTGTCCTAGTGTTGTCAATTTATTTTTGGCCAGCACAATGACCAATAGAGTTTCATAGTGTTTCATTGAGCCATAAGTACATCATTGTTAAAAACAGATCCATGTCTCAAAGCATATCCTCATCTCATCTTTTTTTCAGGTCAGATTTTGCCGTTAAAGTCTGTATGGATTAGTTTAAAACAGATGACACACTAAATACTTTTTACCTATTGTGTCCCCCCATCTCCTTATAGATTTTAAGCTTGTCAGCAAGACCCTCACTCCACTAACTGTGGAACTATGTGTTACTCGGACAGTCATTGATCACTTCAGCAACAAGTTTGCTGAGGTGTATGCTCCATAAAGGGAAATCTGTGTGGATGAGTTGCTAATGCATTTCAAAAGGAGGCTCATATTCTGGAAATACATGCCCAGTGAGAGGGTCAGATACATAAGAAAAATCTACAAACTGTGTTAGAGTACCTCAGGGTACACCCACAAGTTTGAGTTTATTAAGGGAAGGACACCCTGATTCAATCCTCTGAATGCCCCTCTGTCCTGGGAGTGAGTGGGAAAATTGTGTGGGATTTGGAGCACCCACTGCTGGATCAAAGTTATTACCTCTACATACAGGTCCTTCTCAAAAAATTAGCATATAGTGCTAAATTTCATTATTTACATAATGTAATGATTACAATTAAACTTTCATATATTTTAGATTCATTACACACCAACTGAAATTTGTCAGGTCTTTTATTGTTTTAATACTGATGATTTTGGCATACAACTCCTGATAACCCAAAAAACCTGTCTCAAAAAATTAACATATTTCAACCGTCCAATAAAATAAAAGTGTTTTTTCAAAACAAACAAAAAAAAACATCAAATAATAATGTTCAGTTATGCACTCAATACTTGGTCGGGAATCCTTTGGCAGAAATGACTGCTTCAATGCGGCGTGGCATGGAGGCAATCAGCCTGTGACACTGCTGAGGTGTTATGGAGGCCCAGGATGCTTTGATAGCGGCCTTAAGCTCATCCAGAGTGTTGGGTCTTGCGTCTCTCAACTTTCTCTTCACAATATCCCACAGATTCTCTATGGGGTTCAGGTCAGGAGAGTTGGCAGGCCAATTGAGCACAGTAATACCATGGTCAGTAAACCATTTACCAGTGGTTTTGGCACTGTGAGCAGGTGCCAGGTCGTGCTGAAAAATGAAATCTTCATCTCCATAAAGCATTTCAGCCGATGGAAGCATGAAGTGCTCCAAAATCTCCTGATAGCTAGCTGCATTGACCCTGCCCTTGATGAAACACAGTGGACCAACACCAGCAGCTGACATGGCACCCCACACCATCACTGACTGTGGGTACTTGACACTGGACTTCAGGCATTTTGGCATTTCCTTCTCCCCAGTCTTCCTCCAGACTCTGGCACCTTGATTTCCGAATGACATGCAAAATTTGCTTTCATCAGAAAAAAGTACTTGGGACCACTTAGCAACAGTCCAGTGCTGCTACTCTGTAGCCCAGGTCAGGCGCTTCTGCCGCTGTTTATGGTTCAAAAGTGGCTTTACCTGGGGAATGCGGCACCTGTAGCCCATTTCCTGCACACGCCTGTGTACGGTGGCTCTGGATGTTTCTACACCAGACTCAGTCCACTGCTTCCTCAGGTCCCCCAAGGTCTGGAATCGGTCCTTCTCCACAATCTTCCTCAGGGTCCGGTCACCTCTTCTCGTTGTACAGCGTTTTCTGCCACATTGTTTCCTTCCAACAGACTTCCCATTGAGGTGCCTTGATACAGCACTCTGGGAACAGCCTATTTGTTGAGAAATTTCTTTCTGGGTCTTACCCTCTTGCTTGAGGGTGTCAATGATGGCCTTCTTGTCATCAGTCAGGTCGCTAGTCTTACCCATGATGGGGGTTTTGAGTAATGAACCAGGCAGGGAGTTTTTAAAAGCCTCAGGAATCTTTTGCATGTGTTTAGAGTTAATTAGTTGATTCAGAAGATTAGGGTAATAGGTCGTTTAGAGAACCTTTTCTTGATATGCTAATTTTTTGAGACAGGTTTTTTGGGTTATCAGGAGTTGTATGCCAAAATCATCAGTATTAAAACAATAAAAGACCTGACAAATTTCAGTTGGTGTGTAATGAATCTAAAATATATGAAAGTTTAATTGTAATCATTACATTATGGTAAATAATGAAATTTAGCACTATATGCTAATTTTTTGAGAAGGACCTGTAGATACAGTAAGTTTTATACCACTCTTCACTCTACACAACTCATGCACTCTACACTACTGACATATACCAACCTGATGTACTCTTTGCAACTTATGTATAGAACCTGATGCACTCTACACTACTCAAGTATGTTAACCTGATACACTCTGCACTACTCACGTATGTCAACCTGATGCACTTTACACTACTCACATATGCCAACCTAATGCACTCTACACAACTCACGCATGCAAACCTGATGCACTCTACACTACACACGTATGTCAACCTGATGCACTTTACACTACTCACAAATGCCAACCTGATGCACTCTACACAACTTACGTATGAAACTACATTATGAAATTCACATACCAGGAAAACACTAGATCAATGGCAAAATAGGGTCACATTTGCAGGGTTTACATTTTTTTAGGCACATCACAACCTCTCCAAACATGACATGACACCCGCAGACCATTCTATCAAAATGGGCTTTACAAAACATCGCTCCTTCCTTTCTGAGCCCTGCTAAACAGTAGTTTTCACCATATATGGGTATCAGAGTACTAAGGAAAAATTGCACAACAAATTTTGGGGTGCATTTTCTCCTATCCTTGAGAAAATGAAAACATTTGGAGCTAAAACAAAATTTTTGTGGGAAAAATCTTTTTTTTTTACTTTCACAGTTCAATGTTGTAAAATTCTGGGAGCACCTGTGGGTTCAAGGTGCTCACCACACATCTAGACAAATTCTTTGAGGGGTCTAGTTTTCAAAACAGGGTCACTTACGGAGGATTTCCTCTGTTTAGGCACATCACGGGCTCTCCAAACGTGACATGGCATCTGCTCTCTTTTCCAGCCATTTTTGCGTTCACAAAGGCAAATGGTGCTCCTTCTCTCCCAAGTCCTGCCGTGCACCCAAACAGTAGTTTTACACCAACATATGGGGTATCGGTGTACTCAGGAGAAATTGCACAAAAAATGTTGGAGTTCATTTTCTCCTGTTACCCTAGTGCAAATAAAAAATTTTGAGCTAAAAGAACATTTTGTCATAAAAATTAGATTTTTTATTTTCACGGCTTTACGCTGTGAAGTTATGTAAAGCACTTGGGGGTTTAATGTACTCACCACACATCTAGATAAATTCCTTGAGGAGTCTAATTTCCAAAATGTGGTCAGTTGTGGGGTTTTCACTGTTTCAGCACATTATCAGCTCTCCAAACGCAACATGGCGTCTGCTCTTGATTTCAGCCATTTTTACATTCAAAAATTTGAACGGTGCTCCTTCCCTTCCGAACCCTGCCATGCGTCCAAACAGTAGTTTTCTCCCATATATGGGGTACTCAGGAGAAATTGCACAAGAAATTTTGAGGTCCAGTTATTACTATTAAAAATTACTATTACAAAAATTGGGGCTAAAAGAACATTTTGTGGGAAAAAATGTCATTTTTTATTTTCACGGCACTATGTTATAAAGTCCAGTGAAACACTTGAGGCTTAAGGTGCTCACCACACATCTAGAAAAATTACTTGAGAGGTCAAGTTTTCAAAATGGGGTCACTTGTGGTGGTTTCCACGGTTTAGGCACATCAAGGGCTCTCCAAATGCGAAATGGCATCCGCTCTCTATTTCAGCCATTTTGCACTCAAAAAGTCAAACGGCACTCCTTCCTTTCCAAGCCCTTCCAGGCATTCAAACAGTAGTTTTGCCCCACATATGGGGTATCGGCATACTCAGGAGAAATTGCAAAAGAAAGTTTGGGGTCCATTTTCTCTGTTACCCTTGTGAAAATGAAAACATTTCGGGCTAAAGTAAAATTTTAGTGAAAAAAGTTAATAAACTTCTTGAATGTGGTTTTGAGAACTTTCAGAGGTGCAGTTTTTAGAATGGTGTCACTTTTGGCTATTTTCTGTCATATAGACCCCTCATAGTCACTTAAAATAGGATGTGGTCCCTAAAAATATGGTTTTGTAAATTAGTTGGAAAAATTAGAAATCACTGATCAACTTTTAACCCTTCTAAATTCCAAACAAAAAATTATGTTTTACAAATTGTGCTGTTGTAAAGTAGACATGTGGTAAATGTTATTTTATTTTGTGTGATATAACGCTCTGTTTTAATGGCATCAAAATTAAAATTTTTAAAATTTCAAAATTTACACCAAATTTCCCATTTTATCACAAATAAAGAGTCATATTGAACAAACCAGCTCCCACCATTCAACGCCCATATTACTGACGGCACCATGATGGGTATGTACATTTGGCAACAACTTTATACATTTTAATGTAGACACAGTGTAGCAGTATAGTATCCCTTTGTCACATGTGCATTTTGCTCTTAACTTGGGGGGATACATCACATGGGGAACATCCTTGCATGGTGCTCTTGTTATCCCTAAAGGGTATGCCACACTAAACAATATCGCTAACGGGATCGCTAAAAAACGTCACTATTTAGCGATCCCGTTAGCGATATTGTTCAGTGCGGCAGCTTCCAGCGACGAGCTTCCTGCTGTGATCTCGCTCGTCGCTGGAATCGCTCCGGACCCTATTTCATCGCTGGCGCTCCCGCTGGGTAAGTATCTTATCGCTGTGTGGCACCTTTTCTTAGCGATTTAGCGGTACTTTTGTACCACTAAAGTCGTTAAGAAGATCGCTAACGGCGATAGCGTCGTTAACTATATCGCTAAATGTGGCCGCATTTAGCGATATAGAAACAATCCCGCTAGCGATCGCATTAGTATGCGTCGTTATCGTGATCGCTAGCGGGATTGTTTAGTGTGGCAGTACCTTTAGCTATATGTCCTATTGTCTAACTTTGTGAGGATATTTGCAGCTCATGCAGATTTACAGTACAAAGCCTCTGTGTATAAATATGCTTACAGCTGCTTATCTCTCACTGTGTGTATATTATGGGCAAAGTGCAATAGACCATGCTAGGTGTTAGTTCACTAGTGTTGTTGGCTTGATGAATTTAACATACAATCATGTTTTTCATTAAACTCTTTGGGCAGCATATTTAGGCTTTACATTCTAGTGGGCTGCTGTTTTGTATTTCTTGCTGTCCTGGGCTATTAACCCATTGTTTACTTGTATCACTACTCTTTTATTGGTCCTGTTTCTCAATATAGTGTCTTTTTTGTACTAATAAAAAGCATTCATTATAATAGTTTTGGACTCCTATTTTTTCAATGTTTTTGAGAGTTGCCACTACTTTTACATTTTGAGGCAGCAATTGTTTACAATTGTTTATTATTTACACACTATGAATTCTACATAAAAAATTTTCTTGAAGGATTTTTCTTGTATGTGGTAAATGTTATTTTATTTTGTGTGATATAACGCTCTGTTTTAATGGCATCAAAACTAAAATTTTGAAAATTTCAAAATTTTCACCAAATTTCCCATTTTATCACAAATAAAGAGTCATATAGAACAAATTTTACCAATATTATGAAATACAATATGTCACGAAAAAACTTTACTCAGAATCAATGCGTTGAAGCATTCCAAACATATTACTACATAAAATTACTCTGGTCAGAATTGTAAAATTTGACCTGGTCATGAAGGTGAAAACAGGCTAGGGGGAGTGAAGTAATTAAAAGTTCTCAGATTTTTCTTTCTGATATGGATACACATTTAATACACATGAGAAGAGGGGAGAAAAGAGGTGAGAGAGATTTGTTAAGTTTAAGTCTTGTATTTTCACAGTATGTACAACAATAAATAATGGTTCTAGTGCGATATAGAGATCTCTTGTTCTGTATTTCATGCATGTATAATTCCTTGTGGATGGTGCTATTTTTTTACGCTCTATGCTAATTAAATTGTTCACCATGTATGTGACATACGTGGATAGTGGACCCACTGTGCATGGGGCCGTGCTTACCTAGGAGTGGTTTAGTTAAGCGGCTATCTAGTTTTCGCTGGAGCTCCTGATGGTGAAGTTAGGCTTCAGCTGCAGGTAGCAACCAGGTACTACTCTTTGGCTGTCCAAGTTACTGCAGCTTCTGACTTCAGGGGTCAGAATTGCAGACACAGACACTGGCTTGGAGTCACTGGCAGGACAGTATTTGGACTCTGTTCAGACAACATGGGTTTTGTGTCACCGACTGGACAGGATTTGGACTCTGTTTAGACAACATGGGATCTGGGAATGTACACTGACTCGGAGTCACAAGCAAGACAGGATTCGGATACTGGAACAGACTCCGACAGTATAGACTCTGAAATGCTAACTAGGATAGACAATGGTGCTGGTTCAAGTACCGACGAAACAGTTTCAGGTTACAATGTCGCTAGAGCAGCTCCAGGGTTCAAGTAACACAGGTAATGGGAAAAGATTCTGGGTTAGACAACATAGGTCACAGGCACAGTTTCAGACTAGGCGGGATTTACAACAGGACAACAGGTTCAGGAACTACACGAATAACCTAGCAAAATGGACAAAGACTCGGAGTCACAGGAATGACAGGATTCAGATACTGGAACAGTGCGGACTATGGAATGCTAACCAGGATAGTGCTGGTTCAAGTACTGACAAAGGGATTCAGTTTCAGATATCGCTAGAACGACTTCAGGATTCAGGTACTGCCGGAGGGGTGTCAGGCTCAGGTACAGCCAGTGCGGCTTCAGGTACCGCCAGGGCATCTTCAGGCTCACATAATGCTGGAACTGTTTCAGGCTCAGATACTACCGGAGCGGCCTCAGGCTCATTTACCAATGGAGCGGCTTCAGGCTCATGTACCACCGAAGTGGCTTCAGGCTCATGTACCACCGGAATAGTTTCAGGTTAAGGTACTGCCAAAGCAGCTTCAGGTTCAGGTAACACAGGTCACAGGAACAGGTCCAGACTAAGTGGGTTTTACGACAGGTTCAGGAGCTATATATGTAACCGGGCAGAATGGACACTGACTCAGAGTCACAGGCGAGATAGGATTCAAATGCTGGAAGAGGCTCCGACAGTATAGACTCTGGAACACTAATCATTATAAACAATGGTGCTGGTTTAAGTATCAACGGAGCAGCTTCAGATTCAAGTACTGTCAATGCGGCTTCTGGTTCAGGTACCACTAGAGCAGCTTCAGGGTTTAAGTACCGCTAGTGAGGCTTCAAGTTGAGGTTCCACCTGAGCAGTGTCAGGCTCAGGTACCTCCGGTAGAGCTTCTGGGTTCAGGTACTGCCGATGCGGCTTCAGGTTCAGGTATTGCCAGAGCGGAGTCAGGCTTAGGTACCACTGATGTGGCTTCATGTACCACCAGAGTGGTTTCAGGCTCAGGTACCGCCAGAGCGGCTTTATGCTCACATGCCACAGAGCAGCTTTGGGCTCACGTACCAGTGGAGTGATTTCAGGTTGATGCACCACTGGAACGGCTTCAGATTTAGGTAGCACAGGCAATGGGAACAGATTCTGGATTCTTCAGGAACTAACAGGATAGGTTCAGGGATCTGTTCAAGGACCGGACAACAAACTTATCAGGGACAGACTCAAACTAACAGTTAGAAGGGCGATGTACTGGCATCTCCATACAGAGGAGCGTGCCTTAAATACTAGATGCCTCCCAGTTATTGGGTGGGAGCATTTCCAAAGTGCGCGCTGCCCCTCTAAGAATTGGGGAGCGCGCCGCCAGGAGACCTACATGGCGTGCGCAGTCCGAGGGGGCGGTAATTAAGTCTGTGTTCCGGCTTGGAAGAGGGAGACGGAACACGCAGGGATGCTGGCATTAGCATTACAGTGACTACTTACTATAGTTTGAATTCTGGCAGGAAACACAATATCCATGTATTAAGTTATTTTCATGCACTGTTGCTATTTATTTACAGCAGCATATTTGCTCATTTTGTTTTTATCTTAGGTTTGGGCTGTTTAGTGGGTAGTGTTAATACAGTTAGGTCCATAAATATTTGGACAGAGACAACATTTATCTAATTTTGGTTCTAGACATTACCACAATAAATTTGAAAGAAAACAAATCAGATGCAGTTGAAGTTCAGACTTTCAGCTTTCATTTGAGGGTATCCACATTAAAATTGGATGAAGGGTTTAGGAGTTTCAGCTCCTTAACATGTGCCACCCTGTTTTTAAAGGCACCAAAAGTAATTGGACAGATTAAATAATTGTAAAAAAATGTTCATTTCTAGTACTTGGTTGAAAACCCTTTGTTAGCAATGACTGCCTGAAGTCTTGAACTCATGGACATCACCAGACACTGTGTTTCCTTCTTTTTGATGCTCTGCCAGGCCTTTACCGCAGTGGTTTTCAGTTGTTGTTTGTTTGTGGGCCTTTCTGTCTGAAGTTTAGTCTTTAACAAGTGAAATGCATGTTCAATTGGGTTGAGATCAGGTGACTGACTTGGCCATTCAAGAATATTCCACTTCTTTGCTTTAATAAACTCCTGGGTTGCTTTGGCTTTATGTTTTGGGTCATTGTCCATCTGTAGTATGAAACGACGACCAATCAGTTTGGCTGCATTTGGCTGGATCTGAGCACACAGTATGACTCTGAATACCTCAGAATTCATTTCTGTCCTGTGTCACATCATCAATAAACACTAGTGACCCAGTGCCACTGGCAGCCATGCATGCCCAAGCCATCACACTGCTTCCGCCATGTTTTACAGATGATGTGGTATGCTTTGGATCATGAGCTGTACCACGCCTTCGCCATACTTTTCTCTTTCCATCATTCTAGTAGAGGTTGATCTTGGTTTCATCTGTCCAAAGAATGTTCTTCCAGAACTGTGCTGGCTTTTTTAGATGTTTTTTAGCAAAGTCCAGCCTAGCCTTTTTATTCTTGATTCTTATGAGTGGCTTGCACCGTGCAGTGAACCCTCTGTATTTAATTTCATGCAGTCTTCTCTTTATGGTAGATTTGGATATTGATACGCCTACCTCCTGGAGAGTGTTGTTCACTTGGTTGGCTGTTGTGAAGGGGTTTCTCTTCACCATGGAGAGTATTCTGCGATCATCCACCACTGTTGTCTTCCGTGGGCGCCCAGGTCTTTTTGCATTGATGAGTTCACCAGTGCTTTCTTCTTTCTCAGAATGTACCAAACTGTAGATTTTGCCACTCCTAAAGTTGTAGCAATTTCTCGGATGGGTTTTTTCTGTTTTTTGCAGCTTAAGGATAGCTTGTTTCACCTGCATGGAGAGCTCCTTTGACCGCATGTTTCCTTCACAGCTAAACCTTCCAAATGCAAACACCACACCTCAAATCAACACCAGCCCTTTTATCTGCTTAATTGAGAATGATATAATTAAGGGATTGCCCACACCTGTCCATGAAATAGCCTTGGAGTCAATTGTCCAATTACTTTTGGTCCCTTTAAAAACAGGGTGGCACATGTTAAGGAGCTGAAACTCCTAAACCCTTCATCCAATTTTAATGTGGATACCCTCAAATGAAAGCTGAAAGTCTGAACTTCAACTGCATCTGATTTGTTTTGTTTCAAATTCATTGTGGTAATGTCTAGAACCAAAATTAGATAAATGTTGTCTCTGTCCAAATATTTATGGACCTAACTGTATGTGCCTACACGTTGCATGGAAACTGTAAAAGGACGAGTTTTAGGTCTAAAATAACTATTAATTACAGTTATCAAAGGTGTAACTCTCCCTGCACCTCTATTGAGGTTCTATATTAACGCCGACTTGACTATTAATAATTAATATCCACTTGTAATGCCTTAACATTATCTATTCCTTATTTATATACTAACTGGAAAAAACAGTGTATCAATAAAGGATATTTATTACACACACAAGTCTACAGTCTATTACATACATATATAATTATACGCAAGCAGGCAACTATACAGTAATATCAACAATAATATCACACAGTAAAAACCCACAAGGAACTGCCCGAATTACCCAAATCATGCATGCACTATCAACCCTCCCAACTATAGCTCAGCTATCGCTGAGACCTAGTAAGTAACAGGTTGCAGAGTACAGTCATGGCCAAAAGTTTTGAGAATGACACAAATATAAATTTTTACAAAGTCTACTGCTTCACTTTTCTAATGGCAATTTGCATATACTCCAGAATGTTAAAAGAGTGATCAGCTTAACAGCAATTACTTGCAAAGTCAATATTTGGCTAGAAAATGTACTTTATCCCCCAAAACACATTTCAACATCATTGCAGCCCTGCCTTAAAAGGACCAGCTAACCTCTTTTCAGTGATTGCTCCATTAACACAGGTGTGGGTGTTGATGAGGACATGGCTGGAGATCAATCTGTCATGATTAAGTAAGAATGACACCACTGGACACTTTAAAAGGAGGCTGGTGCTTGGCATCATTGTTTCCCTTCTGTTAACCACGGTTATCTCTAAAGAAACACGTGCAGTCATCATTGCAATGCACAAAAATGGCCTAACAGGGAAGAGTATCGCAGCTAGAAAGATTGCACCTCAGTCAACAATCTATCGCATCATCAAGAACTTCAAGGAGAGAGGTTCCATTGTTACCAAAAAGGCTTCAGGGCGCCCAAGAAAGACCAGCAAGTGCCAGGACCGTCTCTTAAAAGTGTTTCAGCTGCGAGATCGGCTACCAGCAGTGCAGAGCTTGCTCAGGAATGGCAGCAGGCAGGTGTGAGTGCATCTGCACGCACTGTGAGGCGGAGACTCTTGGAGCAAGGCCTGGTCTCAAGGAGGGCAGCAAAGAAGCCACTTCTCTCCAGAAAAAACATCATGGACAGACTGATATTCTGCAAAAGGTACAGGCAGTGGACTGCTAAGGACTGGGGTAAAGTTATTTTCTCTGATGAATCCCCTTTTCGATTGTTTGGGACATCAGGAAAACGCCTCATTCGGAGAAGACAAGGTGAGCGCTACCACCAGTCTTGTCTCATGCCAACTGTTAAGCATCCTGAAACCATTCATGTGTGGGGTTGCTTCTCAGCCAAGAGATTCGGCTCTCTCAGAGTCTTGCCTAAAAACACAGCCATGAATAAAGAATGGTACCAGAATGTCCTCCAAGAGCAACTTCTCCCAACCCTCCAAGAGCAGTTTGGCGATCAACAGTGCCTTTTCCAGCATGATGGAGCACCTTGCCATAAATCAAAGGTGATAACTAAATGGCTCAGGGAACAAAACATAGAGATTTTGGGTCCATGGCCTGGAAACTCCCCAGATCTTAATCCCATTGAGAACTTGTGGTCAATCATCAAGAGACGGGTGGACAAACAAAAACCTAAAAATTCTGACAAAATGAAAGCATTGATTGTGCAAGAATGGACTGCTATCAGTCAGGATTTGGTCCAGAAGTTGATTAAGAGCATGCCAGGGAAAATTGCAGAGGTCCTGAAGAAGAAGGGTCAACACTGCAAATATTGACTTGCTGCATTAACTCATTCTAACTGTCAATATAAGCTTTTGTTACTCATATGTTTGCAATTATTATATTTCTGTCTGTGATAAAAACATCTGTCAAACACACATAAAAACCAGAGGGCAGCAGATCATGTGAAAATATAATATTTGTGTCATTCTCAAAACTTTTGGCCATGACTGTAGTATACTCATCCACCATGTGAGTCCATGATTGTCCAGGAAGCACAGAGAAAAGCACTTGTCTCTTGGTTTTTATGTCCAGCTAAAAGAGGAGTGTCCAGTACCAGGTGTGGGGGATGAGGTCAGGGCCGGCTCCAGGTTTTTATGGGCCCCGGGCGAAAGAGTCTCAGTGGGTCCCCTTAACACAGACCACGATTCATGATGCACAGATACTGCAGAGAAATATGGGTATAGCACAACGCCAAACACTTCTCTTCTTCCATTACATGACTGATATCTATTGTAAATTGTACAATAGCTCAAAAACCGCCAAATCCTCACAGCGCACAGTACAGACTGGACAGTACAGTCCTCCATACAATATTATGGGCACCACATAGTCTCCCCCTCATCACCCATATAATACCCCATGCAGGATGTCACCCCACCATCCCCATATAATGCTCCATACAGGATACTGGACCCAATATAATGCTCCATACAGAATACTGGAACATATAATGCTCCATACAAAATATGGAGCTCTCCTCTACACTGTGCTGCGTTCTGCACTGTTACGGCTCAGGAAAGGGCGCTGTGGAAAGACTCCCCATTATCATCATCATTGCCTCCCAATACTCATTGCCTCCCCATAAATATCATCATTATCATTGCCTTCCCATTATCATTGCCTCCAATCATCATCATTATCATTGCTCCCATTATTATCATCATCATTGCCTTCCCATTATCATTGCTCCTAAACATCATCATTATCATTGCCTCCCCATTAATATCATCATCATTGCCTTCCCATTATCATTGCCTCCCCATCATCATCATTATCATTGCCTCCCCATTAATATCATCATCATTGCCTTCCCATTATCATTGCCTCCCCATCATCATCAATTATCATTGCCTCCCCATTAATATCATCATCATTGCCTTCCCATTATCATTGCCTCCCCATCATCGTCATTATCATTGCCTCCCCATTAATATCATCATCATCATTGCCTTCCCATTATCATTGCCTCCCCAATCATCATCATTATCATTGCCTCCCCATTAATATCATCATTATTGCCTTCCCATTATCATTGCCTCCCCATCATCATCATTATCATTGCCTCCCCATTAATATCATCATCATCGCCTTCCCATTATCATTGCCTCCCCATCAATATCATTATCATTGCCTCCCCATTAATATCATCATCATCGCCTTCCCATTATCATTGCCTCCCCATCATCATCATCATCATCGCCTCCTCACCACCATCACTGCCTGCCTCCCCCCTCCACCATCACACATACAGCACCGCAGGCAGCACTCTCTCACATACACACAGGCACACACACACACACACACACACTGATCTCACCTGTCTGGCGTCCGCGCGCTCTCTGCCACAGCTGGCCGCTGAATGATGACGTCATTTAGCGGCGCTGCTGTGAGAGAGGAAGTGCCGGCGCAGGCGCCCCCTGGAGCTCGGAGCTGCGGCAGCGGAGGCACGGGGAGAGGTGAGTATTGCGCCGCTCCTGCCGTGGCCCTGAGCAAGCGGGGGGGGCCCAGTGGCGGCGCTGACACCGCTAATGGGCGCCGGGGTGCCCGATGGCGAATGGGCCCCCCCGCCTGCTCAGGGCCCCGGCACTTCCCGGGTGTGCCGGGTGCTGACGCCGGCCCTGGATGAGGTCACGAGTCTATTGTCCACTAAGATACATCCCCTCAATCCTGAAACCTGTTTGACTAGCACATGGCAGAATACAGCAGGCTGGAGTAGGGGCTTCGCTCCATGTGGAATACAATATGGGGGAATGATATATGGATGTGTATATACACAAAACATGCACTAAACACATCTCTATATAAATATGTACATTTTGGGGCACTTCCCTTCTACACAACCAACTTATATTCCAGTTCATATCTTTAGGTTTTTGTTTCAGGTTTTTGCACCCCGTGCAAATAATGGCATGGCGTCCCTTTTCTTTGAGCTGGACATTACTTTTATATAGCTCCCTATGGCTGGGTGTCCATTGGTCAAGGTCTTGGTCCTGCTCGACCGTTATTCACATTTACGTCATTTGACACATGGTAAGGTTTCAATACTGGAGGTCCGTCCAGAATAGGCTACTGCCACACTACACAATCCCGCTAGCAATCTCGTTAGCGTCGCATACTAATGAGATCGCTAGCGGGATTGTTTGTATATCGCTGAGTGCGGCTTAACTTAGCGATATCGTTAAGGACGCCACGTTCGCGGTTAGCGATCTCCTTAACGACTTTAGCGGTACAAAAGTACCGCTAAATCGCTAAGAAAAGGTGCCACACTCAGCGATAATACTTACCCAGCGGGAGCGCCGACGATAAAATGGGTCCGGAGCGATTCCAGCGACGAGCGAGATCACAGCAGGAAGCTCGTCGCTGGCAGATGCTGCACACTACAACATCGCTAACGGGATCGCTAAATAGTGACGTTTTTTAGCGATCCCGTTAGCGATGTTGTTTAGTGTGGCATACCCTTAATGCTTTAGAACGGCTTTTACGCTTTTTTGATCAAAATAATGTTAACTAAGTACACTATATAATTTTCATTCAGTATTGCTATTTATTTATTTACTGCAAGGTATTTGCTCATTTTTTTTAATCTTAGGTTTTATCTGTTTAGTGGCCAGTGTGAACATGCGCCTACACGTTGCATGCATACCAACTTATATTCCAGTTCATCTCCCTAGAATTTTGTTAGGCTTAAGTCTTGCATTTTCACAGTTTGTACAAAAAACAATAATGGTTCTAGTGTGATGTGGAGAAGGTCTTGTTCTGTATTTTGTATATGTATAATTCCTTGTGGACAGTACTATATTTATGCGCTCTGTGCTACTTAAATTGTTCTCCATCTATGTGACTGCTTGCTATAGTTTCATTTCTGGCAGGCAACATAAAATATCCATGAACCTATTTTCTGAATGGTGCTTACAAACAAATGCATAAAAAGAAAATTAATTAGCTGCATGCATTTTTTAATATAAATTCAAGGTAAAAAGGAATCCATTTTGTCATCTGCTGAATAATGTATCATTCAGCGAGGAAGGCAGCGATTTTCTCTTCTTTTCATTACTCGAGAGTGCTGTTTGTGGAGTTACAATGGGCACAGTTCCAAGCTTCTATTAAAATAAGTTTTTCCGTAAGAAAAGAGGTCTGCATTTGTTTTCAAAATAATTTCCGCAGGAATATGTTACAAGGCAAAAATTAAATTTTCTTTAACAAGACATCAGAATAATAAACTAGCTACTTTTTCAAACAAAGTACAATTGATGCTGTACTCTCACATGCGTGAAAGATTTTAGACTGAAAAATAGTTTTTTTGGCTCAGTTGACCAAAAAGAATAACAGTTCTCTCAAAAGGACTAAAGCAATTTCACTCCAATATAGCACAGGAAGCCTTAATGTTGCATTCATTGTTCTTATCCTTAACTGTTTTGTCTGTTCATACAATAATGAAAATATTTGTCTCTTTTCCATTGTGCAATTAACCCTTTAAGTCTCAACTTTTTATGAAAGTATAAGTTAACATTTTGTAAAGAACAGGGAAATTCAAATCCAATAGTAGAGAAGTGTAAAGTATGTTTAGGCTAAGGAAAGTCTTTTTTTGACCAACCTGTTAAATGTATTAAGGTTCACAAATACCAATTGTTTGATACATGTGTCAGGGTATAGGAGCAGACACAAACAGAAGAGGGCCACTGTGCCAGAACAATATGGGCCATGTGAAGTCCAATAGCTCATTTAATGCATAATTCCATCTTTTTTCCGGTGGATGTGGATCGCCCACCAGGGCAGTGGGATACTCGGTACCGGGCAATGACCCGGTCCGTGGCCCTGGGCGTCCAATAAAAGGGGTTATATTTACAGGGGATGTTTAGAGTTTGTAGTAAGGTATTCGTGACGCCACCTGTGGTATATAGTCAATGGTGACCAGCGCTGCAATGCAGATCCTCTGGGATAGATGGTGTGATGCAGCAGAGTTGGTACAGCCTCCCACAGGTGAGGCTATGATATCCCAGGGCAGGTAGATGTAGTAAAAGGTGGTAATGGTGCTGGGAGATGTAGCTGAGTGTAGTAGGTGACACCGGAAGAAACTGAGAAACAATCAGCGAGTTGCAGTTTCCAAAGCTTTACTCACAGTTCTGGCTGCAGTACAGATGCCCGCTTGGTACCGTGTCCTCCAGGTGAGGGGCTCAGCAAACCCCAGGAAGATTGGGATACACCTTTCCAGGACTCCTTTCTATATTTGCGTTCCTTTCACTGGCCGTCTCACTGTGCTGATTTTCCTGCCTTCTATCCTTCCAGCACCTTCACCAACAGTATCCCAGATCAGCGGCTGCAAATCCTATAGGACAACGACTTATTTCTGCGTTCCTTTGATTCTATATAGCTACTTCTCCGGCAAAGATAATGGTGGTTATTGTCTGTGATCCCTATGTTATCACAGCAGTCGACTTGCTAGCTGAGTCATAAAATCCTCCACTAGCCTAAGGGGTCGAGTGCCCTCTGCGACCTGGCCCTCTGCCAACAGACCGGGACCGACAGATGGCTCTTGCTCTCTCCATTTCCCTAGGACCCATTCCTCTCTTTCTCCAGAAGCTTCTCTTTCTTTCTGCTTCTTTCTCTTCTACTCTCCTCCACTCTCAACTTCCAGGACCAAGCTCTTCCCAGCTTCTAGTCCCCTCTAAGTCTCTCTCTCTAGACTCCTTCCTTTTCCACTGCAGCCTCCCTTCACTGGGAGCTGCTTCAGTTCACGTCTGTCTCCTTCCTCTTCCTCCTCACGACTCCCTAAACTCTGTTCTTGCTTCCTAAATCTTCACTCCTCCTCCTTGCTACTTCTACTCCACCCACCCATACACCCTTTCCTATCTCAGCCTGGGATGAGACCATCCTCCCGAAGGGTACGTCCAGGGTGCCCAGCTGTTCTAGTGTGTGTTGGGTGCAGGTGTTAGAATCCTAGGTGGTGCTCCCTCCTTACCTGAGGGTGGGGTATCACACCTCTGGGTGAGGTGCAATACCTCTGTGGCGACTGAACCCTCAGGGGCGCCACAGATGTGGCCCCATTGCCTCTTGGGTCCCTGTGTTTGCACAGGTTGCACCAATGGTATGTCCACCCCTTCCAGCAGCAATATCTATGTATGTTTGCATATTTAGGCAAATTTGGGAAACAATATCTGTTGGCGTTTGTTGAAAAATCCATGTATGGTTCTAGAAGAGACCTCTTTGCTGTTGCCAAGCATTTAAAGGGTTGTCTGTGACTATTCTACCTTTTCTCATGTAGCTAAGAACTGTCTAGCAGGTAGTTGCTAGCTACTTGTCTGTTCTGTCCAGCGCTAGCGATTCTGCTGCTTCAGGTCAACAGAGCAGCTCTTCCTCTTCCAGGCTGCTCTGTCGATAGGGCGTTTCTGCTGACGTCATGCTGATTGGCAGTCGGCTTCCCACAGTTATGCGGTGTGACAATGGCAGGCATGCCCTGTCAGCAGAGCGGAAAAGAAGCAGTTGCTCTGCTGATACAACATCACTGGAAGCCGCAGAGTCGCCAGCTGAGGTGGTCCATGACAGCTCTCAGCCAGCAGAGATTGGCACCAGGCACAACAGGCAGGTAGTTAGTTAGTAAGTACTGCTTTTCTCCCTGAATTTCAAAAGCCGCATCGTTTATATTTTTACATAAAGCAAGTCGTATTGTGGAGAGAATTGTATTTTGAAGACACAATTTTGGGTAATGTCCGTTTGGGTAATGTCTCAGTAATGCCCGTTGGTATTCTTTGATTAGTATACAAGTCAGCATTCCTGAACTGATAGCAGCTTACATGAATGCTTTCTTGTATTCAATGAAGAGCACAATCCTTGAATACAAAATACCTATAAAATATGGTAAAATTAAATAAAATATTAGGATTACAAAACTGTAAATATACAGTATAACTAGACATACATCTTTCTGCCATCAAAATATGTGTGACCCAAAGCATATAACTCACAGAAACGGATAGAATAAGAAACAAAATGGTTAGAACTGTTTTAACTATATTTGTCTATTGGATTTCAGAAATATATGTACCTATACCGGGCATTTTTTGATCCATTATACCTATAAAGAAAGCCCGGGAGTGTTTCCCTTCTTTTGTCTGCAGTAGCAGTATGCCCATGATGTGCTAACAGATCCCCTGAGGATTCACAGAGTGATGAAACGCATCAGGATGCACAGGGAAAGTTTAAGGCTGTAATTGTAAGGGTCAGATGTGGACTTCCCTTGTAAGGGCGGGAGTCTTGGTGATCAGGTTATGCCAGCCTTTACAGGGCCTAATAGGGCAAGTGTTCTCTATTTCTCCTGATGAATTCTTGCTATATGGCGATTACATCTGACAGCTGACATCCTCTGCACACATGGGTGAGATTATTCCTTATCATATTTATTTAAATGTTTATATGGAAGTTGTTATTTCTCACTCATGATGTATTTGTATTGCATATGAGTATTGTCATCTTTTCCTGATAACCCTTACAGGGCAGAGGTTATTGTTTAACATTCAGTTGTTCTGATTATTGTTATTCACTATACCTCCAAACAAGAAAGATACTCATTAGAGATTCTGTCTTTTTTGTGATCACAGGTAATTTTGTGTGGTCCAAATTGATATTCTTTGTCCAGTCATTTGGTGATCTAGGACTGGGAATAGTTGCATGTATATATGCATTGGAGTCTGTGATGTGACTATATACAGATACCTTGACGTATAGTCTGCAACAATATAGGTTTGAAAGTGAGTCTTTTTAATTGCACTTTATCCTTTGGTAGCTTTTATACTTTTTTGAACATTAAATGTTATGTTAATAATAATAATCTTTATTTATATAGCACCATCATATTCCGCAGCGCTTTACAGTTTAACAGTTTCAAAACACAAGTCATAAGTAACAAGGTTAACAATACAATATGTGATGAACGGGCACACGGTCCGCCCACGGTAGCCCGGGGTATCACGGCTTGTGATCCCACCGCAGGAGAAACAAACTAGTAGATTTATAGGTTTATTCCTTAAAAAAAACAGGCAGTGCTTATACAATATAAAAAGATGGAACAAACTGAGACAATATTGTTATGTACAAGACAATTAGAAAATAAAAGGGGTTAACATAAGGAAGATCAACTTACAGTTCTTAGATCATAGTAGGCAAGCCATGCGGTCGGGGGAGGGGAGACATCACAATGCATCACAGAGCTGCTATAAGTCTGGTGTCCAGGGCAGATCTCACCAGAATACCTGGCCCCTACCTTATAGACCTGTGGCCGTGACATCATAAATGGGGTGGAGTTACCAGGGTCCTCCTCTTGCTCTAAGGGTTACTCTTAGTTCAGAAAACTCAAAACTTTCATAAATAAGAGATGGAGTCTCATACAGCGATGCAGAGCATACCATTGTACTCCGCAAGATGTTGGCGTGCATTTAAGTCTTAGCGCAGAGTGCCTGGGTGGATCGGCTAAGCAGAAATCTGTTTCTTAGGTTCTGCTGGTGCCAGCGCTTAGAAACTTCACTGATCCCTGGATTCACCGATGAATTGGCAGATATGAAAATTTCATACTTATAACATACACAGGAGCCAAGATTTTTGATCTTGAATAACTACCATGCAACAAAGGAACAGACCATGTGGCTTGTTAGCCGCTTTCAGCCGGCCTCCCTGTGGGGGCTAGCCACCTGGAATCAGATTACACAGAGTGTGTAGTGAGCTGAAGGGGGGGGAAGCCCACAGGCTGCAAAGCCTAATGAATGCAGTAGCTGTGGAGACTTCTAGAGAAGTACAGGATATGGAGCTTGCAGGATCATCACACCTCCCCCCTTTAGAGGGCGCTACGGAGGCATGACCTGTCGGTAATCCGACATGCGCACCTCAGCGGGTTCGCCACGTCGTGATAACCCATTGGCCATGGCTTGGGCCAGCATGTCCAGGAGGGGATCCTCTTCCCCGTCCTCGGGCAGATTGCAGACCGGTAGGACGCAGGCTTCACGTTCGTGATGGGCCTTCATCATGTTACGTGAAAGGCCTTGCGCCTACCCCGAGTGTGGTCAAGCGTGACCACATAGGTGACTGGGTTGAGCTGTTGGTGCACGACGTACGGGCCTTCCCAGGCTGCCTGAAGCTTATCCTTTGGTACGGGGACCAGCACCCACACCTTTTGACCCCACCTGGTAGGTCCGCTCCCGGGCGTTCTGGTCGTACCAGTGCTTCTGGTCAGCCTGAGCCTGCGTCATGTTGTCATGCACCAACTGCGTCAAGGTCTGCATCTTGTCGCGGAAGCGCATGACATAATCCACGATGGACACTTCCGTGGGGTTTGGCTCATCTTCCCAGGATTCTCTTATCAACCCAAGGGGTCCCCGGACTCGCCTACCATACAGGAGCTCGAAGGGGGAGAACCCCGTCGAGGCCTGCGGGACTTCTCTGTAGGCAAATAGCAGGTGTGGGAGGTACCGCTCCCAATCGCGTCCCTGGGTCTCAACCAGCATGCGGAGCATCTGTTTGAGGGTGCCGTTAAAGCGCTCACACAAACCATTGGTCTGTGGGTGATACGCACTCGATACCATACGCGTCACCTGCATTTTGCTGCAGAGAGCCTTCATTAGGCAAGACATAAATTGGGTCCTTGATCGGTAAGCATCTCCCTGGGAAATCCTACCCGTGAAAAGATGGTCACCAGTGCATCCGCCACCTTATCTGCCCTAGTTGAGGACAGAGCTACTGCCTCCGGGTACCGGGTAGCGTAGTCTACCACAGTAAGGATGTATTGCTTTCCAGAGCTGCTGGGGACGGCCAGCGGGCCCACAATGTCCACCGCGATCCTCTGGAAAGGCTCCTCTATCACTGGCAACGGGATCAGGGGAGCCTTAAGAGCAGGCCCCGCCTTCCCCACTCTTTGACAGGTGATACAGGAGCGGCAGTAGTTAGTCACATCTGTCCCCATCTTGGGCCAATAGAAGTGTTGAGACAGCCGTGCCTTAGTTTTGCTGATCCCCAAGTGTCCAGCGAGTGGAATCTCATGGGCAATCCTCAACAACTCACCTCAGAACTGGTGCGGGACGACCAGCTGTTTTTCCCTCAACCACTCCTTTTGGGAATCTCCGGGTACTGTCTCCCGGTACAACCTTCCTCGTTCCCAGAACACCCTCTCCTTATCAGTCACGGAGGTGGGCGTCTCGGCGAGGTGCCTCAAGTTCTCCAGGCTCGCATCTGAGTGCAGAGCGGCCTGGAACTCCTGGCTGGAGGCAGCCAGAAGTGACGTCAGGGTTCCTTCCTCACTGGGACCCTCTGGGACCGGCTCTGGGTCCACCTCTGATTCAGTCTCTCTTGTAGCGGAGGAGGGTCCAGATGGCAGGGCGCTACCTGCGATTCGGGCACTCTGACTGCAGGTGACAGCAGCTACATATGCAGTCTCCCCGGGGATTTCTATAGACCCATCAGCCTGCGCTGCTATGGGCTCTACCTCCCCATCCACCCCCAACACTTCAGGAGCAGTGCTACTTATGGGCCAGTTACCTTCCTCGGTGGCACTGGTCAGTGTCATGGCGTCACCTTCCTCCCGGTTCCCATGCACCTCCCCATTTCCTTGAGCACTGTCGCTTGCTCCTGCTAGGGGTTCCTCAGCCGTCTCACTCCGCAGAGCGACGGGACTGAACGCTCCTGTACCTGTGGACACATCTACCACTTCAGAGAAAGGGTTAACAGATTCAGATGGCACAGATACATCACTATCAACATCATTCCTAGGGAAAGGAAGGTTATCAGTTGCATCATCACTTCGCAAAGCATTAGCAGGTAACACAATCAGTTTCCCATCATCATCAACATCAACATCATGGTTAACGTTAACCTTATCATCAGATTGGGAAGGGGTGTCAGGGACATAGTACGCCACCATCCTCCCCAGATCAGTCCCCAATAAAACATCAGTGGGCAGGTTTTCGGACACCCCCACTTCCTTCACCCCGCTCCCGGCACCCCAGTCAATGAAAACTCGGGCTATCGGCAAGGGGTAGTGGACGCCCCCGATCCCTGTGACAGTTACGGTTTTCCCCGGAACCAACTCTTCAGGGGCGGCCAGTTCGGGTCGGATGAGGGTTCGTTCAGCCCCGGTGTCCTTGAGGCCTGTAGCAAGACGGGCCCCCACGCGGACGGGCTGCACGTTGTCATCAACCCTCCCCACCACACCACCCACCAAAAGAACAGAGGCGTTGGGCCTGGAGGCCTTGGCTGGGGGTTCTTCTGCCTCTCCGGACAGGTGGCGCTGATGTGTCCAGTCCTGTTACAGGAGAAACACTGGCGGGGGTCTGATGTAGGCCGGGCGCTGGCAAAGGGGATAGTGCCTCCAGAGGGACGGCTGGCAGGGCCACTGGGGTTGGTTGCAGGCTTACCCCCTCCCCAGCGGGTGGTGACGGGCTTCCGCACCTCGGGTTTCCGGTTGGCCTCATAGCTGTCGGCGATCCGTGCTGTTCTGACCGCGTCCTCCGGTTCTCGGTCCAGGATGAACTGTCGGACCTCAGTTGGGCACAGATGCAGGAACTGGTCTTTGATCATCAGGTCCCTCAGCTTCTCAAAGGTGTCAACTGACAGTCCATGGATCCACTGGTCAAAGTGGTTCCTGAGTCCTTGCACCACATCGCTATAACTGTCGTGTGGGCCACGTTGGAGGTTCCGGAACTTCTTTCGGTATACCTCAGGGGTTAGCTGGTACTTGGCGATCAGGGCCTGGCTGATGGCCTGATAGTTGTCATCTTGATCCGGCGTGAGTGAAGCAAACGCCTCCAGAGCTTTGCCCTTTAGCCCGGGGGTCAAGTACCTGGCCCATTGGTTGTCAGGCAGCCGGTACTGTCTGCAGACTTTCTCAAAGGCCCGCAGAAAAGTGTCCAAGTCTCCGTCCTTTTCCATCACGGGAAAGTGCTCCGGCCGGGGCTTGGGACTCTGAGCGCTGCTGGGCACACTGCTCTGGGCTGTGGAGGGCATTGCCCCTTGTCTGAGCAGCTCCAGTTCATGGCTCTCTGAGCTTCCCGCTCGGCTCTCTCAGCCTCCCGCTCGGCTCTCTCGGCCTCTCGCTGGGCTCTCTCGGCCTCTCGCTGGGCTTGGCGCTCGGCTATCTCAGCCTCTCGCTGTTTGGCCTCTCGCTGGTCGGCTCTCTCTTGAGCTTTCTGGATCAGCTTCAGGCGTTCTTCATGGTCGTCAGTGGAGAGTCCCTCCAGGGCCGCCTGCAGGTAAGGGTCCATCCCGCCCTGGGTGTAAGCAGTCAGGGGTTGGGCCTCTGCTCCTGCGGCACCAACTTGGCTTGGGCCGGCTCCTGCGCCCTCCTCGCTCTGAGCGTGGTCCCGTGCCATCAGGGCCTGGATCACTGCGGCCTTGGTTTGGTCCATGGGGACAATCTGCCTCCACTCGCATATGGCTAGAAGAGTTTCCCTGCTACTCCGATTATACCAGTCGAATCCCCTCGTAGCCATGGTTGCCAAATAAAAGATAGGATAGAAAAACAAAGAGAAGGGGGGGGTAACCGCAAGTACACACAATTGTCTCAGGACTAATAAACACTGAGTCTGTTCTCCAAAACTTTAGATGCAGGGTCGCTGAAGAACCGTGCAAGTTTTTTAGTGAATGGAATGATTGCTCAAACCAGATCACTAATGCTCTATAATCCCACCGCTCTGCCACCAATATGTGATGAACGGGCACACGGTCCGCCACACGGTAGCCCGGGGTATCACGGCTTGTGATCCCACTGCTGCCACCAATATGTGATGAACGGGCACACGGTCCGCCACACGGTAGCCCAGGGTATCACGGCTTGTGATCCCACTGTCATGTGTGCATCGCCACGAAGATCGTCGCGGTTGCACATTCTGACTTCTCACAGCTGAGTTGCTGTTTCTTTGTGTTTGGCAGTTAGGGAGTTAATTCTGTCTGTGCTCAGTTCTGGGACTGGGTGCAGTTTCTTCCGGCTGCAATTAATTATTTGTTGATTGGTTTCCTTTAAATCTCTGGTTGTCTGTGTTGGGAGTTGCCAGTGAAATTCTTCATGCAGACCACAGATAGGATTGTATCTGTATAGACTTAAGTTAAAGAGCTCCTTAGTTGTTTTAAGCTCACCTTGCTTAGAGTTTAATATCCCAGATCATTTATGTTCCTTCTGTGTTTGAGTGTGTATGCAAGTCTGTGTTTTCTCCAGTCTGTCTTATATGTCTAATCTGTGTATTTAGCAGAGATCAGCCCATATCCCTTTGGTGGTAATCAGAATCCTTCTTAGGACTGATTACAGGGTTCAGGGACTGATAGGAGACAGGGTTAGGCTGGAGACTTGGACCTCTGAACCATTATCAGTACCTCCAAGGTGAGGGATTAGTTAGGACCCCAGTTTAGGGTCAGGTTAGACCCCCGGTCCTCCTCTTTCCTGTGACAGTGTATCAAGTCCTCAAGATTAACCCTGAGTTCAACGGATATCGTGTCAGGTAAATCTATTCTATATTTACATGCTGATGTTGCTAATCTATATGTTGTATAGAGTGTTGTTCTTTTAAGAATAGTTTACTGACATCGTACACATATCATAAGACCGCGTGACATTTTCACTGGCCCATAAAATTATTCCCAGTTGCCATGGATCCAGTAGCCCAGCTGGCTCTGCAGTTGCAGGGATTATCCATGGAGCTGACGGACATTAAGTCCAAAGTTTTGTCTCCCTCGGAGCAAACCAGATTTGAACCTAAAGTAGCTCTCCCGGACAGGTTCACTGGTGGGCGAGACAAATTTTTTACCTTCAGGGAAGCATGTAAATTGTATTTTCGGCTTCGGCCTCGATCATCAGGGAGTGAAGAGCAGAGAGTGGGAATTGTTATCTCGCTCCTACAAGGGGACCCTCAATCCTGGGCCTTCTCCCTTCCTCCGGGATCCCCGGTTCTACAGTCAGTAGATCGATTTTTTACTGCCCTGGGTTTGGTATATGATGACCCAGATCGGGTCTCTCTTGCTGAGACAAAATTACGTAAGATACAGCAGGGAGATCGTCCGGCGGAGGAATTTGCTTCTGAGTTCCGTAGATGGGCCACAGATACTCAGTGGAATGACCCAGCTCTTAGGAGCCAGTTTTGTCATGGGCTTTCTGACAAATTAAAGGACGTTTTGGCTCAGTATGATTCTCCTCCATCACTGGAGGCTGCTATGGCCCTAGCTATCCGTACTGATAGACGGCTCCGGGAGAGGTGCGAGGTAACTCCGCCCCCTGTTGTTACTCCACCTACTACTAAAGTCCCTTATGTTGAGGTTCCCCTTGTCTGTTCGGAGGAGCCTATGCAGTTGGGAGGGACATCATTTCGTAGGAGGGGATTGGCGGTACGCCGCAGGACTAGAAGGTGTTTCTTCTGCGGGAAAGAGGGACATTTTGTTGGGGGATGTCCATCCCGTGCCTTGTTGAGCAAAAAGTCGCCGGAAAACTGTTAATCCCAGGTTGTGTGGTGGACGACAACCTGGGAGTATGTATTTCGTCCGCTAGTTCTTCTCAGTTCCTTGTACCAGTGGAGGTGGTGGTTGGTACGAGAGTGGAGAGATTTTCTGTTCTTCTTGATAGTGGGTCCGGGGCTAATCTGGTTGACGCTCAGTTTGCTCAGGCTCAAGGTATGCATCTGAGTGTATTGGTCAAACCGATCCCTATATTCTCCATTGACGCCAGGCCTCTCGGCCAAGGTAGCTTTGTTCATGAGGTTCATAACATTGACCTTCGGGTAGGGGCAATACATAGGGAACTATTATCTTGTTATGTGTTGGAGGGTCTACCTACTCCTATTGTGTTGGGACTTCCTTGGTTGGTTAAACATAACCCTGTGATTAATTGGCAGTCCAGAGATATAAGCCAATGGGGGGAGTTTTGCAAAAGTAACTGCATGAACACAGTCATCAGTGCGGTCGTGCCTAGTACTTTGCCTCCTTTTTTGGAGGACTTTGGGGATGTGTTCTCTGAGGAGGGGTGTCAGGAGTTGCCTCCTCATCGCGTGTATGACTGCTCTATTAATTTACTTCCTGATGCTAAGTTACCTAAAGCTAGGTTATATAACCTTTCTGATCCTGAGAGGCAGGCTATGAAAGATTATATTTCGGAAAGTCTGGCCAAAGGGCATATTAGACCTTCATCTTCCCCAGTGGCCGCGGGGTTCTTCTTTGTGAAGAAAAAAGATGGAGGCCTACGCCCTTGCTTGGATTTCCGCGAACTTAATCGGATTACTGTTCGAGATCCGTATCCACTCCCTCTGATTCCTGATCTCTTCAATCAAATTGTTGGCGCCAAATGGTTCTCTAAATTGGATCTCAGGGGGGCGTATAATCTGATTAGGATAAAAGAGGGGGATGAGTGGAAAACGGCGTTTAACACGCCGGAGGGACATTATGAGAACCTTGTCATGCCTTTTGGTCTGACTACTGCACCAGCAGTATTCCAACATTTTGTTAATGACATTTTTCGTCATCTGGTGGGGCTGTTTGTGGTCGTATATTTGGATGACATTTTAATTTACTCACCAGATCTTGTGTCTCACCAGGAGCATGTGAGACAGGTGTTGCAGATCTTGCGAGACAATAAACTATACGCCAAACTGGAAAAGTGTGTATTCGCCGTACAGGAACTTCAGTTTTTGGGTTTCTTGGTGTCAGCCTCCGGTTTCCGTCTGGGACCCTCTTACCCTTGAAACTTCCGGAGCGTCCATGGACTCATTTGTCTATGGACTTCATTACGGATCTTCCTCCGTCGTCAGGGAAAACTGTCATTCTGGTGGTTGTTGACAGGTTCAGTAAGATGGCACATTTCATTGCTCTTCCTGCCCTCCCTAATGCTAAAACTCTGGCGCAGGTGTTCATTGGGGAGATTGTGAGACTTCATGGTTGCCTTCTGATGTGGTGTCAGATAGGGTGTCTCAGTTTGTGTCCAAGTTTTGGAGGGCATTTTGTTTACGTCGGGGATGCAATTGTCATTTTCCTCGGCTTTTCATCCGCAGACCAATGGTCAGACAGAGCGTCTGAATCAAAGCCTAGAGACTTATCTTCGGTGTTTTGTCTCAGAGAACCAGGAGGACTGGTCTTCTTTCTTGCCTCTGGCAGAGTTCGCTCTTAACAACAGGCGGAGCGAGTCCACTGGTAAGTCCCCGTTTTTTGGGGCATATGGTTTTCATCCCCAGTTTTGTACATTCAATGGGGTGGGCCCTTCTGGGGTTCCTGAGGAGGAGCGTTTCTCGTCGTCACTTGCTTCAGTGTGGAGAGGTGTATTGAATAATCTGAGTGCTATGGGGAACCGTTATAAACGTATGGCTGATAGGAGGAGAGTTTCTGGTCCAGATCTTAATGTGAACGATCTGGTATGGTTGTCTACCAGGAATATAAAACTTAAAGTTCCCTCCTGGAAGCTGGGCCCCAGATTCATCGGGCCGTACAGGATCAGTTCCATAATTAATCCTGTGGCATTTCGTCTGGACCTCCCTCCTACGTTTAAAATTCATAATGTGTTCCACAAGTCATTACTTAAGAGGTACGTGGCACTAGTCATACCATCACCTCTACCTCCTCCTCCAGTGGTGGTCAATGGTAACTTGGAGTTTCAAGTGTCAAAGATCATTGACTCACGTCTGAATCGCCGGTCCCTTCAGTACTTGGTGCATTGGAAGGGTATGGTCCAGAGGAGAGGACGTGGGTTCCTGCGTCTGACATTAACGCAGATCGTTTGGTGAGGACCTTCCACAGAACTCACCTGGGCAAACCTGGCCCTGAGGGTCCGGAGTTCTGTGGAAGGTCCGCACCAAACAATCTGCGTCAATGATCTTTGACACTTGAAACTCCAAGTTACCATTGACCACCACTGGAGGAGGAGGTAGAGGTGATGGTATGACTAGTGCCACGTACCTCTTAAGTAATGACTTGTGGAACACATTATGAATTTTAAACGTAGAAGGGGGGGTACTGTCATGTGTGCATCGCCACGAAGATCGTCGCGGTTGCACATTCTGACTTCTCACAGCTGAGTTGCTGTTTCTTTGTGTTTGGCAGTTAGGGAGTTAATTCTGTCTGTGCTCAGTTCTGGGACTGGGTGCAGTTTCTTCCGGCTGCAATTAATTATTTGTTGATTGGTTTCCTTTAAATCTCTGGTTGTCTGTGTTGGGAGTTGCCAGTGAAATTCTTCATGCAGACCACAGATAGGATTGTATCTGTATAGACTTAAGTTAAAGAGCTCCTTAGTTGTTTTAAGCTCACCTTGCTTAGAGTTTAATATCCCAGATCATTTATGTTCCTTCTGTGTTTGAGTGTGTATGCAAGTCTGTGTTTTCTCCAGTCTGTCTTATATGTCTAATCTGTGTATTTAGCAGAGATCAGCCCATATCCCTTTGGTGGTAATCAGAATCCTTCTTAGGACTGATTACAGGGTTCAGGGACTGATAGGAGACAGGGTTAGGCTGGAGACTTGGACCTCTGAACCATTATCAGTACCTCCAAGGTGAGGGATTAGTTAGGACCCCAGTTTAGGGTCAGGTTAGACCCCCGGTCCTCCTCTTTCCTGTGACAGTGTATCAAGTCCTCAAGATTAACCCTGAGTTCAACGGATATCGTGTCAGGTAAATCTATTCTATATTTACATGCTGATGTTGCTAATCTATATGTTGTATAGAGTGTTGTTCTTTTAAGAATAGTTTACTGACATCGTACACATATCATAAGACCGCGTGACACCCACCGCTGCCACCACTATGTGATGAAACGGTGCACACACACGACGGCTGCTGCCGTCTGACCCGGTAAACTGCAGGGATTTATAATTATCCCACTTCCACTTAGGAACTTGCAGCTCTCTGGCGCCCCCCTTACCCTCAGGTCAGTCAGGGAACTGCACCTAGGATAATCAGTCGCCAGACGGGTCACTTAGATGTGTGCTGGCTATTGGGCACGCTGCAGTGAGGGAATTATAATTACTCCGAGCCGCAGCCGGGTAATACACTTATAATACCCGCTCCGTCACTGCCAACGCCACCCCATATGTCAACACTTAACACCCCCTTCTTTTAAGCTGCCACCAGCTACGGTTTTTCTTACTGAACAATTTATCAAGAGGGTCCGTAGCAACCCCAAAACAGTAGCGTAGTGCTTCAGGCATGTGCAAATTCGTTTATAGAGCAGAGAAACAAACTAATAAATTTATAGGTTTATTCCTTAAAAAAAACAGGCAGTGCTTATACAATATAAAAAGATGGAACAAACTGAGACAATATTGTTATGTACAAGACAATTAGAAAATAAAAGGGGTTAACATAAGGAAGATCAACTTACAGTTCTTAGATCATAGTAGGCAAGCCATGCGGTCGGGGGAGGGGAGACATCACAATGCATCACAGAGCTGCTATAAGTCTGGTGTCCAGGGCAGATCTCACCAGAATACCTGGCCCCTACCTTATAGACCTGTGGCCGTGACATCATAAACGGGTGGAGTTACCAGGGTCCTCCTCTTGCTCTAAGGGTTACTCTTAGTTCAGAAAACTCAAAACTTTCATAAATAAGAGATGGAGTCTCATACAGCGATGCAGAGCATACCATTGTACTCCGCAAGATGTTGGCGTGCATTTAAGTCTAAACGCAGAGTGCCTGGGTGGATCGGCTAAGCAGAAATCTGTTTCTTAGTGTCACGCTGTATAGCAGATATATATATGAGATGTCTGTAATCTATATCAAAAAGGGCAACATACTATATAACATGCGCATAGATATATTATAACATGGATTTACCTGACAGAATGTCCACTGGGTCAAAACGGAATCCGTTATACGCTGTCTCCGGCTAGAGGGTGACCGGGGTCTAAGCTGACCCTGAACTGGGGTCCTAACTAATCCCTCAACCTGGAGGTACTGTTAAAGGTACAGAGGTCCAGGCCACCAGCGTAAACCCTGTCTCCTATCAATCCCTGCCAACTGTATTCTAGTCCTAAGAAGGACCCTGAATACCACCAAAGGGAATGAACAGGTAACGGATAATGAACAGAAAGACATACAAGAAAGAGAAGGAATAAAGTAAATAAAGTCTTACATACAACACTCACACACAGTAGGAACACCTAAGGTCTCAGAGATTTAACTATAAGCTATAAGAGTAAAAACACCTAATGAACTCTTAGCTTAAATATTCTCAGAACCGATCCAGTCTGCTGAACTACATGAATGCTTTCACCGGCATCCAACCCCCAGACTGGCAGGAATATAAAGGAAACTAATTAGAACATAATCAAAAGCAGCCGGGCGAGGCTGGACCTAGTCTTAGCAAAGAGCTAGGTAAAATTAACTCTCTCATAACCAAACACAAAGAAACAGCAGCTCAGCTGTGAGAAGTCAGAATGTGCAATCGCGACGATCTTCGTGGCGATGCACCCATGACAGTACCCCCCCTTCTACGAGGGGCCTCCGGACCCTCATGACCAGGTCTGTCCGGGTAAATTGTGTGAAAGGTCCGAACCAATCGATCTGCGTTATCATCCGACGCAGGGACCCACGTCCTCTCCTCAGGACCATACCCCCTCCAATGAACTTCCACGTTATCATTGACTACCACTGAAGGAGGAGGTAGAGGTGACGGTATGACTGGTGCCACATACCTTTTAAGTAAAGACTTGTGAAACACATTATGAATTTTAAACGTAGGAGGGAGGTCCAGACAAAATGCCACAGGATTAATTATGGAACTGATCCTGTATGGCCCAATGAATCTGGGACCCAACCTCCAGGAGGGAACTTTAAGTTTTATATTCCTGGTAGACAACCACACCAGATCGTTCACCTTCAGATCTAGACCAGAAACTCTCCTCCTATCAGCCATCCGTTTGTAAGGGTTCTCCGTAACCTTCAGTCTTAAGCGATCTGGAACTATCAGTCTCCCTGGAAGTCCCACAGGGGCGTCCCCCTGAGCCCCCAATACCTCCCCCTCAAGCTCAGAGCATACAGCTGACACTACAACTCCCTCCTGAGGAATAGGAACCGGATCATCCGTCTTCCCGACCCCTGGGAAAGTACGAGATAAAGCATCAGGAAGCAACTTTATTGAGCAGTCATATGTGCGATGAGGAGGTAACTCTTTACACCCCTCCTCTGAGAACACCTCCCAAAAGTCCTCCAGAAAAGGAGGCAAAGTCCCAGGCACAACCGCACCGATGACCGTGCTCATGCAGTTATTCTTGCAAAATTCACCCCACTGGCTTATCTTTCTGGATTGCCAATCAATCACTGGGTTATGTTTAGCCAACCAAGGAAGTCCCAACACAATAGGAGCAGGCAGACCCTCCAACACATAACAAGACAATTGCTCTTTATGTATTGCCCCTACTCGAAGATCTATGTTATGAACAGCTTGTACCAAGCTACCTTGACCAAGAGGTCTAGAATCAATAGAGAGTATAGGGACCGGTTTGGCCAATACACTCAGTTGCATACCATGCACCTGGGCAAACCGAGCGTCCACCAGATTAGCCCCGGACCCACTATCAAGAAAAACAGAAATCCTCTCAGTTCTAGTACCAATCACCACCTCCGCAGGCACGAGAAACTGAGAGGGATTTGGGGACGAAATACACACTCCCAGGTTAACTCCTTGGTTCAAAGAGGTCCGGGATGGACACCCCCCAACAAAATGTCCCTCTCTCCCGCAAAAGAAACACCTTCTAGTCTTGCGGCGCACCGCTGATTCCCTCCTACAAAATGATGTCCCTCCCAACTGCGTGGGTTCCTCAGAACAGACCAGGGGAACCTCAGTATAAGGGACTTTAGTAGTAGGTGGAGTCATCACGGGGGGCGGAGTTACCTCGCGTCTTCCCCGAAGACGTCTATCAATGCGAATAGCGAGGGCCATCGCAGCCTCCAGTGATGGAGGAGAATCATACTGAGCCAACACATCTTTTAATTTGTCAGACAATCCTTGACAAAACTGGCTCCTAAGAGCTGGGTCATTCCACTGAGTATCTGTTGCCCATCTACGGAACTCAGAAGAATATTCCTCCGCTGGACGATTTCCTTGCCGTATTTTACGTAACTTTGTTTCAGCAAGGGAAACTCGATCCGGATCATCATATACCAGACCCAGGGCAGTAAAAAATCGATCCACTGACTGGAGATCTGGGGAGCCTGGAGGAATAGAGAACGCCCAAGATTGAGGGTCCCCTTGTAAGAGCGAGATAACAATTCCCACCCTCTGCTCTTCACTCCCAGATGACCGAGGCCGCAGCCGAAAGTACAATTTACATGCCTCCCGGAAAGTAAAAAATTTGTCCCGCCCACCAGTGAACCTGTCCGGGAGAGCAACCTTAGGTTCAGATCTGGCTTGCTCTGGGAGGGACAAAACCTTGGACTTAATGTCTGCAAATTCCATGGACAACCCCTGCAACTGCCGGGCCAGCTGGGCTACTGGATCCATGACAGCTGGGGAGAATCTTTAGTTTGGGCCGGTGAAAATGTCACGCTGTATAGCAGATATATATATGAGATGTCTGTAATCTATATCAAAAAGGGCAACATACTATATAACATGCGCATAGATATATTATAACATGGATTTACCTGACAGAATGTCCACTGGGTCAAAACGGAATCCGTTATACGCTGTCTCCGGCTAGAGGGTGACCGGGGTCTAAGCTGACCCTGAACTGGGGTCCTAACTAATCCCTCAACCTGGAGGTACTGTTAAAGGTACAGAGGTCCAGGCCACCAGCGTAAACCCTGTCTCCTATCAATCCCTGCCAACTGTATTCTAGTCCTAAGAAGGACCCTGAATACCACCAAAGGGAATGAACAGGTAACGGATAATGAACAGAAAGACATACAAGAAAGAGAAGGAATAAAGTAAATAAAGTCTTACATACAACACTCACACACAGTAGGAACACCTAAGGTCTCAGAGATTTAACTATAAGCTATAAGAGTAAAAACACCTAATGAACTCTTAGCTTAAATATTCTCAGAACCGATCCAGTCTGCTGAACTACATGAATGCTTTCACCGGCATCCAACCCCCAGACTGGCAGGAATATAAAGGAAACTAATTAGAACATAATCAAAAGCAGCCGGGCGAGGCTGGACCTAGTCTTAGCAAAGAGCTAGGTAAAATTAACTCTCTCATAACCAAACACAAAGAAACAGCAGCTCAGCTGTGAGAAGTCAGAATGTGCAATCGCGACGATCTTCGTGGCGATGCACCCATGACACTTAGGTTCTGCTGGTGCCAGCGCTTAGAAACTTCACTGATCCCTGGATTCACCGATGAATTGGCAGATATGAAAATTTCATACTTATAACATACACAGGAGCCAAGATTTTTGATCTTGAATAACTACCATGCAACAAAGGAACAGACCATGTGGCTTGTTAGCCGCTTTCAGCCGGCCTCCCTGTGGGGGCTAGCCACCTGGAATCAGATTACACAGAGTGTGTAGTGAGCTGAAGGGGGGGGGGAAGCCCACAGGCTGCAAAGCCTAATGAATGCAGTAGCTGTGGAGACTTCTAGAGAAGTACAGGATATGGAGCTTGCAGGATCATCACTAGTGTTGAGCGATACGATAATGCAAATATCGGCTATCGGCCGATATTAGCTCTATCGGCCTTTCGATAATTCGTTTCGATATTTTCGTCTTATCGAATACTGGAATCGGATTTGTCACTGTCACTGTGAGTGTCCGTCGGTCGGGTCTGTCAGGAGTCAGCGGCACTTACCTGGCAGAAGATCTCCGGCGGTCACGTCCTGGACTGCTTGATGGCCGCCATTATCTTCTCCCTGGCGGTCACATGCAGTTTTTCGCGATAACTGCAGTGACTGCAGGGTAATCCCGGCCGTAAAGCAGTCAGTCCGATGACGGGAAGCAGGTAATCAGCTGTGCTGCGCCGGGATGACAGGCTCTGCCTGTCATTCTGATGTAGCAGAGCTGGATCGTCGTGGGACACTCGTTACTATGGACTGCGTCGGTCAGGTGGTATACTTTTTTTTTTTTTTTTCATTTTTTACAGGAGATCTATGGCGTCGCAGGATGAGACAGTAATAAAAGAAATGAAACTGTGTTTTTTTTTTTTTTTTTATTAAATTAAAAAACTTTTTTAGGAACATTCACCCGTCCGGGTACATAAACAATTTAACTATTTACATACAGGGACCCTGTCCGGGTTATTTAGACTTCTTTGGCTGGCCTCTTCCAGGTACCACCTGGTACTCTTCTTGAGATTGCCAAACATCCGAGGCACCAAGGACCACCAGGACCTGATGACGTCGTGTGGCCTGTACAGTGACGTCGTGACCCGCTATCTGGGTCTGTGTGGCCACCTCTTTCATCTCCCTCCGGGTCTGGAACCCTATGTCCTGGACTGTACGAACCCCAGGGTGCCTAACAGGCGCCGGGTACGGGCCAGCTATACTTATCATGTCCATAGCTGGGGCTGCTGAGGAGACCACTGAGGGAGGCTGGGGAGATTTACGGCGTGGGGTGGGCACTTTTGCAGAGGCCTGGATGTGGGAGGCTGAAGGCTTCGAGGGTCTCACAGGTTCCTCACACACTGGGGAGTAGGGGTCGCACCTGGTAACATTTAGGGCGTACCACCCATTGTAACCCCAGTGTCGGGTGTAAGTCACCAAGTCTCCTGGCAACAGGTCCCTCCCCGGGTGTCCTTCTGGGAGGTGAGCCTCCACGTCCTGCCGGGTCACAAAGACTTCTAAATAAAGTCCAGGCTCCTTGATGAAGCCCCAACCACCTTTCAATTTAAAGCTCCGTACTGCACCCTTACGCCGCGGCTCACTCAGGGTTCCTTTATCCTTTCTCATCCGGTCCTTATCTGCCCGGTCCTTCTCCAGGTGACGTTGGCGAAGTTTTAGGGTTTCTCGCTGCTCCCTTTGTCGCTCTGCTTCCCGCTCCCAACGT
>JARQOD010000004.1:316921239-317049343 GCA_033576555.1 Oophaga sylvatica
ACAGTAATTCTTTTGTAACCTTGGCCAGATCTGTGCCTTGCCACTATTCTGTCTCTGAGCTCCTTGGCTAGTTCCTTTGACCTCATGATTCTCATTTGGTCTGACATGCACTGTGAGCTGTGAGGTCTTATATAGACAGGTGTGTGCCTTTCCAAATCAAGTCCTATCAGTTTAGTTAAACACAGCTGGACTCCAATGAAGCAGTAGAACCATCTCAAGGAGGATCACAAGGAAATGAACAGCATGTGACTAAAATATGAGTGCCTGAGCAAAGTGTCTGAATACTTATGACCATGTGATAATTCAGTTTTCTTTTTTAATAAATTTGCAAAAATTTCTACATTTCTGTTTTTTTCAGTCAAGATGGGGTGCAGAGTGTACATTAATGAGAAAAAAAAGAACTTTTTTGAATTTACCAAATGGCTGCAATGAAGCAAAAAGTGAAAAATTTAAAGGGGTCTGAATACCGTACCCACTGTATCTCTGTTCTGACTGTTCAGGCTGTGAATTTGCTGTACTTGGCTCATGAAATGTCGGGTGTCCTTTTGAGATGTGTTCGTAAAAGTCTGAAGGCACACTCCTGGTTTGTGCACTGTGAGCTATTTGTGTCACACCCATTGAGTTGCATTGGCAACTTCGATCCCATTTTCACAAAGGAAGTATGCTGCAATTTTTTTTTTAGTCTGATCAAAGCTGAGAAAAAAACTTGCAGATAAGCACTGAATCATTTAATAACATTATGAATAAATGCAAAAGCGCAATAGGGTCTTATCCATGTTAAAAGATTAAAGGTAGGACCGCTCACATTATGAGGTTGTATGAGACACAATACTTACAGAGCATGAAAAACTAGATGCAGCAGCTTCCATGAAACAGTAGATGGATTTGAAGTGTTTCTGTGCTCCCAGGAAAACTACACAATTAGTGATATGATAAAATTGTAGGTCTATTGTCAAAAACACAGCAAATGCATAACATGTCAACAAGCCCGTTAGGGACCTCTTTGGATATAGGCATGTTGATGCCACACATTTAAGAAAACAAGAAGTAAAACAAATATTTGTCTGAAGAATTAATAAAACAATTTGCTTCACCTGTTTTAGACACAACAAAAATATGGTAATTAGTTGTAAAAAGTGAATGGTTACCACTATTTAGCCAAAACCATTTATTAGCACCCTGAAGAGATTCTTATTGTGAATATAAGATTTTTATCTGAATGAAATAGTATTTTTTATATTTTTAGTTTAACTATACTAATAATTTTACATTTTTATTGCTATTTTTATTGTTCAATTACATTACCTGCATATATGTCAATAATGATCAAATATATGTTCAAAATTTGCAGTGTCTATTCTTTTAACATGACTGTATGATGCCAGTAAATCATACACAGTTTGTTCTGTTTCAAATCTGTCATTTCTCTAAAAATCATCTGGGCTTGTTACAATAACAACTAGAGATACAGCTACTGATATGTGTCTACCTGCTTCGTGCCACCAGAGAAGAACAGTTAGGAGGACCTTCCAGCCTTCCAGGAATGTTAAGGTATTAACTAGAATAATTAAGCTTAGCTGTAAAATGTGGGTGGACAAAAACAGAACACAATGTCACATTTTCCATTTTTGATATCGCACACTCAGTGTTTCCTATCTTTACTGTATTCATTTAAACAAAGAAAAAGAACCTTATAAACGTTGTGTTTATTGGACATTACACTTTATTAAATAATATCTCTTAAGGACGACAGCTTATGAAACCGATGTGAAAAAAGTATAGACATTTTAAAAAATCGCTGATGATTATAATTTAACACATGATTGGCATTGTATCTATTAAGTTTAAGATAATCAAAGAAAGCATTAGAACATAACCAGGAAAAAAATAGGTGTTGACTACCAGCTAAAATGCCCCAGTGGGCTCTTTTAAATAGGAGGTTTTTTTATATATGTGTTTTCCGCTATGTTTATGAATAGATCACGGACCCATTACAATCAATGTGCCAGTACATATGTCCTTTTTTTGCAGATTGATTGCAAGCAAAAATAAAAAACTGAGACATGTTCTACTTTGCTCTGTCTTGCTGAACAAGCTCGATTAATGCAAGTCAATGGCTCCATGGGCTAAAAAACGTATAGCATACATAATTCATTCTTGAGCTGTCCATATTTTACTGTTTATGGTTAGAAGCTAAAAAATACACTGATATATGAGAATAAAAACTGATGTGTGTAACGTCACAGGTTCAAAAGACTGTCTCAGACAGACTTGGCAAAAGACACTCCTTCTGGGAGATTCCAAAGGAATCCCAATGCCCTTTAACCCCTGGGATCAGGAACCTGATTTTACAATAGGACCCAGTGGAAGGCTACTATGGAAGGGCTGACGTCCAGGGTAGAAATGGTCGGCAAGCAGGGTTAGAGCCAAGAGGTCACGTCAAGGACAAAATCAGGATCCGAAAGAATTGTCAGAATCAAATCGGGGTTAAAACAGTAATACATTAAACAAAACAGGAGCAGAAGATGTGACCTAGCCAGTGGAATACTAAGCTATTTCTTGCAGCTTCCAGCAGCAAGCTGGAAGCCTTAGTAAGATGTGGTGCTCTCCACTGGGCTGGAGCAGGGAGCTGATAACTTCAGCTGGAAAGCCCACACACCCATTCTGCCAGTCTGAATGGCACTACAGGTCCCAGCCTCTCTAACCTTAGTGGCTGGACAGAGTACGCCTTCCAGAGCTTCTGGTTCTGATGACTCTATCACCAGAGCAGCTCGAGAGTGAATACAGTGGCATGTGGCGACAGAAGGAGAAGTGGCAGGAGCAGGTTCTGGTTAAGCTGTGACACAGGTTCACTCACCAAATATCTGACATTGGTATCCAGACTGAGATACTTTAGTGTTATTTCAGAAAACTATTCTGAGGGTCCACCCTCACACACAGAAAATCTGTACATCTGCTTTTAACTGCATATTAAATTTTACCATTATTGCACACACTTGGCTATTACTATCAAGCCGGGCTAATGGTACAGATTAGTGGATTGATCCACTGGTTAATTGAGTTTGAGTAGAATTTCCTGAAATTCATGGGTTTAAACAGATTCAAGCACTTTGAAATTCGATTCACGGTTAGCAAAAAAAGAAAAACTTGCACGGCATCATTTCCCAAACTGCTAAAGCAACAGAAAGCAAGCTAATATATTTTTCTATGTTTGTGCGAACCTCCCCATAATGCCACACATTATGTGTATTATCATACCTTGTACGGTGATGGTTAGTACCCGGGTCATTACAGATCAGAGGTTCCCAGTGGACCACAGGTTGTATGGCAGTCAATTTCCATCTCGAAAGTTACTAGGTAAGTCTATCTTTCATGTTTTTTCTCTCTACTGTGGAGTGTAAACTCTTATGGTTACTGGGGGGTTGTCTCCATTTACTCCATGTGTATTTTATGAGCAATTACATGCTTTCTAGTATTGAGATTCACACAAATTTATTCACTGCAAATCAAATTTTGTAGTAAAATTTAGTGAGGTTGCCGAATTTGAATTTCAAAAGATCTGCTCATCTCTAGCTAATAGGTTATTTGAAAATAAAGAAATAAAAAAAACTCTAGAAAAAAGACAAGGAACGCACATACATAAATCATACATTAATGTATTGTGGCTAACCAAACATTTACAAAAATAAACATGAGGTTCTTAGTTTAACATTCTGGTCCGACTATATGAAGCCCACATCCGTGCCACGATGAATCTATTAGTGGGTCCCTGACCTAAAAGTCATGGCGTCATGTGCCAACCACTGTTGAAGCAACAGTGCAATGGCAGGGGGAGTGATCTGGTGCTCACTTTCCCCATGGTCTCACAAATAAACTGAGAGCAAAATAAGCAGGACTCCTCCAAATGGGAGGAGTGCAAATTTTAGGTGTGCAGGGGGGTAGCTGTGGGTGATCTTCTGCTCCATAATGCCCTGACATATTACAAGCAAACATCATTGTCCGAGTCCATAAGTGTTGTGCTGTGTACATTGCAATGTTCTCATTTGCAGGCCGGAGGCCTTAGTGGTCTCCGCTTCCTCAGGTCGAGGACCAACTGCACACACATCAGGGGACACCTGCTTCATTTTAACAAGTTCAACTTCACTAGACAAATCAAGTACATCAGTCTTTAACACGCAGTATCGGGCACAGCACCCTCCAGTTCCAGCCAATTTCATCAACACAGTACATCAACACAGGATGTGGCCTAAGGATATTAAGATGTGCAGAATTATTAGGCAGCTTGTTTTCATCAGGCAAAATGGGCCATAAGAGAGATTTAGTTGACTCTGAAAATTCAAAAATTGTTACATGTCTTACAGAGGGATGCAGCACTCTTGAAATTGCTAGATAGAACCATGAAAAGTCTTATTGCAAATAGTCAACAGGGTCGCAAAAAACATGTTGAAAAAAAAAGAAGCACATTAACTTCCAAAGATTTGAAAATAATCAAACGTAAAGTGACCTCCAGTTATCCTCCAATGCTGTCATATTCCAGAACTGCAACCTCCCTGGAGGCCCAGAAGTACAAGGTGTTCAGTGCTCAGAGAAATGGCTGAGGTGAGGAGGGCTGAAACCCAACCACCACTGAGCAATACACAGAAGTTGAAATGTCAGGACTCAATCAAGAAATACCTGAAGACAGATTTTTCAAAGGTTTTATGTACTGATGAGATGAATGTGACTTCTGACAGACCAGATGGATGGGTCCTTGGCTGGATCAGTAATGGGCACAAAATTCCACTTCAACTCAAACACCAGCAAGATGGAAGAGGCATACTGCTATGTGCTGGCATTATTAAATATAACAGCCAATAGCATCAAATAGGAGGGAAGGAAATCAAACGTAGGTTAGTGTCTACTCTTCAAATGTTTATTAAACGCAATTTATTGTGTATAGATGTCATCAGTAATGTGAAAAATATTTGATTTTGAGGGTCCTCAGTGGTTAATACATATTAATGGCTAACTGCAAAGATGGTAACAAATAGCAAGCTTTCGAGACTACTCAAGTCTCTTCATCAGGTATAATGTAGTACTACATTGTTTGCCTGTCATTAGTGCCCTGTGACTGATTGATGTGGCTGCCCAAACTTTAAAGCTTTGTTCACACAGGCCTTCCTTTTTATGTTTTTGCTTTTGTGCAATTTCTCCAATAGTTTTAAAAGCAATGGCCCAAATTCATCAAAGTGTTTTTGTCAGACTTTTGGCATAAATTATTTTGGAAAGTTGCAAAACTTACACCAGAAATGTACCCCAGTTTCTGTAGTAACATTTGTGGTGAGGCGCATGGTGGTACATACCACTGATAAGATGCATTTAATTCAATAAGTGATGTGCCCTCTTAAAAATTAGGCCCAACTTACTCTGCATGCCCATCATTGAGACTGGCGCACAAAACATCAGTCTTAATAAATCAGGCACAATGATTTAATTGAAATTTCTATTCCACCCTCTCAACATTTGTTTCTTTTGATTCCTTTTGTATCCACTAAGACAAAGAAATAGTTACCTGATGTATTCCATTTGAGTCAAGGAAATCCATTCTCCCCTTCCATTTCGATCAAATTAAATCTGGTCCAGCATAGATCCATCATAAGCAGAATACTTAAAGGGAAACCTACAGACAGTGTCAGTTCGGCGCCATTATACTGATTAAAATGATACATTGGTTAATGAAATCCGTCTTATGGTTGTTGTTTAATCTATATTTTCAGTTTTGAGTTAATGATATGCTCGTGCTCAGGGCGGGCTGTGGGGGTCTTCACATGGTGCTCTGCTTAGCTAATTATAATGCAGACTGCTGACAGGTCACTGATTCCTGATGTTATTCAGATAATAAAAATAAATCAATTCTAAAATGGTGCCCACCACGCCTGCGCATTAGCGACTATCAGTGTATATGTGATCTTATAGCTGCTTCGGCGCCATCTTGCTGGAGAATAAAAAATATTCCTCCTCCAAGACGGCGCAGCCCACGCCTGCGCAGTAGCAGCTGTCGTAGACAGTGACTGCCATTTTAAATTTTTTTTTCTATCTGAACATCAACCACATTTATTATTGGGATATTATACATGCGATTATGCTGCAGCGCAGGTGCCACAGCTGGCGCCTGGCTGCAGAAGGTTTTTATTTTTTTTCTTCAGTATGTACAAATATTCATTATGTAAACTAGGGGGCAGGTCAGTGAGGGATCAGTGACCTGTCAGCAGTCTGCTGTATGAATACCTAATCAGAGCACCACATAAAGCCCCCCACAGGCCGCCCCAGGGCACAAGCATATCATTTGCTAAAAACTGAAAATAAAGATTAAAAAAGGACCACAAGACATATTTCATCAACCAAGGTATCATTTTAATCAGTATAACAGCGCCAACCTGACACTGTGTGTAGGTTACTGTGCACAATCCTGCTGAAAGGTTCCCTTTACCCCTCTCTGCCATCCGACATACTATCCTGTCCATGAAACCTGTGACAATCAGACCATGTACGGGATAGTACGTCGAAGCGATCAGCTGCGCTCCCGGGGGGGGAAACCAACTGATCGCAGCCGGGTGTCAGCTGTTTATCACAGCTGTCACCCGGCACTATGTGCCAGGAGCGGTCACGGACCGCTCCCGGCACATTAACCCCTGGTACACCATGATCAAACATGATCGCGGTGTACCAGGGGCACAGGGAAGCATCGCGCAGGGAGGGGGCTCCCTGCGTGCTCCCCTGAGGCCCTCAGAACAGCACGATGTGATTGCTCTGTTCTGAGGCCTTCCTCCCTGCAAGGCCCCGTGTTGTGAATGTTTTGGAAATTAATTCTGAGTAGAAGCTCACTCTGGTGGTTACAAACAGTAATGAACCATTCAATGAGGATTGGCAATCAGGATTCACAGACTGGCTTGATATAAGGGAGGTTCCCTCCCATCATGGTTGCCGGTGATCAATTGTTCTTGTCTCAACTGTGGTTCCTGGTTCACTTGGAAGCTTGCTGAGTCTTGACTCTTCTTCTGCTTTCAGATAAGATATTTCTGTTTTTTTTTTGTGCTTACCATTTGCATATTTCTCTGCATTTCTGTGAGGTTAGCCAGGTTCCCCTCCCCGGGGGGCTTGGGCTCCTCTCAGTTCTGCTGGAGCCATTGTTATTTGTTCATTTGCCTTTTCCAGTTTTTTCAGTGGCTGCGGCTTAGTTTTGTTACACCAGAGAACTGATTTAGGTGGTAGAGGTCGTGTGATCTCAGGTGTTTTTGCAATCAGTAGCGTTGGCATGTTTTTAGGGTTTTTTTGGATTGCAGTGAGTATCCTTTCTATCCTTTTCTATCTTGGCAGATTGGGCCCCAGCGTTTGCGCATACTATTTTCTGTCTGTGTCTGTATTTCCTCTTGTCTAACCGCCATTACATGTTTGGGGGCTTCCTATGTTCTTTGGGGATCTGCTCCGGGCAGATAGCTTTCCTCTTTCTATCTTTAGGCGTAGTTAATCTCTCAGGATGTGACGAGGCGTCTAGGACCAACGTAGGAACGCTCCACGGCTGCCTTTAGTTGTGATGGTTAGTCAGGGTACTGCAATCCAATAGATTCCAACCTCTGTAATGTATGTAGTACAGTTCATATAGCGTCTTGTGCTTGGGTGCGATGAAAACACAGGAGTCACAGGTTTGATATAGAAAAGTCCTGTATTACTTCATACAAGTTGGCAGAAATAGTCACACAGTTTGCAGACACAGAAACAGGAGACACAGCAGGCCAGAGTAATCCAAGCTCAGCAATCACTCTCCAATACAGATTCAGGATCTTCTTCTCTGTTACCGTAAGTCCATGCAAACGTGGGTCTTTCAAAGAGCAGGGTTCAGAGTCCACAAGTGCTTCAGAGTTCCTCAGTAGGAATAGCTGGAGTACAAGGTCCAAGGCTTACAGGAGTCAAGTCACAGGTTCACTGCAGGCTAGATTCTGAAGCACTGATTGCTCAGCTGTGGCTGCTTAAGAAGCAAAGGAGAGAATCAGGGCGGGAACATGCAAGCTGGAAACTCCATTTTGACTGAGGGCAAGATAGCTGCAGCAAGACAGAAAGTAAAATGGCTGACGAACAAACTGAGTTTTAGGAATATATACATAGAACCTTACATTACTCCCCCCTTAAGGACAACCTCCGGATGACCTCAGACCAGGCTTGTGTGGGTACCTCTGATGAAACTGACGGAGCAAGCGAGGAGCATTAACGTTATTGACCGGTTCCCATGAGTTGTCCTCCACTGGGTAGCCCTGCCATTTAATCAGATATTGTAACTGATTTCTATACAACCTGGAATCTAAAATCCTTTCCACCACAAATTCTTCCTGACCATCGACTAGCACTGGGTCAGGGCAAGGAGAGGAACGTCCAGGAAACGTATTGGGTGTCGCAGCCTTTAGTAGGGATACATGAAAGACAGGGTGGACCCTCATAGTTCTGGGCAGTTGAAGACGACAAGCAACGGCACTTATAATTTTACTGATTTTATAGGGTCCAATGTACTTATGTCCCAACTTAGACGATGGAATCCTTAACTTAAGATTTCTGGTTGACAGCCAGACCAAGTCTCCTACCTTGAAAGCTGGTGCAGGTTTACGAAATTTATCTGCTGCTTTCTTGTACCTTTCTTGAGCCGATTCCAGATTTTCCTTTAGAAGATCCATATTCTTCTGTAAAGACGTGATTCTTTCAGCCACTGCTGGTAAAGGCGTTTCTATGGGAAATCGTGGTAGAATGTTAGGATGATAACCTAGATTAGAGTAAAAAGGAGACTGTTTAGTGGAGGCACTCTGAGAGTTGTTATACGAGAACTCAGCTAATGGAAGTAGATCCACCCAATCATCCTGTAGGTGGCAGATAAAGCAGCGGAGATACTGCTCCAGGGTTTGATTGGTTCGTTCGGTCTGTCCATTAGTCTGGGGATGAAAAGCAGAAGAAAGGTTTACTTTAATGTCCAATGCTGCACAGAAATTTTGCCAAAACCTAGAAGTGAATTGCACCCCTCGATCCGAAATAACCTCATCCGGTACTCCATGTAAGCGAAACACATCTTTAATCATCAAATCTGATGTCTGTTTTGCAGTGGGTAAGCCGACACAAGGGATAAAATGAGCTGCCTTTGTTAGACGGTCAACCACCACTAGAATGGTGTTCTTCCCCTGAGAGGTTGGTAACTCCACAATGAAGTCCATAGAAATGGATCCCCACGGGCGGGACGGGGTGGGAAGAGGCTGTAACAGACCAGTTGGTGAGGAGCGAGGTGTTTTGCATCTTGCACAGACCTCACATGAAGTGACATAATTCAAAACATCCTTCCTGCAAGTGGGCCACCAAAAGAAACGAGAAAGAAATTCCTGTGTCTTTAGAATTCCTCTATGCCCAGCTATCTTGGAATTGTGAATGAGTTGCAATACTCTTAATCTGACTGTTTCAGGAATATACAGACGTTGTCCCTGAATCCACACACCATTCTTAAAGACAAGACTTACGTCCCTTGGGGGTTGTGCCAAAAAGGAATCCGCATGGTATGCTTCCTTGATGTCCTTAAGTAGGTCTTGATTATGAATTACTCCTAGGAATCTAGAGTCAGGAAGAATAGTCTTAGGAGGAGTAATTGGACGTGTCTCTGCTGAGTAAATCCTAGAGAGTGCATCAGCCTTTCCATTGCGCGATCCTGGTCTATAAGAGATGATAAAATTAAATTGGTTTAAGAAAAGATTCCAGCGAGCCTGGCGAGGAGTCAGGCACTTAGCCGACCTGATAAACTCAAGGTTACGATGGTCTGTCAGGACGACTATTTGCTGTGCAGCTCCCTGAAGAAGGTGCCTCCATTCTTTGAAGGCGGCAATAATGGCCAACAACTCTCTATTGCCCACATCGTAGTTCCTCTCAGCCGAAGACAACTGCTGGGAAAAGAAGGCGCAGGGATGCAAGACATTCTTCTCACCTGTTCTCTGAGAGAGTATAGCTCCAACGGCACAGTCTGAAGCATCCACCTCTATTATGAAGGCAAGCTCGGGGTTGGGATGTACTAGGATAGGTGCAGTGGTAAATTTATCTTTTAGACGGGAAAATGCTTCCTGGGCTTGGGGAGTCCAGGAAAACCTAGACTCTTTCCGGGTAAGTTGAGTGATAGGTGACACTACCTCAGAGAAATTTCTAATGAAACGTCTATAGAAGTTGGCAAACCCGATGAAGCGCTGTACCTCCTTCACATTTCTAGGACTTGGCCAATCCTTGATGGCTTGGGTTTTGCTTCCATCCATACTAATTCCTTGTGTAGACAGTACATACCCCAGAAATTGAATTTCGGTCCTATGGAATTCACACTTTTCAAGTTTGATGTAAAGATGATTTTGTCTTAGACGTTCCAAGACCATTCTCCCATGTCCATGATGTTCCTCTGTGGAGTTAGAAAAAATTAGAATATCCTCCAAATAAATTACCACGAATGTATCTAGGAGATCCCTGAAGATGTCATTCACCAAGTGTTGGAAAGTGGCTGGGGCGGTACTCAGACCAAAAGGCATAACTAGATATTCAAAGTGTCCATAGCGTGACCTGAATGCAGTCTTCCATTCATCCCCAGGTCTAATACGGACTAAGTTATATATAGGCCCCACGAAGATCTAGTTTAGAAAAAATTTTGGCATGTCGCACTCTCTCCAATAACTCAGGGATTAAAGGCAATGGATAACGGTTTCTAATAGTAACCTTATTGAGTTCCCTATAGTCTACGCATGGTCTCAGAGATCCATCTTTCTTCTTTACAAAGAAGATGGGTGCACCTGCAGGAGATGAAGAGGGGCGTATGAAGCCCTTGGCTAGATTTTCATCTATGTAATCCTTTAAAGCCTTTAGCTCGGGCCCCGCCAGGGGGTAGATCTTACCAAAAGGTATCTCTGCTCCAGGCAATAATTCAATTGGACAATCATATGGACGGTGAGGAGGAAGCTGGTCAGCGTTCTTCTTGTCACATAAATCCACATAGTCCTGGTATACAGCTGGTAGTTCAGGGACTGACATGATTCCTTTAGGAACAGAGCAAGCTGAAACTTTTGGACTCATCTGTTTCTCTGGAAAGTGTAATTCCTTGGTCTCCCAGTTAATGGTAGGATTCTGAGCCTGCAGCCATGGTAGCCTAGAATAATGGGAAAGTGGGGAGAAGAGATAAGCATAAAGGAAGGTTTCTCTTGATGATCTTTACCCATAAGAACCCTCAAAGGCTCTGTTTCCTGATCCACTGGTCCAGAGGTCAGCAGGGAGCCATCCACAGTTTCCATCTGTACTGGAGTAGCCTTCTTCACTGAACGTATTCCCTGTTTCAGAGCAAAGGAGACATCCATAAAATTTCCACTTGCCCCTGAGTCGATCATAGCAGAGCTAGACACCCAAGCTGAGTCAACCCAGAGTTTGATGGAAAGAAAGCAATGAGAATTGTTTTTCTTACAACTCAGCTGGGACACCGCTGAGGAAACTTGAAAAATGGCAGCGTTTACACAGTCAACGTCCTCAGAGGTAACAGAGTTTAAGTCCGAGAAATCAAGATCTGTTGCTGCAGATCTCTCTGGAGCCTGAGGCTCGGACCTGACAGATCCCCTCTCGCAACACTCACAATGAATGAGTGCTGCAGTAGTCTTACGAGAACGGCTGGGGCAGTTTATAATGAAGTGCCCTGACTTACCACAATAGAAACATAGATTCTCCTTAAAACGATGTTCCTTGCGTGCATCACTAACCCGTCGTTGTAAAGAGTCTACCTGCATGGGTTCAGGTTCCCGTGTAATCCTACTCAAAGGTTCCTTAGCTGGAGAGGAAGGTAGGAAAAGGTTAGTACGATTGCTTTCGAACCATCTCTCTTGCCTGCGTTCAGTCAGACGAGTATCAATACGGATGCAGTAGTTAATAAAGTCACCTAACGCAGTGGGAGGGTCGGCACGAGCAAGTTCATCCTTAATCAGTGGAGATAACCCCTTTCGAAAAATAGATTTTTTGGCGGAACTGTCCCAGGTGGTATCAAGGGCCCATCTCCTGAAATCCAAGGCATATTCAGCTACCGAGTGCTTACCTTGGCGCAAAGCTAACATGGCTGCTTCAGCTGTTGCACCTCGATTGGGGTCATCAAACACCTGCCCCATGGCTGAAATAAAATCATCAAGGTGATTCAAACAATCATCCTCAGTCTCAATCAGAGGGTTTGCCCACATTAAAGCCTTGTTGGTAAGCAACATAATTATAGTAAGCACCTTAGATCGTTCAGTGGGAAATTGTGAAGCATGTGCAGAAAAAAAAAGAGTGCATTGATTAATAAATCCCCTGAATTTCTCACGTTCACCGCCAAAACGAAAAGGGGGCAACTTGGGAATCCCAGCACTCGGGGCTACGGCAGGAGCCTGGACTCGCCCCTCTAGAACCTCAATCCTGGCTCGCAAATCCTGGGTAGTCTGTCCAACCACTTGCAAATTGTGATTATTGAGGTCCTGTAGATTTGTAAAACGGGTCTTTATATTCTGCAAATCTGCAAGGATATTATCAGTCACTCCGCAAAGTTCCTTTATGCGGGCCTCCATTTTCCAGATCTTTTAAGACAGGATTACTGGAAGAAGAGGAGAGAAAAAAAAAACAATAGTGTTCACCTGTGGCAACACTGCAGAGAGAAAAAAAAATTAAGGGAACTGCTCACCTGGAATGGTTGTGAGAAGTCACAACGACTATCATCACAGAAAGTTTCAACCAGACATCTGATATCCAGAGTTACAGCAGACAAAAAAGAGAAAAGAAAGGAAAAAAAAAAAAAACAATAGTGTTTACCTGTGGTAACACTGCAAAAAGAAAAAACTTAAGGGAATTGCTCACCTGAAATGGTTGTGAGAAGTCACAACCACTGTCATCACAGAAAGTACAACCGGACGTCTGATATCCACAGTACAGCAGACACAGCCTTCCAGACCCAGCAGACACTAACGTTTTGGCTTCAGAATCTTGTAATGTATGTAGTACAGTTCATATAGCGTCTTGTGCTTGGGTGCGATGAAAACACAGGAGTCACAGGTTTGATATAGAAAAGTCCTGTATTACTTCATACAAGTTGGCAGAAATAGTCACACAGTTTGCAGACACAGAAACAGGAGACACAGCAGGCCAGAGTAATCCAAGCTCAGCAATCACTCTCCAATACAGATTCAGGATCTTCTTCTCTGTTACCGTAAGTCCATGCAAACGTGGGTCTTTCAAAGAGCAGGGTTCAGAGTCCACAAGTGCTTCAGAGTTCCTCAGTAGGAATAGCTGGAGTACAAGGTCCAAGGCTTACAGGAGTCAAGTCACAGGTTCACTGCAGGCTAGATTCTGAAGCACTGATTGCTCAGCTGTGGCTGCTTAAGAAGCAAAGGAGAGAATCAGGGCGGGAACATGCAAGCTGGAAACTCCATTTTGACTGAGGGCAAGATAGCTGCAGCAAGACAGAAAGTAAAATGGCTGACGAACAAACTGAGTTTTAGGAATATATACATAGAACCTTACAACCTCTCTGGTGTATTGCCGTTTTTACCTGCTCTCCTCAGCTACCAAAACATAACAGTATCACCGGCCAAACTGAAAATTGTATGGTACTCACAGAAGGGAAAAATAGTGTGCAAAGAAAAAAGTTGTCAGAGTTGTCAGAGATTTTTTTTTTTTTTTTTCTGTTTCTTGCATTTTTTCCCTCTTTTTCTCTGGGTGCTGAGGAGGATTTTTTTTTCTCTCAATGGAGTCTGCACAGCTGTCTGGCCGTGTGGATCAGCTTGCCACTGAGGTTCGGAGTATTGCTGTCTATCTTGCTGGGTTACCGGTTGTGGAACCTAGGATTCCCATGCCAGATTTGTTTTTGGGAGATCGGGCAAAATTTCTGAATTTCAAAAATAACTGTAAGTTGTTTTTTGCCTTAAAACCTAAGTCCTCAGGGAACGCAGCACAGCAGGTTCAAATTGTCATCTCTCTCCTGCGCGGCGATCCTCAGGATTGGGCTTTTTCCCTGACACCTGGGGACACTGTTTTGAGTGATGTTGATGCATTTTTCTGGCTCTGGGGTTATTGTACGATGAACCTAATGTCACTGATCAAGCTGAAAGAACCTTGTTGGCATTAAATCAGGGGCTTGAGGACGCTGAGTTGTACTGTCAGAAATTCTGAAAATGGGCAGTCCTAACCAAATGGAATGATGATGCTTTGGCAGCCCTTTTTCGGAAGGGTCTGTCAGAGAATGTAAAAGATGTTATGGTGGGTTTCCCTGCTCCCTCTGGTCTCAATGATTCTATGTCATTAGCGATTCAAATTGACAGACGTTTGCGTGAGCGTAGAGGTATGCGTGGAATAGTGTTGCCTTGTGAGCCAGCTTCTGAACCCATGCAGTGTGATAGAGTGGCTTCTGGGGCACAGCGTCATGAGTTTCGAAAACGCAATGGGTTATGTTTCTATTGTGGTGACACCTCTCATGCTATTTCTGTCTGCCCTAAGCGGGGAAGACGCTTTGCACGTTCAGTTGTCTTGGGTAGTGTTCAGACTAAATTTCTGTTGACTGTTACCCTGATTTGCTCCCTGTCCACATTTTCTGCTCAGGCTTTTGTTGATTCGGGAGCAGCTATTAACCTGATGGATTTTGATTTTGCCAAACGTTGTGGGTTTCCCTTGATACCCCTACGGAAGTCTATTCCCCTACTGGGGATTGATTCTACCCTTTTGGCTGAGAATAAAGTTTTCTACTCAGGTGATAATGAGGGTTGAACCTGATCATCAGGGGAGTTGCAAATTTTTGGTACTGTATAATCTGCATGACATTATTGTACTAGGTTTCCCTTGGTTACAGTCTCATAATCCTGTTTTGGATTGGAAATCTGTGTCTTTAACCAGTTGGGGCTGCCAATGTGTTAATGCCAACACTCCTGTTTTTTCTGCCTCTCCCCAGACTCAGGATGTTCCTGACTTTTTGACTGATTTTTCTGATGTGTTTAGCGAAAGTAAATCTGCATCCTTGCCCCCCCATAGGAGCTATGACTGCGCTATTGAATTAGTGCCTGGTAGTAAATTCCCTAAAGGTCGCCTTTTTAACTTGTCTGTACCTGAACATGACGCTATGCGGTCTTATATCAAGGAGTCATTGGAGAAGGGTCATATCAGACCATCCTCTTCACCCTTGGGTACCGGTTTTTTCTTTGTGGCCAAAAAGGATGGTTCATTAAGGCTGTGTATTGATTATCGTCTCTTGAACAAGATCACTGTGAAATATCAATATACGTTACCCTTGATTTCTGACCTGTTTTCCAGGGTGAAAAGTGCTACTTGGTTTACCAAACTTGACCTCAGGGGGGCGTATAACCTTATTCGCATTAAACACGGGGATGAATGGAAGATGGCGTATAATACCCCAGAGGGGCATTTTGAGTACCTAATGATGCCCTTTGGGCTCACTAATGCTCCTTCCGTCTTCCAGTCCTTCATGAATGACATTTTCAGGGATTTTGTGGATAAATTTCTGATTGTTTATTTGGATGATATCTTGATTTTTTCCAATGACTGGGACTCTCATGTGAAACATGTTCGGACTGTGTTCCAGATTTTAAGAGAGAATGCTCTGTATGTGAAGGGATCAAAGTGTCTTTTTGGCGTACAGAGGATCTCATTTCTGGGATTCATTTTGTCTCCATCTGTTATTGAAATGGACCCGGTCAAGGTTCAGGCCATCTGTGATTGGGTCCAACCTACTTCATTAAAGGCTCTTCAGAGATTCTTGGGTTTTGCCAATTTTTATCGTAAATTTATTGGTAATTTCTCTGTTATTGTTAAACCATTGACTGATTTGACCAAAAAGGGTTCTGATGTGGTGAATTGGCCTCCTGAGGCAGTCTCTGCGTTTCAGGAACTTAAGCAGAGATTCACTTCTGCTCCTGTTTTACGGCAGCATGATGTTTCTCTGCCATTTCAGGTGGAGGTTGATGCCTCTGAAATTGGGGCAGGTGCCGTTTTGTCCCAAAGAGATCCTGAGACCTCTAAAAGTAACCCTTGTGCCTTTTTCTCTTGAAAATTTTCTCCAACTGAACGTAATTATGACGTGGGTAATCGGGAGTTATTGGCCATGAAGTGGGCTTTTGAAGAGTGGAGACATTGGCTGGAGGGATTCAAACATCAGGTGGTGGTCCTCACGGACCATAAGAATCTGGTTTATCTGGAATCAGCCAAGCGACTTAATCCTAGACAGGCCAGGTGGGCCTTGTTTTTCACACGTTTTAATTTTGTGGTTTCCTTTCTTCCTGGCACTAAGAATGTTAAGGTGGATGCCCTCTCGAGGAGTTTCCTTGCGGACTCTCCTGAGTTATCTGATCCTGCTGTTATTTTGAAAGAGGGCGTAGTTAATTCCGCTATCTCACCCAATTTGAGACTGGCTCTGGAAGGGTGTCAGGAGGATAAACCAGAGCGCTGCCCTGTTGGAAAATTGTTTGTCCCAGACCGGTGGAAAAAGAGTGTGATGTCTGAGATTCATTGTTCCGCGTTGGCCGGTCATCCTGGAATTTTTGGTACCAGAGACTTGGTGAGTCGGTCCTTTTGGTGGCCTACTTTGTCTCGTGACATCAGGGAGTTTGTGCAGTCCTGTGGGACTTGCTCTCGCTCCAAGCCTTGCTCTCGCTCTAGTGGTTTGTTGATGCCATTGCCTGTGCCCAAGAGACCAATGGACAAACTGAGAGAACAAACCAGACATTGGAGACTTATCTGAGATGCTTTGTGTCTGCTGATCAAGATGACTGGGTATCTTTTTTGCCTTTGGCTGAGTTTGCTCTTAATAATAGGGCTAGCTCTGCCACTTTGATGTCTCCATTTTTCTGCAATTTTGAGTTTCACCCTCGATTTTCTTCGGGACAGACGGAGGCTTCTTTCTGTCCGGGTGTTGATTCTGTTGTGGAGCGTATGCAGCAGATTTGGGACCAGGTAGTGGAGAGGTTGTCCCTCTCTCAGGAGAAGGCCCAGCGGTTTGCCAACCGGCATAGGACTGATGGTCCTCGGTTTAAAGTGGGGGACTTGGTCTGGTTGTCCTCAAGAAATATCCCTATGAGAGTTGCATCTCCTAAGTTTAAGCCTAGATTCATTGGACCTTATAAGATCATGGAGATTCTTAATCCTGTTTCCTTTCGTTTACTTCTTCCAGGGACATTTAAGATTCATAACGTGTTCCACAAGTCCTTATTGAAGAGGTTTGTCGAGCCAGTGGTTCCCATGGCTGTGCCTCCTGACCCTGTTTTGGTTGAGGGAAATCTGGAGTATGTGGTTGAGAAAATATGGGATTCTCGTTTTTCTAGACGGAAACTCCAGTATTTGGTTAAGTGGAGAGGTTATGGTCAGGAGGACAATTATTGGGTGTTTGCTTTGGACATCCATTCTGGGAGACTGATCTGTGCGTATCACCGAGCTCATCCTGACCGACCTGGTTGCACAAATGAGGGTTCGGTGACCCCTCCTCAAGGGGGGTACTGTTGTGAATGTTTTGGAAATGAATTCTGAGCAGAAGCTCCCTCTGGTGGTTACAAACAGTAATGAACCATTCAATGAGGATTGGCAATCAGGATTCACAGACTGGCTTGATATAAGGGAGGTTCCCTCCCATCATGGTTGCCGGTGATCAATTGTTCTTGTCTCAACTGTGGTTCCTGGTTCACTTGGAAGCTTGCTGAGTCTTGCCTCTTCTTCTGCTTTCAGATAAGATATTTTCTGTTTTTGTCTTTGTGCTTACCATTTGCATATTTTTCTGCATTTCTGTGAGGTTAGCCAGGGTCCCCCCCGGGGGGCTTGGGCTCCTCTCAGTTCCTCTGGAGCCATTGTTATTTGTTCATTTGCCTTTTCCAGTTTTTTCAGTGGCTGTGGCTTAGTTTTGTTACACCAGAGAACTGATTTAGGTGGTAGAGGTCGTGTGATCTCAGGTGTTTTTGCAATCAGTAGCATTGGCATTTTTTAGGGTTTTTTTGGATTGCAGTGAGTATCCTTTCTATCCTTTTCTGTCTTGGCAGATTGGGCCCCAGCGTTTGCTCATACTATTTTCTGTCTGTGTCTGTATTTCCTCTTGTCTAACCGCCATTACATGTTTGGGGGCTTCCTATGTTTTTTGGGGATCTGCTCCGGGGCAGATAGCTTTCCTCTTTCTATCTTTAGGTGTAGTTAATCTCTCAGGCTGTGACGAGGCGTCTAGGACCAACGTAGGAACGCTCCACGGCTGCCTTTAGTTGTGGTGGTTAGTCAGGGTACTGCAATCCAATAGATTTCAACCTCTCTGGTGTATTGCCGTTTTTGCCTGCTCTCCTCAGCTACCAAAACATAACAGCCCCGGATCCAAGATGGCCGCCGGGTCCTGCAGGAAGGCAGCTTCCTCAGCGCCTACTGAGAGCAGGCGCTGAGGAAGCCTGCAGCACTGCCTGTGAGGTCACTGGTCTCACAGAGTACTGTGCACACTGTGAGACCAGCAATCTGATAAAATACAGTGATGTCCCACCCTGGGACATAGTAAAAAAGTTAAAAAAATGGAAATCACAAGTGTAAAAAAAAAAATTCCAAAATAAAGGAAAAAAAAAAATATTCCCCAATAAATTCATTTCTTCCTGTAAATAAAAAAAAACAAAACAATAAAAGTACACATATTTGGTATCGCCGCGTCCGTAACAACCCCCCCTATAAAACTGTCCCACTAGTTAACCCCTTTAGTAAACCCTTAAAAAAAAAACAAAGCAAAAAATTAATGCTTTATCATCATACCGCAGAATAAAAAGTGGAATAACAGGTAATGAAAAAGACTGATATAAATAAACATGGTACCGCTGAAAACGACATCTTTTCCCGCAAAAAACGAGCCATGATACAGCATCATCAGCGAAAAATTAAAAAAGTTATAGCTCGCAAAATAAAGCTATGCAAAAATAATTATTTTTTATATAAAATTGTTTTTATTGTATAAAAGCGCCAAAACATAAAAAAATGATATAAATGAGGTATCGCTGTAATCGTACTGACCCGAAGAATAAAACTGCTTTATCAATTTTACCACACGCGGAACGGTATAAACGCCCCCCCCCAAAAGAAATTCATGAATTGCTGATTTTTGTTCATTCTAACCTCCCATAAATTGAAATAAAAAGCGATCAAAAAACGTCACGTGCTCACAAATGATACAATTAAAACGTCAACTCGTACCGCAAAAAATAAGACCTCACATGATTCTGTGGACCAAAATATGCAAAAATTATAGCTCTCAAAATGTGGTGATGCAAAAAACTATTTTTTGCAATAAAAAGCGTCTTTTAGCATGACAGCTACCAATCATAAAAACCCGCTATGAGTAGTAAATCAAACCCCCCTTTATCACCCCCTTAGTAAGGGAAAAAAACTAAAATAAAAAAATGTATTTATTTCCATTTTCCCAGGGTTAGGGTTGAGGCTAAAGTTAGGATTAGGGTTAGCGTTGGGATTAGGGTTAGGTGTGTGTTAGGGTTAGGTTTGTGGTTAGGGTTATGGTTAGGGTTGGGACTAGGGTTAGGGGTGTGTTGGGGTTAGGGTTGGAGTTAAATTTGGGGGGTTTCCGCTGTTTAGGCACATCAGGGGCTCTCCAAATGTGACATGGCATCTGATCTCAATTCCAGCCAATTCTGCATTGAAAAGGACAAACGGTGCTCCTTCACTTCGGAGCTCTGCCATGCGCCCAAACAGTAGTTTACCCCCACATATGGGATATCAGCGTACTCATGACAAATTGCACAATAACTTTTGGGGTCCAATTTCTCCTGTTACCCTTGTGAAAATAAAATATTGGGGGCGAAAAATCATTTTTGTAAAAAAAAAAAAAGATTTTTTATTTTTACAGCTGTACGTTATAAACTTCTGTGAAGCACTTAGGGGTTCAAAGTGCTCACCACACATCTAGATAAGTTCCTTATGGGGTCTATTTTCCAAAATGGGTCACTTGTGGGGGTTCCCACTGTTTAGGCACAATAGGGGCTCTCCAAATGCGACATGACGCCCGCAGACCATTCCATCAAAGTCTGCAATCAAAAACATCACTACTTCCCTTCCGAGCCCCGACGTGTGCCCATACAGTAGTCTTCTCCCACACATTGGATATCAGCGTACTCAGGACAAATTGGACAACAACTTTTGGGGTCCAATTTCTCCTGTTACTTTTGTGAAAATAAAATATTGGGGGCGAAAAAATCATTTTTGTAAAAAAAAAAAAAGATTTTTTATTTTTACGGCTGTACATTATAAACTTCTGCAAAGCACTTCGGGGTTCAAAGTTCTCACCACACATCTAGATAAGTTCCTTGAGGGGTCTAGTTTCCAAAATGGTGTCATTTGTGGGGGGTTTCCACTGTTTAGGCAGATCAGGAGCTCTCCAAACACGACATGGCGTCCAGCCAATTCTGCATTGAAAAAGTCAAACAGCGCTCCTTCCCTTCTAATCTCTGCCATGCACCCAAACAGCGGTTTACCCCCACATATGGGGTATCAGCGTACTCAGGACAAATTGCACAATAACTAGGGATGAGCTTTCCGATATTGCAATATCGGAAATCGGCCCGATATTTGCTATATCGGAATTCCAATTTCTGATTCCAATATTTTTTTCACATCAGAAATCGGAAATCCCATAATCCTTCAGCCTCTGAGCGCTCCGTGGAGCCAATCAGGAGCTGAAGAATTGCTGACAACATTGTGTAACTCCCCTAAGTTTGGTAGGAGGCGTCCAAACTTGCTAGCTAGGGGCTGCGCTGCGATTGGCTGGCTGGATGGTGTGATCAGGCAGTATAAAGGGCTGCCCCTGCCATTTTAGCCTCACTCTACTAAGAAAGCAGATATGTATAGGTTGCTGTTGGAGATAGGGAGAGATCTCGAATCTAATAGTGAAATTGCTGTTCTGAATCCATCAATAGAGATGAAAGCAGGGAGTAAGGGACGCCCCCGTGGCGGCCGCGGAAGAGGTGCATCAGCAGCTAGACATGGTGCACATCCAGAGCAAGCAGCAGGCCCAAGTCACTCAGCACCTACTTTCACCCGGCAGCAGTCATTTATGCGCAGCTTGTTAGGAGCACAGGGCCATAGGCTGTTAAGAGAGGATCAAGTAGAAACCGTTGTTGGTTGGATGGCAGCTGAGGCATCCAGCTCAATGAGCGCAGCATCCTCCCAGGACCTCTCCACCACATCGGGTCAGGCCACTGAAGAGCAGCACCCATCTGCTTCTTCATCGCCCACTAAATTGCCCAGACATTCAGAAGGCCAGGAGCCAACCTTAATCCTCTTCTCAGAATCTGTTGGCTTGGAATCTGTGTGCCAGCCAGACAGCATTCCTGCAGCTGAAGAAGAGGTAGTGTGCACAGATGCGCAACCACTGTGTGCGTCTGAGGAAGAAGTGGAGGGTGGGCCAGTGCCCACAGTGACCAGACCCCAGTCAGCAGATGATGATGAAACTCAGCTGCCAGTTTCTGCTGATGAAACTGTATTGGATGACGAGGTCCTTGACCCATCATGGCATGCTGAGGGGCAGCAAGCAAGTAGGGATAGCTCAGAGGAAGAGCTTGCAGGTGTGGCGCAGCGTGGCCATCCACGTGGGAGAGGAAGAGGGAAAAATTTGTTGTCTGCTCCCTCAACTTCAGCACCCGTGAGGAGCAGGGCTCTTTTAGAGAGCACAAGGGGTGCGCCCAAGAGTTGTGGTGCATGGGCCTTTTTCGACCAAGTTGCAGATGACGTTACAGCAGTCAGATGCAAGTTTTGTCGACAAACTGTGCGGAGAGGGAAGAACGTCAGCAACCTTAATAGCACCAATATGTTGACGCATGTCAGGAAGAGGCACCCTGTGGAGTGGCAGCATCACACCCAAGATGATTCGCCACCTGCAGCTGGTCCCCCACCTTCCATCTCTTCAGCCACCTCTTCCTCCAGCTTGCAAACAGCTGCTCCCGCTTCCTCGCCAGAATGCCAGGGTGCATCTGCAGGCAGTGTTGTACGGCGGCACACTGTCTATACTTTTTCAGCATCAGCATCCCAATCGCTGGCATCCTCACACTCCCAATCCAGTGTGCAGCCATCTGTCACACAGGTATGGAAGAAAAGGCGCCCGTACTCGGCAAACCACCCACGAGCACAGGGCATGAATTCTCGCATTGCCAAACTGCTTGCAGTGGAAATGCTACCATTCTGGCTGGTGAGCAAGCCAGCCTTTATCGATATGTTGGGGTTTGCAATCCCACAATACAGCGTTCCCAGCTGCTTCTACTTCAGCAGGCAAGCCGTCCCTGCCCTGCAACAGCATGTGGAGCGTAAAATTAAGCATGCGCTACAAAATGCAGTTAGTAGCAAGGTCCATCTGACCACCAACGCGTGGACCAGTCAGCATGGCCAGGGACGCTACATTTCCATTACCGCCCATTGGGTAAATGTAGTTGAGCCTGGAACTGAAGTAGACAGTGCAAGTGCGTGGGTCCTGCCAACTCCACGGATTGCAGGCCTCTCCTCCGTACAAATTGACTCCTCCTCATACTCCTCGTCAGACTCTCCTGCACCCAGACGTACCACAACAACCGATTTCAGCACTGCATCGGCCAAACATCAACAGGACGTTGTTGATGTTTATCTGGGTAATGTTGGTTTATCTGGGTAATGTTAACCACACCGCAACCGAGCTGTGGAACACTCTCAAGGAGCAGAGCGACATATGGCTTGCGCTGCTCAACCTCCAGCCAGGTATGGTGGTGTGTGACAACGGCCGAAACCTGGTCGCGGCTCAGGGCCTAGGTGGTCTGACTCACATTCCATGCCTTGCTCATGTCCTAAACTTGGTGGTGCAGAGTTTCCTTAGGAACTATCCTGACCTTGAGGAGCTGCTGCACAAAGTCAGATACGAGTGCTCTCATTTGCGGCGTTCAAGCATGGCTGCATCTCGCCTTTCAGTCATGCAGCGCAGATTGGGCCTGCCCGGGCACCGCATCATTGTTGACCTCCCCACCAGGTGGAATTCGACTTTGCATATTCTGCGGCGGTTGTGTGAGCAGCAACCTGCAATTATGGAGTTACAGCTGCAGCAGGCGCAAAGTAGGCGACACACATCTCAGCCCTCCCACTTTACAACCACAGAGTGGGCAACCATGAAGGACATATGCACCATTTTGAAGTGCTTCGAGAACTCCACTCTGATGGTGAGCGCGGATGCTGCCCTACTCAGCCTGACTATTCCATAGTAACATAGTTATTAAGGTTGAAGGAAGACTTTAAGTCCATCTAGTTCAACCCATATCCTATCCTAACCTGCCCTAACATGTTGATCCAGAGGAAGGCAAAAAAAACCCAAGTGGCAAACAGTAAGCTTCACATTGGGGAAAAAAATTTCTTCCCGACTCCACATACGACAATCAGACTAGCTCCCTGGATCAACGCTGTATCTAGGAAACTAGTGAATATAGCCTGTAATATTATACTTTTCAAGAAAGGCATCCAGTCCCCTCTTAAATTTTAGTAAGGAATCACTCATTACAACATTAGACGGCAGAGAGTTCCATAGTCTCACTGCTCTTACAGTAAAGAATCTGCATCTGTGATTATGGCTAAACCTTCTTTCCTCCAGACGTAGAGGATGCCCCCTCGTCCCCGTCACAGGTCTAAGAGTAAAAAGATCATTAGAAAGGTCTTTGTACTGTCCCCTCATATATTTGTACATTGTAATAAGATCACCCCTAAGCCTTCGTTTTTCCAAACTAAATAACCCCAAGTGTAATAACCTGTCTTGGTATTGCAGACCCCCCAGTTCTCTAATAACCTTGGTCGCTCTTCTCTGCACCCGCTCCAGTTCAGCTATGTCTTTCTTATACACCGGAGACCAGAACTGCACACAGTATTCTAAGTGTGGTCGCACCAGTGACTTGTATAGAGGTAAAATTATGTTCTCCTCATGAGCATCTATGCCTCGTCTAATGCATCCCATTATTTTATTTGCCTTGGCAGCAGCTGCCTGACATTGGCCACTAAATTTGAGTTTGTCGTCCACCCATACACCCAAGTCTTTTTCAGTGACAGTTTTGCCCAGTGTTTTACAATTAAGCACATAATTATACATCTTATTTGTTCTACCCAAGTGCATGACCTTACATTTATCCCCATTAAAGCTCATTTGCCATTTATCAGCCCAAGCTTCTAGTTTACATAAATCCTCCTGTAATATAAAATTATCCTCCTCTGTATTTATTACCCTGCAGAGTTTAGTGTCATCTGCAAATATTGAAATACTACTCTGTATGCCCCCTACAAGGTCATTAATAAATATGTTAAAGAGAAGCGGCCCCAATACTGACCCCTGTGGTACCCCACTGCTAACCGTGACCCAGTCCGAGTGTGCTCCATTAATAACCACCCTTTGTTTCCTATCCATGAGCCAGTTCTTAACCCACTTACACATATTTTCCCCTATCCCCATTGTTCTCATTTTATGTATCAACCTTTTGTGTGGCACTGTATCAAAAGCTTTTGAGAAGTCCATGAACACCACGTCCACTGCATTCCCTTGGTCCAGTCCTGAACTTACCCCTTCATAAAAGCTTATCAGATTAGTCTGACAAGAACGGTCCCTCGTAAACCCATGCTGATACTGTGTCATGAGGTTATTCAGCTTCAGATACTCCAAAATAGTATCCCTTAAAAAACCCTCCAGGATTTTACCCACAGTAGATGTTAAGCTCACTGGCCTATAATTTCCAGGTTCAGTTTTTGCCCCCTTTTTGAATATTGGCACCACATTTGCTATACGCCAGTCCTGTGGTACAGACCCAGTTATTATGGAATCTTTAAAGATTAAAAATAATGGTCTATCTATAACTGTACTTAATTCCTGCAGTACTCGGGGGTGTATCCCATCCGGACCCGGGGATTTGTCAACTTTAGTGATTTTTAGACGCCGCCGTACTTCCTGCTGGGTTAAGCATGTGACATTTAATGGAGAAATTTTTTTATCTCTGATCATGTTATCTGTCATGGGATTTTCTTGTGTAAATACAGTTGAAAAAAAGTCATTTAGCATATTGGCTTTTTCCTCATCCTCATCCACCATTTCACCCAGACTATTTTTAAGGGGACCAACACTATCATTTTTTAGTTTCTTGCTATTTATGTAGTTAAAGAATATTTTGGGATTATTTTTACTTTCTCTGGCAATGAGTCTCTCTGCCTCAATCTTTGCTGTCTTGATTTGCTTTTTACAGAATTTATTCAGTCTTCTGTATTTATTTAATGCCTCTTCACTACCTACTTGCTTTAATTCCCTAAACGCTTTCTTTTTGTCCCTTATTGCGCCCCTTACAGCTCTATTTAGCCATAGTGGTTTCCTCCTAATTCTAGCATGTTTATTCCCATAGGGTATATACTGTGCACAGGTCCTATTCAGGATACTAATAAACGTCTCCCATTTTCTTTGTGTATTTTTATGTCTCAGGATATCGTCCCAGTTTATTGCACCAAGATCATCTCTCATCCGTTGGAAATTTGCCTTCCTGAAGTTTAGTGTCCTTGTAACCCCTCGACTACACATCTTATTAAAGGATACATGAAAGCTTATTATTTTGTGATCACTATTACCCAAGTGACCCCCAACCCTTATATTTGATATGCGGTCTGGCCTGTTGGATAATATTAGGTCTAGCAGTGCCCCCCCTCTTGTTGGGTCCTGAACTAGTTGTGAAAGGTAATTGTCTCTCATAGTTGCCAAAAACTTATTACCTTTGCTGGAACTGCAGGTTTCTGTTCCCCAATGTATTTCAGGGTAGTTGAAGTCCCCCATAATAATGACTTCTCCTTGAGTTGCTGCTTCATCTATTTGCTTTACGAGGATATTCTCTGTTGCTTCCATTATTTTAGGAGACTTATAACAAACCCCTATCAGTAATTTATTATTTTTCCCCCCTCCCCTAATCTCCACCCACAGAGACTCTACATCTTCATTAGATTCACAGATATCACACAGGATGGGTTTTAAGGATGATTTTACATATAAACACACACCCCCACCTCGCTTATTTTTACGGTCATTTCTAAACAGACTATAGCCCTGTAAATTAACCGCCCAGTCGTGGCTCTCATCCAGCCAAGTCTCAGATATCCCCACCATGTCATAATTATGTTCCAACAAAATTAATTCTAATTCCGCCATTTTGTTGGTGAGGCTTCTAGCATTAGTATACATGCACTTTATGTATCTCTCTGAACCTCTATTCTTTCTTAAATTATTAACTGTTCTAACCCCACCCCCCATGCCACCCCCACCCCCAATTTCATTATTTGTGCCCAGGTCTCTATCTGTACTGTCTTCCCCTCCTATAAAATGAATACCCTCCCCCCCAGTCCCTAGTTTAAAGACTCCTCCAACCTTCTAGCCATTTTCTCCCCCAGCACAGCTGCACCCTCCCCATTGAGGTGCAGCCCATCCCTAGCATAGAACCTGTAGCCAACTGAGAAGTCGGCCCAGTTCTCCAGGAACCCATACCCCTCCTTCCTACACCAATTCTTGAGCCACTTATTAACCTCCCTAATCTCCCGTTGCCTCTCTGGTGTGGCACGTGGTACCGGCAGTATTTCAGAAAATACCACGTTGGAGGTCCTTGCTTTAAGCTTGCAGCCTAATTCCCTGAAATCATCTTTGAGGACCTTCCACCTGCCTCTAACTTTGTCATTTGTGCCAATGTGCACCATGACCGCTGGGTCCTCACCAGCCCCTCCCAGTAATCTGTCAACCCGATCAGCGATGTGTCGGACTCGAGCGCCAGGTAGGCAGCACACTGTTCGACGATCCCTGTCTTTGTGACAGATTGCCCTATCTGTTCCCCTAATAATTGAGTCCCCCACTACCAGCACCTGTCTGGCCTGCCCTGCTCTCCTAATTCCCCCCTTACTGGAGCAGACACTCCCCCGGCTTTCAGAGGACATGCCTGGCTGCAGCAGTGCTACCCCTGTACTGACAACCCCCTCATCTGCCAACTTTGCAAACTTATTGGGGTGTGCCAGATCAGGACTAGCCTCCCTGGCGCTCTTCCCTCTACCCCGCTTTCTAACTGTCACCCAGCTTCCTACTTCAGTGTCCTGCAGCTCCACCCTAGCATCCCCCCCCTCATCTATCCCATTGAGCGTCTGCTCAGTGAGCAGAAGACTCCTTTCCATATTGTCTATGGATCTCAGTGTTGCCAGCTGCACATTTAGATCCAAGATTTGGGCTTCCAAATGCACAGCGTGCTCACATCTCACACAGCAGTATGCACCCTCGACCGGCTGTTCAAGGACTGCATACATGTGGCAAGATGTACACTGGATGGCATTGGCAATAGTGGAGCACATATCTAATGGGGATTTCACCAGACAGCAAAGATAAGTAAAAATAAATAAAAAGTATTAATAAAATATACAGTAACAGCAATTCAGTAAATCCTCCCTTGGAAACTCCCTGAATCCAAAGTCACTGAATCTCAAGTCACACTTACCACCGTTCACACTTGCGCACCGGTCACACTCGCTGAAGCAGAAGATTTAAAGAGAGATTTTTTTTTTTTTTTTTCTCCAGCAGCAAATCACCCTGCTGCTCTAATGCACTTCCCCTTATATGCCTTATAGAATCATCACTTAAAGGACTAAGGGATGAGGTTTCTCAGGAGGAGGAGTATGATGAGACACTTGCACCAACCAGGCAATCTTCATCGGCTCGGTTGGTACAAAGCTCTGTGGGTGCCTCACAAAGGTCCAGGCAGGACACAGCAAGCGAGGAGAATGAGGACTTTGAGGATGAGCTAGAGGAGGAAAGTACACAGCGCTCTACTAGTAGTCACCAGATAGAGCGTGGATGGGGTGATGCAGATCAGCCAGAGCACATTCCTCCAGCTGGTGACAGCGATGCATGGCCAGTTGGCAGCCTTCAGCACATGAGTGACTTCATGCTGCAGTGTCTGAGAAAAGACCCACGCGTGGCTCGTATTCTCCACACAAATGACTACTGGGTGGCCACCCTCTTAGATCCACGTTACTGGGATAGCCTTGAAAGCCTAATTACACCGTTGAACCAGACGCGTAAAATGCAGGAGTACCAAGAAGCACTGGTTAATTCACTCATGTACTCTTTTCCACTGCATAGCAGTGATGCGCGTGCACTAGCAGGTACCTCAGTGCGTCCTGGGCCCAGCGGAATCCGTTCAGAAGCCGGTAGCAGAAGCAGTACATCTGCTACTGACAGGTTCAGTATACCCAACCTGTTCCAACGGTTTCTGAACCCGCAAGCAGTTCGGACACCATCAGCACAGACAGTGCAACGCACTAGGAGGCAACGTTACCGTGACATGGTGGCACAATACCTCTTCACCCCTGTCAGTGGGCTTCAGGATGGATCTGCCCCCTTCAAGTTTTGGGTCTCCAAGTTGGATACATGGCCCGAGCTTAGCCAGTATGCCTTGGAGGTCCTGGCTTGTCCTGGTGCCAGTGTGATTTCTGAACGTATCTTTAGTGCAGCTGGCAATGTACTAACAGACCAACGTACCAGACTATCCGCTGCAAATGTGGACCGGCTTACATTCCTAAAAATGAACAAGGCCTGGATTTCTGGTGACTTTTGCTGCCCTGGGCCACAGTACACAGGTTACATGCATGGTTGGTAGCAGTATGCATGCTCTGTCATGTGCCTATGTTGCACACAGCGTAATCTGTTATGCCTGTGCTCTGGCCTCTACTTGGTAGCACCTGGTTCTGTGACTGACTCATTCACCTCATACTGTTTTCCATTGGCTCTAGTACCACCAGCTAGTGCCCATTTCTGTGACTGCCACTTTCACAGCATGCCGTGTTTCTGGGCTCTAGTACCGCCAGCTAGTGCCCATTTCCGTGAATGCCACTTTCACAGCATGCCGTGTTTCTGGGCTCTAGTACCGCCAGCTAGTGCCCATTTCCGTGACTGCCACTTTTACAGCATGCTGTGTTTCTGGGCAACAGTACCGCCAGCTGTACCTCGTTAGACCAAAGTGGAAAAAAAGGACGACAGATGCCAAACACCTATAGGCAGAAGCACAAGAGGCGGGATCCAGCCACGCCGGCTGTTTCGTGGCAGTGAAGTGCGGACACAGGTGCCTCCCCCAAGGGGTAAACCGAGTTCCAGCATCGCCAGCTGGTTCTCGGGAGTGCCCAAGGGCACGGGTACCTCCTGCTCCAAACCGTGTTTCGACAACGCTCGCTCTAACCCTAACCCTTACCCTACTAACCATGAACCCTAAACCTACCCCAACTAATCCTAACCCAAAGAAAAAACATCGCTGTTAAGCAGATGGCGACCAGTTTTCCTGCTACAGTTTTCGCTCTGTGCATTTTTCTAGCGATTTTTTTGCTCCTCTGCCTCTGCATACTCCTTCCTCATTATCCTGAGGTGTTTTCCCTCCATTTTATCCATTATATAGCACTGTAGTGGTCATTTTGTAATTCAGATTTTTTTCTCCCATTGACTTGCATTGATATTGGAAATCGGAAATTCCGATATCCGATATTTTTACAATATAGGAAATCGGAATTTCGATACGATTTCGGGCAATATTGCTCATCCCTAACAATAACTTTTGGAGTCTTGTTACCCTTGGGAAAATAAAAATTGGGGTGAAATGATCATTTTTGTGGAAAAAATATGATTTTTTAATTTTACGGCTCTACGTTATAAACTTGTGTGAAGCACTTGAGGGTTCAAATTGCTCACTACAGATCTAGATAAGTTCCTTAGGGGTCTAGTTTCCAAAATGGGGTCACTTGTGGGGTGTTTCCACTGTTTAGGCACATCAGGGGCTCTCCAACATGGCGTCCAATCTCAATTCCAGCCAATTTTGGTTGGAAAAAGTCAAATGGTGCTCCTTCCATTTCGAGCTCTGCCGTGCGCCCAAACAGTGGTTCCCCCCAACATTTGGGGTATCAGCATTCTCAGGACAAATTGGACAACAACTTTTGTGGTCCAATTTCTCCTGTTACCCTTGGGAAAATAAAAAATTGGTGACTGAAAGATAATTTTTGTGGGACAAAAATATGATTTTTTATTTTCATTGCCGGGCATTATAAACTTGTGTGAAGCACTTGGGGGTTAAAAGTGCTCACCACAGATCTAGATAAGTTCCTTAGGGGGTCTAGTTTCCAAAATGGGGTCACTTGTGGGGGTTTCCACTGTTTAGGCTCATCTGGGGCACTGCAAATGGAATGACCCCCATCAACGTCTGCATTCCAAAACGTTATTACTTCCTTTCCAAGCCCTGCCGTGCGCCCAAACAGTTCCCCCCCCCCACATATGGGGTATCAGCGTACTCAGGAAAAATTGGACAACAACTTTTGGGGATCAATTTCCTTGGGAAAAATAAAAAATTTGGGACTGAAAAATCATTTTTGTGGAAAATTGTTTTTTTTTTTTCACAACCAGGCATTATAAACTTTTGTGAAACACTTGGGGGTTCAAAGTGCTCACAACAGATCTAGCTAAGTTCCATAGGGGGTCTAGTTTCCAAAATGGTGTCACTTGTGGGGGGTTTCCACTGTTTAGGTGCATCAGAGGCTCTCCAAACGCGACATGGCGTCTAATCTCAATTGCAGCCAATTTTGGTTTGAAAAAGTCAAACGGAGCTCCTTCCCTTACGAGCTCTGCCGTGTGCCCAAACAGTGGTTTTCCCCCACATATGTGGTATTGGCGTACTCAGGAGAAATTGCACAACAACTTTATCTGTCCATTTTCTCCTTTTACCCTTGTGAAAATAAAAAAGTTTGTAAAAATCATTTTTGTGACTAAAAGTTAAATATTAATTTTTTCCTTCCACGTTGCTTCAGCTCCTGTGAAGCACCTGAAGGGTTAATAAACTTCTTGAATGTGGATTTGAGTACCTTGAGGGGTGTAGTTTTTAGAATGGTGTAACTTTTGGGTATTTTCTGCCATATTGACCCCTCAAAGTGACTTCAAATGTGAGGTGGTCCCTAAAAAAAGGCTTTGTAAATTTTGTTGTAAAAATGAGAAATCGCTGGTCAACTTTTAACTAGTGTTGAGTGATACGATACTGCAAATATCGGATATCGGCCGATATTAGCTGTATCGGCCTTTCGATTCCGAATACCGATATTTTCGTCATATCGAATACCGGAATCGGATTTGTCACTGTCACTGTGAGTGTCCGTCGGTCGGGTCTGTCAGGAGTCAGCGGCACTTACCTGGCAGAAGATCTCCGGCGGTCACGTCCTGGACTGCTTGAGGCCGCCATTATCTTCTCCCTGGCGGTCTCATGCAGTTTTTCGCGATAACTGCAGTGACTGCAGGGTAATCCCGGCCGTAAACCAGTCCGATGACGTCACCGCCGGGGAAGCAGGTAATCAGCTGTGCTGCGCCGGGATGACAGGCTCTGCCTGTCATTCTGATGTAGCAGAGCTGGATCGTCGTGGGACACTCGTTACTATGGACTGCGTCGGTCAGGTGGTATACTTTTTTTTTTTTTTTTCATTTTTTTACAGGAGATCGATGGCATCGCAGGATGAGACTGTAATAAAAGTAATGAAAAATGTGTTTGTTTTTTTTTTATTAAATTAAAAAACTTTTTTATGAGCATTCACCCGTCCGGGTACATCAACAATTTAACTATTTATCAACAATTTAACTATTTACATACAGGGACCCTGTCCGGGTTATTTATACTTCTTTGGCCGGGGTGTTCCAGGTACCACCTGGTACTCTTCTGATGCTTGCCAAACATCCGAGGCACCAAGGACCACCAGGACCTGATGACGTTGTGTGGCCTGTACAGTCAAGTCGTGACCCGCTATCTGGGTCTGTGTGGCCACCTCTTTCATCTCCCTCCGGGTCTGGAACCCTATGTCCCGGACTGAACGAACCCCAGGGGGCCTAACAGGCGCCGGGTACGGGCCAGCTATAGTTATCATGTCCATAGCTGGGGCTGCTGAGGAGACCACTGAGGGAGGCTGTGGAGATTTACGGCGTGGGGTGGGCACTTTTGCAGAGGCCTGGATGTGGGAGGCTGAAGGCTCCGAGGGTCTCACAGGTTCCTGACACACTGGGGAGTAGGGGTCGCACCTGGTAACATTTAGGGCGTACCACCCATTGTAACCCCAGTGTCGGGTGTAAGTCACCAAGTCTCCTGGCAACAGGTCCCTCCCCGGGTGTCCTTCTGGGAGGTGAGTCTCCACGTCCCGCCGGGTCACAAAAACTTCTAAATAAAGTCCAGGCTCCTGGATGAAGCCCCAACCACCTTTCAATTTAAAGCTCCGTACTGCACCCTTACGCCGCGGCTCCCTCAGGGTTCCTTTATCCTTTCTCATCCGGTCCTTATCTGCCCGGTCCTTCTCCAGGTGACGTTGGTGAAGTTTTAGGGTTTCTCGCTGCTCCCTTTGTCGCTCTGCTTCCCGCTCCCAACGTCTCCACTCTTCCTCCTGACGCCGGTTGAAATTCTCCTCCACCAGCAGCTCCATGTCTCCATCACTCCACTGCAGCTTGCGATGTCCGGTTTGCGGCAGCTCTCCTGGCGCCCCCCAGTCCTGGCGGCGCTCCCCTGCGGAGGAAGCAGACGGCTCTAAATCAGATGACAGTCGGGGCTCCGGTACAGGCAGGTAGTGCTCTGGTGCCTGCTCGGCCTCCTCCATGAGGACGGGTGTCGCTTCTTCTGTCTCAGCGACGGGGGCAGACAGCGGGATCTGGGGTGCTGACGGTGCTGCGGTTTTTGCAGGAACGGGTGCCTCCACTACGACAACGTCAACCGGATCACATTGCAAGGCCTCCTCTACTAGAACGGGTGCCTCAACTTCCGGTACAGACACTTCAGGTAAGAGGGATTGGCGCCGCTCCAAGTTTATTTTTAGGGCACGCCAGCTCGCTTCCATCCTGGCGACCTCCTCCCGGTGCCGGGCCAGGCCTCTTAGGGTATCCTCCGCTTCTTGCAGCGTAGGAGGGTTTACAGGCCGGGTGCCCAACGGTGATTCTGTGGCGATCGGGTCGCTTCCGTGGGGGGAGAGCTCTGACTGCTCCATCCCTTCACACATCTGCTCGTGTCCATTAGCCATCTCTGCCAAGTCACATGTGTCATTAGCATCTGGAGAGGGCCCCTCTTTTGTAGGGAGGCGGGACCTTCGTGTTAGTTTCCGCACACTGAGGAGGATGAGGAGGCGGAACTCCAGAGCTGTGGGGCACGATCTTACATTGCAGTAACATTTACACTGGTCGGCCATCGTTTTCACGCCACTGAGTGAGTGTACACCCACGAAGAGCACGCCCTTCTTCTTCACCAGTGCCTCGTCGTGACGCAGATATGGCGGAAAAATGGCAAATACATTCTCTGATGATTTTAGCAATTCTCAAGCACAGAGTCTATTTTACTATGTAGAAGTGTATAAACTATAAATATATGTTTATATATATATATGTCACAATGACATGTATATATATATATATATGTATTCTATGTGTGTATATTTTGTGTTTACACCGAAAGAAAGGGTTTTTTTTGTTGCGATATTTTGCTCCCATAGACTTACATAGGACTTCCGCTATCGGAATCGGATATCGGCGATATTTAGTGATATCGGTTATACCATTCCGATCCGATATTTTTCGATATCGAGCAGTATCGCTCAACACTACTTTTAACCCCTATAATTTCCTAACAAAAAAAAAATGTTGGTTCCAAAATTGTGCTGATGTAAAGTAGACATGTGGGAAATGTTATTTCTTAACTATTTTGTGTGACATATTTCTTTGTTTTAAGGGAATAAAAATTCAAAGTTTGAAAATTGCAAAATTTTAAAAATTTTCGACTTATTTGCGTTTTTTTTCAAAAATAAACGCAAGTTATATCGAAGAAATTTTACCACTAACGTGAAGTACAATATGTCATGAGAAAACAATCTCAGAATCTCAAAGATCCGTTGAAGCGTTCCAGAGTTATAACCTCATAAAGAGACAGTGGTCAGAATTGTAAAAATTGGCTCGGTCATTAACGTGCAAACCACCCTTGGGGGTGAAGGGGTTAAATAACATTTGCATGTTGTAAAGTGATCTCTAGGGTGTTCTTTATCTTCTATTTTTCTCAATTTGATGGCTTTTGGCTCATTGCTTTTAGAAGTATTGCACTCACAATATTATGCATGTGCTGCTATTTTTCCTTGTTAACATTTTTATTCATACAGCCTTGGCCGAAAATGTTGGCACCCTTGAAATTCTTCCAGATAATGAAGTTTCTCTCCCAGAAAATTATTGCAATTACACATTTTGTTATACACATGTTTATTTCCTTTGTGTGTATTGGAACAGCACAAACTCTGCACTCCAGTTCCACTGACGTCAGCAGCAGTGGCAGCTCCAGTCCCTCCTGTGATGTTTAGATCTCCGACCCCTGCTGTGATGTATGTACCTCCAGCCCCTCATGTGATGTATGTGCCCCCAGCATCTCTTGAGATGTATGTGCCTCCAGCGTCTTCTATGATATATGATCCCAGCGTCTCCTGTGATGTATATGCCCCCAGCATCACCTGTGATGTATGTGCCCACAGACTCACCTGTGATGTATGTGCCTCCAGCGTGTCCTGTGATGTATGTGCCCCCAGCGTGTCCTGTGATGTATGTGTCTCTAGCGTTTCCTGTGATGTATATGCACCAGTGTATCCCATGTGGTGTATATGCTCCAGTCCCAGTGTATTCTATGTTATGTGTATGCTCCAGCCCCAGAATCTCCTGTGTAATGTATATGCTGCAGCAACAGTGACTCCTATGTGATGTATATACAGTACTCTGAGTCTCCTACGTCATATATAGAGCAGTCTTGATGTCTCCTGTGTGATGTATATAATGCAGACCCATCACTGCTTGAGTTCTATAGATGTTACATGAGCAGTGTTGAATTTCCCACTTTGAGGATATGAGTCGCACATAGCCAGGGCTTTGGGGTACTCAGCACCGAGCCCGTTCACTTTACTGGGGGATGTCACGGGTAGCGCAGCTCGGTCCGTGGCCCTGGGCGCTCACTAAAAAGGGGATATTTACAGGGGATGATAGAAATGTTCGTGACGCCACCTGTGGTTCCTGGTCAGGATGACCAGCGCTGCAGTGTAGATCCTCTGAGGGTTTGGGGCAGAAAGGTGTTAAGTCTCCCACAGGCGAGACTGATCCCTCAGGGTGAATGGCGGTGTAAGGGTGCAGGAGCAATAATCCAGACACACACAAGACAGTCTCTTTCTGTACCTTTTACTGGTGGTGAAGTTGCAGGCACGACCCGGGAAGCCGTCAGGGTGGAGGATGCATGTCCAGTAAACCACTGAGTAGGTGTAGGGCCTCCTTACTTCTTTATGTGTGTGAGTTTCTAACTTGCATAAAACAAAGTTTAACTCCGTTCTCTTTGCTACGCCCGGCTGATCTTGTGGTGGAGCCTTCTTGTGGACGGAACTAAGTCTCTATATGCAGTGCACTGCTAGACTCCTGTTCTCCTGACCCCGGTTACGTATCAGCACAATTGGGCCCCTGCGATCTGGAATCCAGCAGGGTCTCTGGTTTCTCCTACTAGTCTTGAAGAAGCTAGCAAGCTCGGACCCGGTGTCCGGTGGTGCAGAGCTGAGGTAAGCTATCAATGCTATCGACCTCTGTCGCTCTCTCTTTCCCTTTTTCCACTTGCCTGTCGTCCTACTCACACCTTTAACATAAGCACAATCAGCAGTAGATGTCAGCTTTCTTGGTCTTCACCGCTCTCCAAGCGTCGGCACGCTTACTTTCTGAAACGCTCGCTGAAGCACTCTCAGTGGACTCAACTTTGACCAGACTAAGTGGCAATCTGTCCCACTAATACTGGACTCCACGATGTAAGCTGAGAGAATGCTGAAGTCCTCAGACTTTCAGATAAGTCTTTCTCTGGCTAGTCTTTCCTTCTCAGCTCGTCTGAGGTAACTAGCTTGTCTGCTCTGCAACACACTCTGACACAGACTAGTGTAATCTGATCTACTGCTCTATCTCTCCATACCCTTATATACCTGCGTACTCTTCAAGGGCTCCCTCTGGTGGCACCAGGGAAATGTGAAGTGTGAATGAATATCAAGTGATTGTGGTTTACCTTTCATGCATCCTCCAGGATAACATGTGGCTCTAGAGCGCAGCTGGGCTACACAGATACCTGTAATGTAATATAAATCTGTGTTCAGAATTTACTACGGCAAGTTCTTTTAAAAATTCTTCACTAAGAGTGGGCTGTGCTCCAGACTGACATGAATCTAAAAAACCAGTTGTGAGAAGCAACATCATGCATACCACCTAATATCACAGCCGCACAAAAAAATAGTTCCAGTCGTCACGTTAGGGGTGAGATAATTAAATGTTTGACCAAATATAGCAGTATAAAGTTCAAGTTGATAAATTTGTATGGCCTCGTATATTGGTATAAATATCAAATGGCCCCCCGGCAGAAAAAGGTTCCCCATGTACAGATACAATCACTATCCCATCATTTAATAAGGAAGCAGTAACCTTTAGCACAAATGTAAGCATGGATGACCATTCATCTAGTATACAATAATAAAATCTTCATTATTTTATATCAGAATTGTACAACAATAATTTTATATGAAGATTAACATGTATGATCTGATATTTGTATTAGAGAATCTACTTCTTCACAAGGTTGACGTGACCTTGGCAATACCCACTTGAAGAGCGACTGTCACTGAACTAGTTAAGCAAGTTAGAGGAGTGTCTAGAAGTGGATGTGGGATGAAGAAGCAGAGATCAGTAGAGCTGTTTTGTGCAGTGATGCCATGTCATACAGGGCACAGACTACATCTCTTGCCTGCTGCAGCTGTGTCAAGGTATCGTACACTTTTCTCTTTTGCTCTTTAATAATGGGTTTTACCGTTTCCTTATACTTTAGCTCTGCAGTTTAGTTCTTTAATAATGTTTCTGATCACTTTCCTGCTTTTGTTGTAGCTGTTTTCTGACAATCACAAACAACTTATCTATCTATAAGGGTCACTGTAGTTATGTTAACAGCAAACTACTCTTCTTGCGTTATGCGCTTAAATTGTATATCATTATATGGTATTTATAGCTGTTCTAGAGTAAGAGATATAACATTTCCCTGGTTACAAAATCTCATTAGTTAGAACAGAAACTACAATGTATCTGAATAGGTTATATGCTTACAAATATACTGAGAGCATTTACAGTAAAGTCACTTCTGAGAGATGTGTGATTGGTATGGTTTTGAAAATCGATATTGGATCATATAAAGTGAGCATATTTCTATGTAGATATATCTTCTGTTCATTTTAACATCGAGCGTGCATACTGTATGTAGCAATGTTGAATTACCGCTGATCTGTAACTTTTGAGGACTATTAGTACAAGTGCCTCCTTTCTTGGAGTGTATGGAAGGCACCGTAAATGGGGAAACTGCAGAAACCTCCTTAATAACAATACTGTTTAAATATTTCTTGTGTGGAAAATCAGGATGCTACATTATTGAACTCAGCCAGGGCATCCAAATGTATATTTAGGAAGTGGAAATAGTCTTCCTATCCACCTCTAAGTCACAGAGATACTCCTCCAAAATTAAAAGTCACAGGCCAAATTGATATTTACTTTAAATTTATTTTTAAAAAGTCTACAGTCGAGGAAGTTTTTCCTTATCATCAAATATATTGATTAACTTTTTCATATGGAAACAAACTTAAAGGGGTTGTCCCACTAACAAAGTACATTTTAATTAATGGAGCTTAGAATAAAATAATGAAATAATATAATGTATTATTTAAGAGCAGTAAAAAGCATATGGCCTAAATGGCCTAATTTAAATATGTAATAACAAAGGATAAAAAACCTTGAATAATACAGATAATAAAGTATGATGTCAACAAAAGAGCTTTCAAATACAGTATGATACCCCAAAGTGAATTTCTCCACAGTACATTCCACACACACAGTATGATGACCTTACTGTACCTCCCTCTTTTACACCCACCTGACAAAGAATGGTGACCCCATTACAGTATGATTTTTCAACTGTAATCCTCCACACAGCCTTCCATACAGTATAATGGCCACAAATAGTCCTCCCTACAGTATAAAGGGACCCTGCATTGCCTTCCATACAGAATAATGGCCCCATATAGTGCTCCATGCAGTATAATGTCCAAAAAAAGTGCTCCATACAGTATAATGGCCAGACATAGTTCTCCATACAGTATAATAGCCCCAAAATATGCTCCATATAGTATAATGGCCCTATATTGTTATCCATACAGTATAATGGACCCACACTGTGCTACATACAGTATTATGGCCCCACATACTGCTCCATACAGTATAATGGCCTCACATAGTGCTCCATGCAGAATAATTGGCCTCATATAGTGCTCCATGCAGTATTATGAGCCCCATATAGTGCTCCATACAGTATAATAACCTCATATAGTGCTCCATACAGTATAATGACTACAAAAAAGTAATCCATACAGTATAATGGCCACAAGTACTCCATATAGTATAATGGCCCCACGTAGTCCTCCATACAGTATAATGGCCACAAAAAGTGCTCCATACAGTATAATTGCCCCACATACTGCTCCCTACAGAATAATACCCCCACATAATGCCCCATACAGTATAAAGGCCCCACACAGTGCTCCATACAGTGTAATAGCTCACTGTATTGCTCCATACAGTGAAATGGCCCCATATAGTGCTCCATGCAGTACAATGGGCCCCATATAGTGTTCCATACAGTATAATGGCCTCACATAGTGCTCCATACAGTATAATGGCTTCATACAGTATAAAGGGCCCCACATAGTGCTCCACACAGTATAATGTGCCCCACAGATTACTCCATCCAATATGAGCACCGCATAGTGCTCCATACAGCATAATTGTTACACCTATTTTATGCATTTTGCTTCATTACAACATAAAAAAACACTTGTAAAAACATGAAATTCATGGCATTTTTACTAAATAAAAAATGCTGCAAAAGTGTGAAGGAAGAAAATGCAATCTATACCGAAAATTAAACCTACAGTTGTGCAAAATGTGCAGCTCACTATAACTCCACTTTACTGCATTTATATGCGGACATTTCAAAACTCCTCGTGCTGCCAAAAAACATCTGTGCAATTTGCCTGCAACTTGTTGTTTGACTATTTTGAATCTCCACTTTTACTGTACATAAAACAGCCAAGTTGCAGACAGGATGCATGTAAGTTGCATTGAAGCCTATGGTTGCAAAATACACATTAAGTGCACCAGGATTTTGCAGCCCCATATTTGAGCAGCATGAATTAGAGAGCGGGACAGAGAACCCGATTAGCACTGTCACTCACTGCGCTTCCTGCTGTAGTTGTGATAATACACTGTTTTTTTCGCTGTAGCTCTGCTAGTTCTATCAGTAATGAGCTTCTGCTTTGTAATCAGTAATATTCATCAACTCTGCCTATAAATCTGCTTCCCATCATTGATAGGCAGTAGGGATGAGCGAGCACTAAAATGCTCGGGTGCTCGTTCCTCGAACCGAGCAATTCCTTATACTCGCTTCGTTTCAAGCAACGAGTATAATGGGAGTCAATGTGAAAGCCGAGCTTTTTACCAGCAGACCCTACAAAGAGGTCTGGGGGACAGTGAAATTGTTCAAATAAATGTGAAACGTGCTGAATGGAAGGAGAACAGCATGTGGAAGACCCCTGGAAGCATCTCTGACTCCCAGAGAACAACGGTGTCCCACTCTTACTCCACTTTAAGGAGTGACAATAAAATATTCCAAACCATTGAGAAATTGCATTTTACAGGAAAAAAAATGCTAACAAACATTTTTTCATTAATAATGACTTGTTTATAAGGTACAATTTAAAAAGGACGTAAAAAAATATAATTTCAGTAAACCAAAATTGTTTTTTTTTTATTAAAAATAGGAAATTTCAGTGTAATTTATGAAGGAAGCAAGAACTGCCAAAAATAAGGAACTCAGATAAACCGACAGACATAAAGGAGGGCCGCATACACCTTCTGTTCAAATTGTCAATGTAGTGGTATCCCTAGACTCAAAGGCTATGCACTTTTGAGGGTTATAATACCAAGGAAATATACACCAGGTATATGCACATGTTGAGTAAAATTTCTACACCATTTTGCATCTCTTTGACAGAAAGAACGCAGCTGCAAAAGCATGCATTTTTGCCTGCGTTTTTGATTGATTTAAGTGAAGTGAATGGTGAAAAATGCAGAGCAAAAACGCACAGAGAATTGACAAGCTGCAGATTATTTTCTGCACCAAATCATCAAAAATGCTCATCGTGTGCATGACTAGAGATGAGCGACTTTGCCTTTTTTAGGGTCGAGTCGGGTTTCATGAAACCCGACTTTCTGAAGAGTCGAGTCGAACAAAATCGGCCGACTATCGGGAAAATTTGGAGGTCCGACTGAAACACGAAACCCAATGCAAGTCAATGGGGAAGCAAAGTCGGTAGGGAGTGGAGGACAGTAAACACACCTACAGTGCCCATTTCAATGCCAGCGACATCAATTCTTATTACTTAAGCTTGGCAACTTTAATTTACTTTATAATAATAGTTACGCATTGAAAACTGGGGTTTATTTGGCTAAAGTTGGGGGGGGTAGGGCTGGCTCCAGGTTTTCGTGCGCCCCGGGCGAAAGAGTCTCAGTGGGCCCCTTTAACACATACCACAATTCATGATGCTCCGATACGGCACAGAAATCTAGATATAGTACAATGCCAAATACTTCACTTCTTACATTACATGACTCTATTTCAAATTCTACAATAGCTCAAAAACCGGACAGTATATTCCTCCATACAGTATTATGACCATTGGCCACCACATAGTGCGCCATACAGAATAATGAGCCCCATATATTGCTCCATAAATAATTGGTCCCATATAATGTTCCATACAGTATATGATGAGCTCCACATAATGCTCCAGTATATGATGGTCCCCATATAATGTGCCATATAGTATAGGACGGTCCCCATAGAGTAGAATGAGCCCCACATATTGCTCCATACAGTATAATGAGTCGCATATAAAGCTCCATACAGTATATGATGGTCCCCATATATTGGTCCATACAGAATGGGCTCCATATAATGCTCCATACAGAATAGGTCCCATATGTGCTCCATATGATGCACCATACCATATATGATGCCCCATAAATAATGAACCCCATATGATGCTCCAGTATTTGATGGGCCCCATGGATAATGCTCCAGTGTATGATGAGCCCCGTAGATGCTGCTCCAGTGTCTGATGTCCCCCATTTAGAATGCTCCAGTATATGATGGGCCCCATGGATGATGCTCCAGCATATGATGGGCCAATATAATGCTCCATATATAATGGGCCCCATTTATAATGATCCAGTGTATAATGGGACCCATAGATGCTGCTCCAGTGTCTGATGTCCCCATTTAGAATGCTCCAGTATATGATGGGCCCCATGGATGATGCTCCAGCATATGATGGGCCAATATAATGCTCCATATATAATGGGCCCCATTTATAATGCTCCAGTGTATAATGGGCCCCATAGATGCTGCTCCAGTGTCTGATGTCCCCATTTAGAATGTTCCAGTATATGATGGGCCCCATGGATGATGCTCCAGCGTATGATGGGCCAATATAATGCTCCATATATAATGGGCTCCATTTATAATGATCCAGTGTATAATTGGCCCCGTAGATGCTGCTCCCGTGTTTGGTGTCACCTATTTTGAATGCTCCAGTATATGATGGGCCCTATGGATGATGCTCCAGTGTATGATGGGCACCATATATCGTATAATGGTCCCACTCCCCATATGTTGCTCCAAACATTAAAAAAAATGAAATACCTCTCCTCCCTGGGCACCGCTCTACTCTGGACTCTTCGGCGTCACCATCTTCCAGCTCTCTGCACTTGGACTGTTCAGGCAGAGGGCGTACAGACGTGATGTCATCGCGCTCTCTGACCTGAATGTCACTGTCAGGAAACGTGGTAGACGTCACAGCTGTGGAGCAGGGAGAGGTAAGTATTGCAAGTACTGGGGTCCTGAGCAAGCAGGGGGGGCCCACTAGTTGACGACGACACTGGCACAGGGCCCCTCAAAGTAAGCCGGTGCGTCTGATGGCGAGTGGGCCCCCCCACCATCAGAGACACTTTTGCGTACTATGAGGGGCCACGAGTGGGTCCCCCCACCTGCTCAGGGAACCGGCACTGGCGCGGGTGCGCCAGGTACTGACGCCGGCCCTGGGGGGGAAGCACAGTTAGGGAGGTGGAAAAACTGGCATATGTTGAAGTGTAGGCTGGACGTTCAGCAGCTGCAAATGGAGGAATTGGAGAAGTCGGAGGAAGAGGAGGACAAAGCGAGCCATTTTGCTGGCAACCTATGTGTCATCAGGGGATGGTGGTACAAAATCCTTTGAAACCCAGGCATGGTTCATTTTTATGAAGGTGAGATCACCAACATTTCGGGTCGACAGCCGGGTCCTTCTTTCTGTCAGGATTGATCCCGCTGCAATGAAGACTCTTTCTGATAGCACATTACCAGCAGAGCAAGCGAGCTCCTGTAAGGCATATTGTGCCAATTCAGGCCAGGTGTCCAGTTTACAGGCCCAGTAGTCAAAGGGGAATGAACTGTGAGGGAGAACATTGATAGGGGAGGAGAGGTAATTTTGTACCATTGTTGACAACTGCTGTTTCCTGTCTGTTTTAATTGATTCAGTATTAACAGTCGTGTGAGCGGTACTTGAGAAATCAGTCCACAACATGGTCATGAAACCCCTGTCTCCAATGCCACTTGTCTTCCTTTCCTGGGGCGGTCCTCATGTGAGCCAGTTTCTTTGTAGCGCTTGATGGTTTTTGCAACTGCACTTGGGGACACTTTCAAAGTTTTCCCAATTTTTCGGACTGACTGACCTTCATTTCTTAAGGTAATGATGGCCACTCGTTTTTTTTTACTTAGCTGCTTTTTTCTTGCCATAATACAAGTTCTAACAGTCTATTCAGTAGGACTATCAGCTGTGTATCCACCAGACTTCCGCACAACACAACTGATGGTCTAAACCCCATTTATAAGGCCAGAAATCCCACTTATTAAACCTGACAGGGCACACCAGTGAAGTGAAAACCATTCCCGGTGACTACCTCTTGAAGCTCATCAAGAGAATGCCAAGAGTGTGCAAAGCAGTCATCAAAGCAAAAGGTGGCTACTTTGAAGAACCTAGAATATAAGACATATTTTCGGTTGTTTCACACTTTTTTTTTAAGTATATAATTCCACATGTGTTAATTCATAGTTTTGATGCCTTCATTGTGAATGTACAATTTTCATAGTCATGAAAATACAGAAAAACTTTTAAATGAGAAGGTGTGTCCAAACTTTTGGTCTGTACTGTATATGTAGTATAGAGAAAATATTGTAAATTGCCCTATATATTTCAGCAGTCAGACACAGATGCTTACAGGCTCAGTATGGATTAGACAAGAATATAAAAAGCTGAAAAAGGGTGCTGTATCACAAACGTACAGCTGTATACAGTCTAGGGGTAATTGTAAATCTCCATATATATTTCAGGAATCACACACAGACGCTCACAGGCTCAGTATGGATTACACCAGAATATAAAAAGTAGAAAAAGGGTTATGTATTGCAAGCATACAGCTGGATACAGTGTTGGGCTAATTTTAAATCTCTGTATATATTTCCAGAGTCAGACACAGACTCTCACAGGCTCCGTATGGATCACACCAGAATATAAAAAGTAGAAAAAGGGTAATGTATTAGAAGCGTACAGTTGTATACAGTGTTGGGGTAATTTTAAATCTCCGTATATATTTCCAGAGTCAGACACAGACTCTTACAGGCTCAGTATGGATCATACCAGAATATAAAAAGTAGAAAAAGGGTACTGTATCAGAAGTGTACAGCTGTATACAGTGTTGGAATAATTTTAAATCTCCGTATTTATTTCCGGAGTAACAGACAGACGCTCACAAGCTCAGTTTGGATCACACCAAAATATAAAAATTAGAAATAAGGTAATGTATTAGAAGCGCACAGCTGCGTACAGTGTTGGGGTAATTTTAAATCTCTGTATATATTTCCGGAGTAACACACAGATGCTCACAGGCTCAGTATGGATCACACCAGAATATAAAAAATTAGAAAAAGGGTAATGTATTAGAAGCGCACAGCTGTGTACAGTGTTGGGGTAATTTTAAATTATTATTATTACTATTATTACACATTTATATAGCGCCATTTATTCCATGGCGCTTTATATATGAAAAGGGAAAATATAGACAGGTACAATAAACGTGTGCTAGACAAGGGACACACAAGTACAGAAGGAGAGAGGACCCTGCCCGCGAGGGCTCACAGTCTACAGGGATGGGTGAGGATACACTAGGAAAGGGTAGAGCTGGTCTTGCGATGGTTCAGTAGACTGAGGATCATTGTAGGCTGTAGGCTTGTCGGAACAGGTGGGTTTTCAGGTTCTTCTTGAAGGTTTCCGTTGTTGGTGAAAGTCTGATGTTTTGCGGCAGGGAGTTCCAGAGTATGGGGGAAGCCGGGAGAAGTCTTGTATGCGGTTGTGGGAAGAAGAGATGAGGGGGGAGTCGAGAAGGAGATCTTGAGAGGATCGAAGGTTGCGTGTGGGAAGGTAGCGGGAGACCATGTCACAGATGTATGGAGGAGAAAGGTTGTGGATGGCTTTGTATGTCATGGTTAGGGTTTTGAACTGAAGCCTCTGGGCAATAGGAAGCCAGTGAAGGGCCTGGCATAGGGGGGAGGCTGGGGAATAGCGGGGAGACAGGTGGATTAGGGCTCACAGTCTACAGGGATGGGTGAGGATACACTAGGAAAGGGTAGAGCTGGTCTTGCGATGGTTCAGTAGACTGAGGATCATTGTAGGCTGTAGGCTTGTCGGAACAGGTGGGTTTTCAGGTTCTTCTTGAAGGTTTCCGTTGTTGGTGAAAGTCTGATGTTTTGCGGCAGGGAGTTCCAGAGTATGGGGGAAGCCCGGGAGAAGTCTTGTATGCGGTTGTGGGAAGAAGAGATGAGGGGGGAGTCGAGAAGGAGATCTTGAGAGGATCGAAGGTTGCGTGTGGGAAGGTAGCGGGAGACCATGTCACAGATGTATGGAGGAGAAAGGTTGTGGATGGCTTTGTATGTCATGGTTAGGGTTTTGAACTGAAGCCTCTGGGCAATAGGAAGCCAGTGAAGGGCCTGGCATAGGGGGGAGGCTGGGGAATAGCGGGGAGACAGGTGGATTAGTCGGGCAGCAGAGTGTAGGATGGACTGGAGTGGTGCCAGAGTGCTAGAGGGAGGCCAGACAATAGGAGGTTGCAGTAGTCGAGGCAGGAGATGATAAGGGCGTGCACTAGTGTTTTTGTGGTTTCATGGTTGAGGAATGAGCGGATCTGGGAAATATTTTTAAGTTTGAGGAGGCAGAAGGTGGCGAGGGCTTGGATATGTGGTTTGAAAGAGAGGGCAGAGTCGAGGATCACCCCAAGGCACCGAGCATGCGGGACTGGGGAAAGCGAGCAGCCATTGACATTGATGGATAGGTCTGGTGGAGGGGAAGAATGAGGTGGGGGAAAGATGATGAATTCTGTTTTGTCCATGTTCAGTTTGAGAAAGCGAGCAGAAAAGAAGGCTGAGATAGCAGACAGACACTGTGGGATTTTGGTCAGTAGGGAGGTGAGGTCAGGTCCAGATAGGTAGATCTGCATGTCATCGGCGTAGAGGTGATACTGCAAGCCGTGGGATTCTATGAGCTGTCCCAGGCCGAAGGTATAGATGGAGAGGAGTAGGGGTCCTAGAACTGAGCCTTGAGGAACACCGACAGACAGGGGGCGAGGTGAGGAGGTGGTGTGTGAGAGGGAGACACTGAATGTTCGGTCTGTTAGGTATGATGAGATCCAGGATAGGGCCAAGTCTGTGATGCCAAGAGATGAGAGAATCTGTAGCAGGAGGGAATGGTCCACGGTGTCGAAGGCAGAAGACAGGTCCAGGAGAAGGAGGACAGAGTAGTGTCGCTTGCTCTTGGTGGTTAGCAGGTCGTTAGTGACTTTAGTTAGGGCAGTTTCAGTTGAGTGATGCGGTCGGAAGCCGGATTGTAAACGGTCAAAGAGGGAACAGGAGGAGAGGTGGGAGGACAGTTCGAGATATACATGCTGTTCCAGTAGTTTTGAGGCGTAGGGGAGAAGAGATATCGGGCGATAGCTAGACACAGAGGATGGGTCGAGGGAGGGCTTTTTGAGGATGGAAGTGATTGAGGCATGTTTGAAGGATGAAGGAAAGACACCATTTGTAAGTGAAAGGTTGAAGAAGTGTGTGAGAGTAGGGATGAAGACTGTGGCAAAGTTAGGGATGAGGTGGGACGGGAGTGGGTCAAGCGCGCAAGTGGTGAGGTGTGATCGTGACAGGAGAGTGGAGAGCTGATCTTCTGTCATGCTGGTGAAGCTGGTTTTAGAAGAACAGGGCTGAGTGGCTAAGAGGGGCATTGGCGGCTGCGAGCCAAACCTTTCTCTGATCATATCAATCTTTTGCTTAAAGAAGGAGGCAAAGTCTTCAGCAGAAATGAGAGGAGAGGGAGGAGGTGCTGGGGACGGAGTAGAGAATTAAAAGTGTTGAAGAGCTGTTTAGGGTTGTGAGACATAGAGGATATGAGAGATACAAAGTAAGTTTGTTTTGCGGCAGACAGCGTGGACTTGAAGCTGGCGAGGGACTGCTTGTATGCGTTGAGGTGCTCGGTAGAATGGGTTCTCTTCCATCTCCGCTCGACAGCCCTGGAAGCCCGTCTCAGTTCTTTGGTCAGGCCGGTCAGCCAGGGCTGCCTGTTGATTGTACGAGTTTTGCTCTGCGTGAGGGGGGTGGCCGACTCAAGTGTGGCTTTTATTGTGGTGTTATAAAATGTGGCAGCAGCATCTGTGTCATTTAGTGAGGCTATGTCTATGAGAGGGAGGAGGGACTCAGAGAGCAATTGTAAATTGAGGTGTTTGAGATTTCTGCGAGGGTGGGTGAGTTTGTGGAGTGGGGGATGCGTACTAACAGAGGAGAAGGAAGAGAATGTCAGTAGGTTGTGGTCAGACAGGGGGAGTGGGGAGTTAGTGAGATTAGTGAGGGAACAGAGGCGGGTGAAGATAAGGTCCAGCGTATGACCATCTTTGTGAGTGGCCGCAGAGGACCATTGAGTGAGGCCGAGGGAAGCCGTGAGTGATAGAAGTTTAGAGGCAGCCGGGGTGGAAGTGTCATTGGGGATGTTGAAATCGCCCATGATGATGGTGGGGATGTCAGCAGAGAGGAAATGGAGTAGCCAGGTGGTGAAGTGGTCGAGAAAGGTGGAGATGGCTAGTTCCGGGGGGCGGTAGATGACAGCCAGTAGGAGGTTGGAGGGGGAATAGATGCGGACGGAGTGCACCTCGAACGAGGGAATAGCAGCGGAGGGTGGAAGTTGAATAGGGGTAAAGGAGCAGGTATCAGACAGGAGTAAGCAAACCCCTCCACCACGTTTGTTGCTGGGGCAAGGGTGTGAGAGAGATGGAATCTGCCATAGGAAAGCACAGCTAGAGAGGCTGAGTCAGAGGGGGTGAGCCAGGTTTCAGTGATGCCAAGGAAGGAGAGTTTGTTGGTGATAAAGAGGTCGTGGATAAATGACAGTTTATTGCAGACGGAGCGTGCGTTCCATAGTGCTCCAGGTAGTGGGACCGAGGGAGGGGGATGTGGATGGATAGGTATGAGGTTATCAAATCTCCGTATATATTTCCAGAGTAACAGACAGACGCTCACAGGCTCTGTATGGATCACACCAGAATGTAAAAATTAGAGAAAGGGTAATGTATTACAAGCATACAGCTGTATACAGTGTTGGGGTAATTTTAAATCTCCGTATATATTTCCAGAGTCAGACACAGACTCTCACAGGCTCAGTATGGATCACACCGGAATATAAAAAGTAGAAAAAGGGTAATGTATTAGAAGCGTACAGCTGTATACAGTGTTGGGGTGATTTTAAATCTCCGTATGTATTTCCGGAGTAACAGACAGACGCTCACAGGCTCAGTATGGATCACACCAGAATATAAAAAGTAGAAAAAGGATAATGTATTAGAAGCGTACAGCTGTATACAGTGTTGGGGTAATTTTAAATCTCCATATATATTTCCAGAGTCAGACACAGACTCTCACAGGCTCAGTATGGATCAAATCAGAATATAAAAAGTAAAAAAAGGGTAATGTATCAGAAGCGTACAGCTGTATACAGTGTTGGGGTAACTGTAAATCTCCGTATATATTTCCGGAGTAACACACAGACGCTCACAGGCTCAGTGTGGATCACACCAGAATATAAAAAGTAGAAAAAGGGTAATGTATCAGAAGCGTACAGCTGTATACAGTGTTGGGGTAATTGTAAATCTCCGTATATATTTCCGGAGTAACACACAGACGCTCACAGGCTCAGTATGGAGTAGACCAGAATATAAATAGCAAAAAAGGCTAATGTATCCGAAGATACCAGGCGCATACAGTGTAGGGGTAATTGTAAATCTCGGTATATATTTCCGGAGTAACACACAGACGCTCTCTCAGTATGGATTTGACCGTAATACAGAAGGCAGAAAAACGGTACTGTATCAGAAGATACAAGCTGTATACGGTTATGGGGAAAATTTAAATCTCTGTATATATTGCTGGAGCCACACACAGACGCTCTCTCAGTATGGATTTGACCATAATACAGAAGGCAGAAAAATGGTACTGTATCAGAAGATACAAGCTGTATACGGTTTTGGGGAAAATTGAAATCTCGTATATATTTCCGGAGTCACACACAGATAGTCAGCATGTATTTGTCCGTGATACCAGCCGGTACACGGTAGTGTGTGAGGAGCGTACAGCTCTATATGGTGTGGGAAAAAATGAACGCTTGGTAACTGTGCAGAAAAAAAAAATTAAAGTATTAGTGCTGTGTAGGTGCTGTGTAAAAAGCAGTCTGCACAGCAGTGTACACACAGCAATACAGCTAGCAGACAGCCTAATAATCAGCTCTGCTGCTGCACACAAGAAATTCCTCCCCTGTCATTGGCAGGCAGCCTAATCAGCTCTGCTGCTGCACACAAGAAATTCCTCCCCTGTCATTGGCAGGCAGCCTAATAACCAGCGCTGCTGCACACAACAAAATCCTCCCCTGTTACTGCACACTAACTGTACAGCACAATCGCTATCAGCACAAGCACAGAATAAGTTTTTTTTCCTGCCTAACTCTCTCCCTACTGAGAAACAGCGGCAGCAACCTCTTCCTACGCTAAGAACGGCAGAAGTAAAATGGCGGTCGGCGGTCAGGGCTTTTATAGCCACTGTGACGCCACACAAAGCAAGCCAATCACTGCAGTGTCCTTCTCTAAGATGGTGGTGGCCGCTGCCCATGTCATCTTGTTGCCCACAGTGTGCGTCCTTGCTCATTGGCTGAGAAAAGGCGCCTGCAAGCATTCTGGGAAAACCGACTTTGGTGCTCGGGTCGACGACCGTATGGCCGACCTCACGTTATGGTCGGGTTTCGCTCGGCGAAACCCGACTTTTGGTCGAAAGTCGGCGACTTTTGAATCTGACCGACCTGTTCAACTCTATGCATGACACGATCAGGTTCAACTGCAAAAACCACACATCTCTCTGGTCTGTTATTCCTTTAAGTAACTCTGCCGCGGTGTGTGGTTTGTCTCCAAGACAAATTAGCTTCAGCAGAACCTGTTGCCGCTTCGCTGAGGCAGTGCTGCTGAGCTTCTAGCTTCCGGCTGATGTGGACGACGTGCTCTGAGATAGCACATCGGAGATGGAGGATGAGGAGGAGCAGAAAGGGGTGCAGGAATTGCTGTAGGAGGTGAAGGAAACCCTGATAGAAGTAGCGCCAGCAATCCTCTTCATCGGGAGCACATGCGCCAGGTGAGAGTGTGACTCGCTCCCAGCCTACACAATGTTCAAGCAGTTTGCTGTCAGGGAAATGTAGCATCCCTGGTCACAAGCGCTTCTCCACATGTCAGTCATTAGGTGAACAATGTCAGTAAGTGCATTGGTAAAGGCGCAGGTGATGTTCCTGGACACGTGCTGTACAAGGCAGGGACACCACACCGGGAGAAAAAGTGACTGCTGGGGACCGAGTACCAATGTACGGCTGCCACCATGAGTCGCTGGAAATCTTCTGTGTCTACCAGCCTAAATGGCAACATTTCCACAGCAAGCAGCTTGGAAATGTGCCAGTTTAGCATTTGTCTCTGTGGATAGGTGGCTGGGAATTATTTTCTTCATTCAGAGGCCTGGGGTAGGGACAGCTGAATGCTGGGCTGGGACAAGGATTTGAAAGTGCTTGATGATGATAAGTCAAAATGTGCAAGGATAGGTGCAGGGCAGGAGGCATATGCACGAGTGTTTTTGACACGGAATTGAGAAGCACCTAGAACAGGGGAAGAAGCAGTGGTGTCACCCAATGGCACCGATCGTGGACCCATGTATTTGGCCCACTGAGTTGGGTGATTGGTTGACATATGCTGGTGGTGGTTAGATTCTTAGTGGTCAGACCTCTGCTGATCTTTAAAATGCACAGGTTGCAAATGGCCATTTTGTCTCAGAACTCTCTTTAAAAAAGGCTGGGGAACACCTAACTCTTTGACGGAGAAATTCAGGAGTGTCGGTGCTCTGCAGTACAGTTGCCCTGGTCATCCCTCTGCTTCTTCCTGTCTGTTTCGGTGCTGCCAAACTTTCTCTCCTGTCCCTCTTGGTGTATGCAGGTTGAGAGACCACAATTAAGAAATTATGTTGTTAAGAGCTCCTTGGAGTGTTCTAATGTGGGATCACTAGTCTCCTGAGACTCAACACGGTGGGAGGAAGGAGAATCATTGTATTAAATGATCCATACTTTAAGCTGGTGAGACTGGACCATGTGGAAGACCGTGTGGTGCTGACAAGCCTGCTGGAAGCATTATCTGCTATCCAACAGACCACCTGTTCACATTGCTCTGATTTCAGAAGTGGTGCACCGTGCCTCCCTGCAAAGTGGGACAAGAACCTATGTGTCGTGGATGGGTGTTTCTTGTGCTCCAGCAGTAGGTGCAGTCACACCATCCTCACGTCCTCGGCGTCTGCGTGCACCATCATCAGCACTTCCATCCCTTAATGCACGCCTTGCGCATTTTGTAATTGCAAAGTCACTTGAAAACAAGTTTACTTTTAATAAAAGATAAAAATTGGTCACCTTCAGCAATAAAAGCAGGTTTTGTGAGTTTACTTCACTGTAATGTAACAGAAAGAACTCAAAAGTGTATGGATGACAATCAAATTCAATCCAGAAAAATGTTTCAATGCTTCTGTTCACTTTTGGAGATCACAGAAATGTTCACGGACCACATAACACTGTACAGTATGTCTCAGAAATGGAAGCCTACAAAATTTTTAAAAGCTTTTGTTCACTTTTAGAGATCACAGACCAAGTAACACTGTATGTCTGAGAAATAGAAGCCTACAAAATTTTTAAAAGCGTTTTAGTAATTTTACAAATCACATACATTTACTCCACACTACGGAATAGTGTATGGCTGTGAAATGTAGCCCAGGAAAATTGTTTCAATGATTTTTGGGTGTGTTACATAACACAAAAAAGGACCTCAAAGCATGTAATACTTGATGGATCAAAATAAATTCAATTTTTTCATCCCCCACAAAAAAACTGCAGCTATATGTTTGCCAACAGACTTCACAAGCCTCAACCCTGTCTACAGACTGGATTCTGTCACTCTTCCTGCTCCTGTGACTCTCTCTCCCTCCCTAGGCTCAATGAAGATTTTAGATACAGCAAGCGATTAGCCCTTAGAAGGGCTGTTACTATGATGGCTTAGCTTCAGCACCAGTATCAACACTACAGGACTCTGATTCATTATACTATGCTCACAGGCCTAGACAAGCACCCTCTCCCTCCAATACAAAGAGTCACAGACTTGTGCAATGCCATCAGTGTTCCCAGCCGGGCGACGACTGTCCTTTTATAATCCATGATGAAGTCAGACGGCAAGCCAATCAAAGTAATGCCACAATCAAGATGGTTACGGCATTACAGTGACTCACAGGCAATTCGCGCATGCTTATTGGCTGTGTAACAGGGGCCAAAGATGCAGGGAAGGGACTTGAGTTTTACATCAAGCACTGCCCATTACTCACCAAGTAAAGAGCACATCCGAGCACTGTGATACTAGAGTGATAACTGAGTATCATCGAGTATGTTCACTCATTCCCTATAGGCAATAATGATGAGCAAATGTGCTCGAATAAGCAGTCATCCGAGCATTCTTGTGTGCTAACTGAGTGTCTTTGACGCGCTCGAAAATTATGTTAGAGTCCACTCCCCGCTTCTCCATGTCTTGCAGCTGTTAGAGAGCCGCAACACATGCAAGGATTGTCTAACAAACAGGCAATCCTGCATGAGTTGTGGCTGTCTATCAGCCGTGAGACATGCAGCCGCGGGGACTCAAAAATATTTTTCAAGCACGCCGAAGAAACTCAGCACACAAGCATGCTCGGATAACTCATCAGTCATCACTAGTAGGCAGCTTTCTTCCAATGCACAGTGTAAACAGAAAGTTGTCAATCAACAACACAGGTTGGACTAAAGGTACTGCCACACTAAACAATCCCGCTAGCGATCACAATAACGACGCATACTAATGCGATCGCTAGCGGGATTGTTTCTATATCGCTAAATGCGGCCACATTTAGCGATATAGTTAACGACGCTATCGCCGTTAGCGATCTTCTTAACGACTTTAGCGGTACAAAAGTACCGCTAAATTGCTAAGAAAATGTGCCACACAGCGATTAGATACTTACCCAGCGGGAGCGCCGACGAGAAAATAGGGTCCGGAACGATTCCAGCGACGAGCGAGATCACAGCAGGAAGCTCGTCGCTGGAAGCTGCCGCACTGAACAACATCGCTAACAGGATCGCTAAATAGTGACGTTTTTTAGCGATCCCGTTAGCGATATTGTTTAGTGTGGCATACCCTTAAATAGAGCTCATCAGTGAGAAGACCAGCAGAGCTGCATCAGATAAAGGAGTGATTTTCAAAAACTACAGCAAGAAGCCCAATTAATGACACAGCTGAAATCAGGGTTTCATCCCTTATTTTATGCCAAACTCAGATTGTGAGCTATAAATACAAAGACATATTTCTTTTAAACATGCCTGTTACAAACATATATCTGTCCTTAGAGAAAAAGGGAAGTAGCCTAAGGTTAGTTAATGTTGCCAATTTTTGCTGTCAATCTTTAGTGTTTCTGTATTATCTTTTATAATTATTGATTATTCTCTGGAAACTTGTGGCTGGTAAAAGTGTTACATTCTATTTCTTTCCTTGTTTACAAATGTAGATATAAACTTTAGATTATCGTCACTTTTTATCTGGCAGAAGAAATATACGAATCAAGACAACTGATCTTTGTTGCTGGATACAAGTGATAATATACAGTTGTGCTCAATAGTTTACATACCCTGGCAAAATTTTCTTGGCATTTTTTCAGAGAATATGAATGATAACACCAAAACTTTTTCTCCACTCATGGTTAGTGGTTGGGTGAAGCCGTTTATTGCCAAACTACTGTGGTTTCTCTTTTTAAATCATAATGACAACCCAAAACATACAAATGACCCTGATCAAAAGTTCACATTCCCTGGTGATTTTTGCCTGATAACATGCACAGAAGTAGACACAAATGGGTTTGAATGGCTATTAAAGGTAACATCCTCACCTGTGACCTGTTTGCTTGTAATCAGTGTGTGTGCACTTGTGAGTTTCTGGGATCCAGACAGACTCTTGCACCTTTATCCAGCCACTGATGTTTCTGGATTGTGAGTCATGGGGAAAGCAAAAGAATTGTCAACGGATCTACGGGAAAAGGTAGTTGAACTGTATAAAACAGGAAGGGGATACAAAAAGATATCCAAGAAATTGATAATGGCAGTCAGCAGCATTCAAACTGTGATTAACAAATGGAAAATCAGGGGCTCTGTAAAAACAAAGCCATGGTCAGGTAGACCAACAAAAATTTACACAACTGCCAGGAAAATTGTTCGGGTGCAAAGAAAAACCCACAAATAACATCAGGTGAAATACAGGACTCTCTGAAAACTAGCAGTGTGGCTGTTTCAAGATGCACAATAAGGAGGCACTTGAAGAAAAATGGGCTGCATGGTCGATTCACCAGAAGAAAGCCATAACTGTGCAAATGCCACAAAGTATCTCACCTTCAATGCGCAAAACAGCACAGAGACAAACCTCAAAATTTCTGGAACAAGGTAAACTGGAGTGATGAGACCAAAATTGGCCACAACCATAAACGTTACATTTGGAGAAAGGTCAACAAGGCCTTTGATGAAAGGAACACCATTCCTACTGTAAAGCACGAAGGTGGATCACTGATGTTTTGAGGATGTGTGAGATACATAGGCACAGAAAACTTGGTCAAAGTTGGAGGAAAGATGAATGCAGCACATTATCAGCAAATACTGGAGGCAAATTTGCACTCATCAGCCCGGAAGCTGCACATGGGACGTACTTGGATGTTCCAACATGACAATAATCCAAAACACAAGGCCAAGTCAACCTGTCATTGGCTACAGCAGACCAAAGTGAAGGTTCTGGAGTGGCCATCTCACTCTCCTGGCCTTAATATCATTGAGCCACTCTGGGAATATCTCAAGCTCGCAATTCATGCTAGACAGCCCAGGAATTTACAGGAACTGGAGGCTTTTTGCCAAGAAGAGTGGGCAGCTTTACCATCTGAGAAAATAAAGAACCTCATCCGCAACCACCATTAAAAGACTTCAAGCTGTCTTTGATGTTAGATTGGGCAATACAGAGTATTAAGAAATAGGGTATGTGAACTTTTGATCAGGGTCATTTGGATGTTTTGGGTTGTCATTATGATTTAAAAAGAGAAAACACAGTATTTGACAATAAATGGCTTCACCCAACCACTAACCATGAGTGGAGAAAAAGTTTTAGTGTTATCATTCATATTCTCTGAAAAAAGGCCAAGAAAACAAAAATTCTGCCAGAGTATGTAAACTTTTGAGCACAACTGTACAAAATATTTTATATCATAATTCTAATTTAAAGATTATAGTTTGTGAAATAATTTTTTTTTACTTCTTACACTCAATAACAATACAGCACAAATATAAAAGTGTATATCTAGGGAATTTAGATTGTGAGTCCCATTTGGGACAGTGCCATTAATGTCTGTAAAGCGCTGTGGAATTAATGGCACTATATAAATAAGTAAAATAAATAAATATCAAACAACTGTTCACAACAATAATAGATATAAAGGTTTAAAAAAATGAATGTTTATGGGAGAAGAATTACAACACAAACTGCTGACATAAAGCCATACCAAGCCATAAAAAAAATTCTAGAAAAGATTAAAAAAAACTGGGAAATTATTGGCATTTAATATTTAATTCTGGCTACCAGCAAACATCTGGCCACAGCAGAGTTTGCTGAATGAAACATCTGAAAAATCTCTCCCCTCTTCCAGAAAAAAAAGTAACTGAAAACGCAGGCTTTTCATGAAAAACTCTGTGAAGATACCCTAAAAGTAAAATTTATGTATTATACATGTCTTAGAGATCCTTAATGACACATGCTAAAGACATAGATGGTGTTTAGTAATGCCCAATCATTGGGTCCAATAACTGTGATCCTCACTTTTTATTGGAAGCAGTGGTGAACAAATATGGTCAATATGCCACCATATGTTCAAATAAAAGATACAATGGCTTGTGAAAGTATTCAACCCCCTTGGCTTTCTATCTTTTTTGTTACATTACAACCTGTGTTTAAATATTTTTTGTAATCTGATTTGTGTGAGATGCCTCAGCTCTAAATAGTCTGAGTTGATGAAGTGAGAAAAACAGACAAAAATTTAATTTATTGGATCAAATAACTGAAAATTGTCAGGTGCATATGTATTCACCCCTTTTGCTATGAAGCCCCTAACAATTTCTGGTGCAAGCAATTAGCTTCATAAGTCATATACTTAGTGACAAGAAGTCCAATTGTGTGCAATCTAAGTATCACTGATCTGTCAGTATATACACACCTTTTCTGAAAGGCCACAGAGGCTTCAACACCATTAAGCAAGAGGCACCACTAACCAAACAACACCATGAAGACCAAGGAGATCTCCAAACAAGTTAGGGACAAAGTTGTTGAGAAGTACAAGTCAGGGTTGGGTTATAAAAAATATCTGATGATGCACCGTAGCACGCGCGTTTCGGACCAACCAGACCTTTGTCAGGGGGGTACTTTGTGGTTATTATTTATATGGGGACCCCTCGTCAATTTTTTGGGAGATCCCCCATTTTAATAACCAGTAAAGGCTAAGTAAACAGCTGTGAGCTGATATTAATAGACTAGGAGGCTACATGGGTAGTACCCCCTTCCCAGGCTACAAACATCAGATGCCATTTTTTCAGAAAATTATTCATTTATTAGTTAAAAACATGTACTGTACAGTGAGCTACACTTGCACTGTAATAATTGTATATGTCACTGACATCTTTATATCTATCCATTCTATGTATTTATATCTATTTTATCTATTCTACTTTTTTGGGTCATGCTGTGATTTTACTGTACGCTGCAGATGAAATTTGGGGTTTTCAAGGACATGGGTGTGTAAAAATCGGACAGCACTCGCGTGGCCGAATGCCATGCAATTTTTTATCACATCCATTGACTTGTATTGGCAAGTCTCATCCGAGATACGAGGACAATCGCAGCATGCTGCGATTTTTTTTTTCCGTCCAATCTGAGCTGAGAAAAAAACACAGATGAGCAGATGACTCATAGATTAACTTTGGTCACAGTGCAATGTGATTTTTTATTAGAGTGCACTCATCTGTTTTTCTCGCAGATGAGTATGAACCGTAAAATTATTTTGTTACTCACATGTGAACCGAGATTTCACAGCGTTAGTGTTAACTACACTAAATCCTTATTCTGTTAATTATTAAACACATTTACACAATGGGAGTTTACAACAATAAGAAAGTTAGAAAGATATTTCATCTGATAAGTCACAATGTACACAGGTTCAATATAGTACAAGGGAAATTTATATCCAGACTTCCCAAATTCTACTCAGTAAATGTTGAAGATCTTTACTTATCGGATTTTCATGCTCCAATGACTGGCTGCAGCAAAGAATATGTGAAAGACAACTCAAAACTATAGGATTGTACACTTCCAGATATCATTCAGTAATAGTTTGCAATAATCAGTGCACATTTTATTAAAATCCAGTATGTACTTTATGTCAGAATTGTAATATATTGAATTTTTCTGCCGCTTTGGCGTTACGGTCAGTATAGTATACTTTGTGTTTCCAAAATTATGGCAGCTTACATCAATCACTGAGTGATACCACATTCCCAGATGTTGGTATCAGCCTGAAAAGAAAATCTGGCAGCAGTTTTTTCTACCTCATCTCAGAGCAGCATGATTTAGGCAAAGAGAAGTTGAATCCAACAATGTATCATTCAGCATTCTAGGATTTTGAAATGTGGCAGAGCTCAGAAAGGTAACCCCACTCACACCAGGTTCTCTGTGTACATAACTATAGACAGTGAGCTGCTTATCACAGGAGTGGGCATAGTCAGTCAAGTGCTCATGAGACAGCTAATCTCAACAATGATAACAAGGTGATAAAATCTTCAGTGTAAGTAAACAACAGCAGGCAGTTTGACATGTGACACACCTTGAATTCTGTGTTTTAACCCCTATCTGTTGTTGTCCTCAGCAAAAACCGGATGACAGATTCTCTTTAACTAACTACATACTAATGACTACAATTATAAAAGACAATAAATCCAACGGGTATGTATTTAATGTGAAAAATAGGTCATCAACCATTTTAAGTGTGAGAAGAAATTTCAAATATTAATATGTACTTACTAGCTTGGCCCGTGCGAAATTTTTGCACATAGGTCTTTGGGGGAGCAGACAATTTCAGAAAAAGCAAGCTGGTCAAATGTAAACGTATTTCATGAGATGATGAACACAGACAGGTATTTATATATGTAGATTGGTAATATAATAAATTGGTTTGATAAGTAGAGGCCAAAAAATGTCTTCCGGTTGAGGTGCCACCTGCAGGTCATTGTGTTCTTTCTATAGGCTTATGAAAATGAATGTGTAAACTGTATTTAGTGATAAAATCGTGAATGTGTGGTTTGTTTGGCTCTTTCCTTGCTGAAGGGGGCAAGTTTACCTTTCAAATGGTGTATCATTTGTGTGTGTGTGGTCGAAGTAATCAGCGAAAAAGCAGTGCCTGTTTACAAATGTGTTTGCATATGTGACTCACCTGCAGTGAAGTGTACAATCCTCCAATGTGCCTGAAATAGGCTGGGCAAGCACTTGGGCAAGCTGGAAAGACCCCAAGGCAAATGTTTGGATTTGTTTGTGATGTCTGTAAGCAGCTTTGTGGTAGTGTGCTTTGGGGTACTGTGGTGCCACCTGCAGGTCATTTTTCCTTACTGCAGGTTAATGAAAATTAATGTTTAAACTGTATTTTGTGATCAAATCATGGATGTGTGGTTTGTTTGGCTATTTTCTTGCTGAAGGGGGCACATTTACCTTTCAAATGGTGTATGATTTGAGTGTGTGGGTGCAGTATGACCGGAGATACAAGGTAATCACCGAAAAACGGTGTTTAGAAATAATAGAATAGATAAACATATACATAGCAAAAATTGTTTGTCTATGATGTAATGTGTAATTTTTCAGAAAAATGGCAAATAAATAGTACATCTGTAGACAAATGAGCTAGGCATGGGGGAAATATACACATTTTAAATAATGAACACAGTGGTGAAAAAATACTACATTCCCAACATGTACCTATACACATATAGTTGGCAAAAAATGGTTTTATGATGCACCTAACCTGGTCACCAGAGACAGATAATCCACAATGCACATTTCAAATGTAGTAATGTTGCTTCCTCACAAGGTTATTTTGCATGCCTGTAACTTTCTGCTTTTCACACTAATTCAACTAGACCAGAAATAGAGCCAGAAAAAGCCATTTTGGTGCCCGTAACAGAGGTTTCAGAAATCCCTTCTGAAGTTTAGCTTAAGGCTGTGTGCACACGTTCAGGATTTTTCACGTTTTTTTTGCGTTTTTGCGGCGGTTTTCCACCGCAAAAACACTTAAAAAATGCATGCATTAAGCATCCTATGATTAGAATGCATTCTGCAATTTTTGTGCATATGGTGCATTTTTTCCCGCGAAAAAAACGCATTGCGGTAAAAAATGCAGCATGTTCATTAATTTCGCAATAAATTTGTGGATTTCCCACTATATTAATGATATAGGATGTTCAGGAAAAAATCGCGCAAAAAACGCTCCAAAAACCACACCAAAAACGCGTCCGGATTTCCTGTGAAAAAGTCCGGTTTTTCTCAGGAAATTTCTGCTAAAAATACTTAACGTGTGCACATAGCCTTATAGTTGATTTCAGATGGACAATTATCCAAACAAAAGACCTGATTTGATTCCACCATGTTTGCTCTGCTTTGTAATGTTTGATTTGCTACAGAGAGAAATTGCCAATAACCCACAGTAGTGCCCTAGTCTACTCTGCATTCTCTGTTGCTCCCTGTTTAAACATGGCATGACAAGGATCCGGAAACCCAACCGCTTGACATCATGCGTAAGAGGGTATGAAATATACATAATATACACTTTAACTTATTATTATATTTTCCAAATACTTTGGGTATTTTCCAAAATAGCATGTGCACACGTTTTTGCCCTATTTTGCCTTAATCTTTTTGCCACAAAAAATGCAGAATTTTACTGTTCCAGCAAAGTGAATTGGATTTCTGAAGTCTCATGCACAGGTTGTTTATGTTTTCCTTGCAGTTTTGAAGTAGTTTTAAATCAGCAACATGTCAATTCTTTCAGCATTTTTGCAGTGTTTTTCACCCACTAAGCCTCAAAAGCAGCAAAAATACATAGAAAAATATTTAGACTTGAGAGTCCTCAGTGGTTGATACCTTTTAATGGCTAACTGAAAAGATGGTAACAAATTGCAAGCTTTCAAGACTACTCAGGTCTCTTCATCAGGCGAAGACTAATACAACATCTGAAGAATCACATATTTATATACACAACAGGACACAGGAATAATGCAATAGGTAAGACAAGTGACGTGAAGCAGAACTGTCATTATGGCAGAGGGATGAACATAAATATTGGAACAGTTCATAGATAAGGAGAGAAAGTTTTATTGCCCTCTGATTGAAGTCTGCTATTGTGTTTTGATGCCCCTAGAAGGTCAGAGAAGCAGATTCCTTAATTGATATAGAAGACATAAATCCATGTGACACGTTCATTCCAGCACTAAGAGTGTCAAAGGTCATCATAAGTTTATATTCCCAAACCTTTCTATCTTTCTCAGATTTGAAGTTAGATTTTAATACCAGTAATTCCATATCCATCATGCTATGACGGGCATACAAAGTGTTTTGCCACAGGTAAATCCATTCTTTTTTCTCTTATTGTGTGGCGATGAGAATTCATCCTTGTTCTCAGTTTTGCCCGGTCTCCCCCACATACAGACCCCCAGTTGGACATTTAGTACATATAATGAGGTACACCACATTAGATGTGATGCAGCTGAAAGTACCTGGTATCTTGTAGTCCTGATGTGAGTTGGGGATCTTTATCTTGTCCGTGGTCATTATAGATGCACAGGTTTTACATTTCTTCTGGTTGCAAGGAAAGGTTCCTGCAGCTGTTGGGGAGGACAGGGAGCTTCTGACAATGATGCTTCTTAGATTTGGGGGCTGCCTAAAACATAGTAGTGGGGGGTCTGGAAATATGGATTGTAATCGGGCATCTTTTTGTAGTAAAGGTTGTAGTTTCCGTGCAGCTCCCTTAGCATCTCCAGATTTGGATTGTAGGTGAACACTAGAGGCACCGGGTTATTTTCTTCTTTAGCTTTGTAATGTAGCAGGTGATTCCTTGATATTCTGGTGGCTCTTGTAATTTGGTTTTCAATTGTTCTTGGATGGTAGCCCTGGTTCAAAAAAGTCTTTCTGAGGCGACCAAGGTGTTCATCTCTATCCATGGGGTTGGAACATATACGGTTGTATCTGATGGCTTGGCTGTAGACAATAGAGTTTTTTATGTGTTTTGGATGGAAACTGTCCCATTTAAGGTATGTTGGACGGTCGATTGGCTTCTGATACAGGGATGTCTCTATTTCATTGTTCTTTAGCTTAATGGTGGTGTCTAAAAAGTTAATTTCAGTGCTGGAGTAGTTAAGTGTTAAGTTGATGGTGGGATGAAATTGGTTGAACTGTTCATGGAACGTCTTTAGCTGTTGTTCAGACTCCGTCCAGATGATTAAAATGTCATCAATGTAGCGGTAGTAGGCCCGAGGCCTGATGGGACATGAGGACAGAAAGTCGCTTTCAAGCTTGGCCATGAAAAGATTTGCATGCTGTGGAGCCATTTTACTTCCCATAGCTGTGCCAGTCTCCTGAAGATAGATCTTGTTGTTAAATTCAAAGTAATTGTGGGTGAGGATGAATTTTGTGAGTTTCACCACAGAATCAGCATCATTCCCGGTGTTTCCCATGAAGACTTTGCAGGCATTTAATCCATCCTGGTGTGGGATATTAGAGTACAAAGATTCCACATCCATGGTGGCCAGGATGGTTCCTTCTGGTAGGGGACCTATTGCTGCTAGTTTATTCAGTAGGTCAGTTGTGTCCTGAATGTAGCTGGGTGTATCCTTTACCAGGGGTTTAAGAATACCCTCTACCCATCCAGATACCTGCTCAGTAAGGGTGTCCACACATGAAATAATCGGCCTCCCTGGATTCCCAGATTTGTGGATTTTGGGAAGCATGTAAAACGTCCCTGTTCTTGAACTTTCTGGTATGAAACTCAAACTGAGAACAAGGATGAATTCTCATCGCCACACAATAAGAGAAAAAAGAATGGATTTACCTGTGGCAAAACACTTTTGTATGCCCGGTCATAGCATGATGGATATGGAATTACTTGTATTAAAATCTAACTTCAAATCTGAGAAAGATAGAAAGGTTTGGGAATATAAACTTATGATGACCTTTGACACTCTTAGTGCTGGAATGAACGTGTCACATGGATTTATGTCTTTCTATGTCAATTAAGGAATCTGCTTCTCTGACCTTCTAGGGGAATCAAAACACAATAGCAGACTTCAATCAGAGGGCAATAAAACTTTCTCTCCTTATCTATGAACTGTTCCAATATTTATGTTCATCCCTCTGCCATAATGACAGTTCTGCTTCACGTCACTTGTCTTACCTATTGCATTATTCCTGTGTCCTGTTGTGTATATAAATATGTGATTCTTCAGATTTTGTATTAATCTTCGCCTGATGAAGAGACCTGAGTAGTCTCGAAAGCTTGCAATTTGTTACCATCTTTTCAGTTAGCCATTAAAAGGTATCAACCACTGAGGACTCTCAAGTCTAAATATTTTTCTATCTACTGGCTAACACGGTACGAAGATACACATCTTTCCTATATCAAAAATACATATACATTTATGCAGTGTCTTTCCTTTCAAGTGATGATAGCAATGACTCCAGCAGCAGTCAACTCCTTGTGAATCTCCCTTTTCTTAACAATACTTCAAGTCTGCGGTTATCCCGGTTGCTTGTGCACCTTTTTCTACCACACTTTTTCCTTCCACTCAACTTTCCATTAATATGCTTGGCTACAGCTCTCTGGGAACAGAAAACTTCTTTAGCAATGACCTTTTGTGGCTTACCCTCCTTGTGGAGTTTGTCAATGACTGTCTTCTGGACATATATCAAGTCAGCAGTCTTCCATATGATTGTGGAGCATACTGAAACAGACTAAGGGACCTTTTAAACACTTAGGAAGCCTTTGCAGGTGATTTTTTGTTAATTATTCTAAAAGATAATGACTTTTGGGTTTTCATTGGCTGTAAGCCATAATCATCAACATTAACAGAAATAAACACTTGAAATAGATCACTCTGTTTGTAATGACTCTATATAATATATGAGTTTCACTTTTTGTATTGAAGAACTGAAATAAATTAACTTTTTGATGATATTCTAATTTTTGTGAGAAGTTCCTGTATATCTAACGTGTAGTCACAGCCCTGTCCTTATAGCTAAGAAAACAGCCAAGGAGTAAGCTCTGTGGAATCTACAGTGTCTTAAAAAAAAGTTTTCATACCCTGTGCAAATTTAATCATTTTTTCACAGTATACTCACAGACTTAAATGTATTTTATTGGGATTTTATGTGATATACCAACACAAAGTAGCAAGTATTTGTGTGATGTAACAGAAATTATACATTGTTTCCTAATTATTTAAAAAAAATAAATCTAAAAATTGTGAAATGCATTTGTATTCATCCTCTTGTAGACTGATACCCCTAAATAAAATCCTGTGTGCCTAACTGCCTGCAAAAGTCACATTATTAGTAAATTGAATCCCATCTGTGTGTAATTTATTCTCATATAACTACAGCTGTTCTGTGAGGGCCCCGAGGTTTGTTTGAGAACATTGGGGATCTAACAGCATCATGAAAAGCAACAAACACACCAGACAGGTCAGTAATAAAGGTATGGAGAAGAGTACAGCAGGGTTAAGGTGTAAATAAAAAATGGCCCAAGCACTGAACATCTCATGGAGCACTGTTCAATCCATTATCCAAAAATGGAAGGAGTATTGCACAACTGTTGTTGTATCATTACATGGCTGTCCACCTAAACTCATATCCCAAGCAAGGAGACAGTTAATTAGAGAAGCAGCCAAGAGGCCCATGGTTACTCTAGAGGAGCTAATCAACGGGTAAGGGTGCTCACTTCTGAGAACGGTGGTGCCAGGAGAAAAATAATCAATAGATATCAGAGTAGAGAACTCCTGCACTCAGGAATGACCAAAGCAAGAAGAGTACAAAAATAAAGTCTTTAATTCAAGAAATAATTCAAATATGGTAGAAGGTTCAATGTGAAGACAGACGTAATCAAAAAATAAACAACGTTTCGGCTAATAGCGCCTTTATCAAGTATAGTCTGTGTTCTGTAAAACAAAAGTACAAGTATAAGGAACATATCCAGAAAAAACGTATAAATAAGTAGATCAAAAACCACAGTAGTGGAAACCAAATCTCCATACAAGTATTGTACAGTATATAGATATAGAAAACATAAGCATACATATATATTAAAGCATATAATGTAGGAACTTTAAAGAAAATTATTTTAAAGGTATTTATTATAATCCAGAAAAAACGCACAAGGGAATATCAACGTTCAGGACATATTGATACATATGTCATGTAACATATATGGGCAGAGGATAAACTAAATAAGATGTCCAAGGTGCTAAGAGACCAAAAAAGGGCCACAGAAACAGGTGGTAATGTTCTCAAAGCTAAACATAGAATCGACTTAGAATGGGAGCAAATCATAGAAAAAAGAAAAATGTATATATATATGTATATGTAACAGAGTATAGGAGGGTACATTACTATTGCTGCTAGAACCCGTCACAGGAGCGGAGAAGAATTGAATCCTACAAAGAAAAAGCCCATAGTGAGGAAAAAGGGGCTCAAATAATAGTAAGAAAGGGAGATGGAATCAAGAGCACAGCTATAAGTAAAAGAACCGTTACCTTATGAAGATGCGCCTTTACCTCTTTCTCCCCTTTCACTGCCTTCGTTCTTCTGCTGTCGGCCTTTCGGCTTTTTCCGGTCTCTTGGGCGGCGCGCATGCGCTGATCCATCCAGCACCTTCACCTCTGAACCCGGAACTATTTTTTCACTCATGCACGCTGGTATAAGAAGCCACCATGGCAGTATATTCCCTGCACACGCGGACCATCATCCCTGACACCAGACGTTCCTCTGCACGGTTCCTTGCCTGCTTTGCATTGTCTTTGACTGGTCAGTATCTTCATAAGGTAACGGTTCTTTTACTTATAGCTGTGCTCTTGATTCCATCTCCCTTTCTTACTATTATTTGAGCCTCTTTTTCCTCACTATGGGCTTTTTCTTTGTAGGATTCAATTCTTCTCCGCTCCTGTGACGGGTTCTAGCAGCAATAGTAATGTACCCTCCTATACTCTGTTACATATACATATATATATACATTTTTCTTTTTTCTATGATTTGCTCCCATTCTAAGTCGATTCTATGTTTAGCTTTGAGAACATTACCACCTGTTTCTGTGGCCCTTTTTTGGTCTCTTAGCACCTTGGACATCTTATTTAGTTTAATCTCTGCCCATATATGTTACATGACATATGTATCAATATGTCCTGAACGTTGATATTCCATTGTGCGTTTTTTCTGGATTATAATAAATACCTTTAAAATAATTTTCTTTAAAGTTCCTACATTATATGCTTTAATATATATGTATGCTTATGTTTTCTATATCTATATACTGTACAATACTTGTATGGAGATTTGGTTTCCACTACTGTGGTTTTTGATCTACTTATTTATACGTTTTTTCTGGATATGTTCCTTATACTTGTACTTTTGTTTTACAGAACACAGACTATACTTGATAAAGGCGCTATTAGCCGAAACGTTGTTTATTTTTGATTACGTCTGTCTTCACATTGAACCTTCTACCATATTTGAATTATTTCTTGAATTAAAGACTTTATTTTTGTACTCTTCTTGCTTTGGTCATTCCTGAGTGCAGGAGTTCTCTACTCTGATACTCTAGAGGAGCTGCAGAGATCCACAGCTCAGGTGAGAGAATTTTCCCACAGGACAAGTATTAGTTTGTATACTCCACAAATATGGAAAAGTGGCAAGAAGAAAACCATTTTTCTCGAAGGAGCTATGGTCAGATGAAACCAAAGTAGAACTTTTTGGGCTACATGCAAATCGCTATGTGTGGGGAAAAGTAACACTGCACTTCACCCTGAAAACACGATCCCCACTGTGAAACATTGTGGTGGAAGCATCATGTTGTGGGGATGCATTTCATCATCATAGACAGGGAAGTTGGTCAAAGTTAATGGTAAAATGGATGGAGCTAAATACAGGGCAGTTCTGGAGGAAAACCTGTTAAAGGCTGCAAAATACTTGAAACTGGGGTATAGGCTCACCTTCCAGCAGGACCACAACCCTAAACATACTGCCAGAGCTACAATAAAATGGTTAAGATCACAGCATATTCATGTGTTTGAATGGCCGAGTCACAGTCCAGACCTAAATCCCATTGAGATCCAATTTCAATGAGCTAGAGCAGTTTACAAAGAAGAATGAGGAAACATTTTAGCCTCTAGATGTGCACAGCTTTGAGAGACAAAAGACTTGCAGTGGTAATTGCAGCGAAAGGTGGTCCTATAAAGAATTGACTCAAGGGGGCTAAATTCAAAAGCACTTCACAATTTTCAGAATTATATTTTTAACCCTAGCATGCGTATTGGGGGCCTTTTAGATCCCCATGCTTACTTTTTTGCTATTATCTGCAAAATTACTTAAGTTAGAATTTTGAAACTCCAGGTAATCCTCAAGTATGTCGTTGTTAGTAATATCCAGTTGTTCATATCATTTTTTTCATAGGCATTTCGGTGTAACAATGCTTTTTTGGTGAAAACCACATCTGTACGGATTGGGAGCCTTTTAGGCCCCCATGTATTTATCATGTTCTCAGTAGTATTTGTGTCTCAAGTTACTTTACTTGTACTCAGTAATGCTGGTGGAGGGGCCAGGGTGTCGATAATGCAATATGAGGATGTCATGTGATTTTTGAAGGGAGAGATAAGGCCATGACATCATCTTAGGTCCTTCTGAACACAGTAATGAGCTGTATAGAGAGTAATGAGGGCAGTATACACTATGAGCTAATTGTGAAGGACCTGAGATAAGATGTTGAGAGGAAGTCTAATTCAGTTTCAGTTTTTCTGATTCTAAGAAGCCTGCAAAGGGCAAAGCTATTGAGCTACAGACATCCAGAGAATTGTACAACACCTAAAAGAAAGTATAAAAGGTAAGAGATGCTGAGGGTGAGAGGAGGGAGGGGGCACTTTACACTTACAGTGTGTCACACACAAGCAAAGAGTGGACAACCCTCATTGTGTTCATTGTTTTTTCTTTTAGTTTGCTAACATCTAGTCAGCAATGGCACAGTCTTCCTCCAAGCATCTGAGTGACCAAGAGATTGAAGCAATTGTCTTTCAAAGTGATGATGAAAGTGAACTATCTTTGTCCGATGATGAGTACCTGCCACCAGAGAATCAAACATCCTCAAGTGATTCTTCTTCTGATGATGAAGTGAATACAGTGGATCCTCAAGAAGTGATAAGTAGAACATCCAAAATGAATGTTTTTTGGGACAGTAATCCTACATTAGTTGGACGTACTGCAATCCATAATATTGTGAGACAGGCTCAAGGAGCTGTGGGAAGTCCCAGTTACTTTTCCCCTAAAGACGTATTCTGTACTTTTTTTTCTGACAATATTGCAGAAGAGGTCCTTTTATGTTCAAACCTAGAAGGAAGACGTATCGCTTCTGCAAAAAAAAAAAAGTCCTGGAAAAATATCTCAAAAGAGGAACTTTATGCATACATTGGACTTTTACTGCTGTCAGGGAGTCAAAAATCGTATGATGTTCCAATAAGAGAATTATTTCTGGACCCACTTTCTGATCCACACTATAAGGCGACAATGTCAGTGGACAGATATGAGGAAATGAGAAGACACATTCGATTTGATGATAAGCGAACACGTGCATTGAGGTTTGAAACAGACAAATTAGCCCCTATCAGTTATATCTGGAACATATTTATCAAAAATTGCACCAAACTTTACAATCCTAGTACTAATGTTACAGTAGATAAGCAACTTGTACCGTTCAGAGGATGCTGCAAGTTCATACAATACATGCCCAGCAAGCCAGCTAAATATGGAATCAAAATCTTCTGGATGTGTGATTCTGCAAATTATTATGGCATAAATGGTGTAATCTACTGTGGCAAAGAGGTTGGTGCACCAGTACAGAAGGATCTGGGGTCTGAAATTGTCAAAACTCTTGCTGCTCCAATATTCAATTCAGGTAGAAACATCACCATGGACAATTATTTCACCAATGTTGAACTAGGCAATTTTCCTCTTCAAAAAGCTATTACACTTGTTGGTACTATCAAGCCAAACCCACGAGAAATTCCAGAAGCACTGAAACACAATCGTCAGCGAGCACTTTATGAGAGCGTCTTTGGATTCAATAACAAAGCGACTTTGGTATCTTACAAAGCGAATAAGGAGAAATCAGTGATTTTTCTCAGTACCATGCATCACAATTGCAGTATTGACAGCAATGACAGAAAATTAAAACCAGAAATCATCCTGCATTACAATAAAACAAAAGGAGGTGTAGACAAAATGAATGATATGGTGGGAGAATATTCATGCAAGAGGTAAACAAAACGATGGCCTGTAGTACTTTTTTCAAATATGCTTGATGTAGCAGCCCTAAATTCATTCATTATTTATACAGAAACTCATCCAGAATTCCATGCACGGAGGAAGGACAGGAGACGCCTATTTTGAAGGACCTTTGTCATGAACTTGTAATGCCTCACATGATACAGCGAAGTGACGTGAAAGGCTTGCTAAAGCAAACTAAAGAAGCAATGAAACAGTGTGGCGTACAGTTTCAGATGATTCCAGGGCCAGGAGAAAAAAAAAGAAAGCGCTGTTTCATGTGTCCAAGAAACTTAGAAAGGAAAACTGAGAGATTTTGTTCAATTTGTAAGGAAAATGTCTGCAAAGAACATTCTTCCGAAAAAATAACTTGTCAAAATTGTTTGGAAGACTAATATAATAGAAAAGAAACATAATAGAAATGTAGCTGCAGCTAGTTTGGTATAGATTTCTATGCATTTTTGTGCATTTTTTTTCATATGTTTGTGTGAATTTTTTTTAAAAAAAATTTTGGGGGGTGTTTATTGGTGAAAAATTATAGTTAAACTTTTGTTTACTAATCATATTTTATTTAGCAGTTTTAAAATAAACTTGTAAAAGTTATATAAGTGTGTTTTTCTGTATGATTTGCATGGGGGCCTAAAAGGCTCCCAATACATCGATATGAAGATTTCTGATGTCACGCATACTAGGGTTAAATTGTTTACAATTCACAACCACTTCCTACTTTTGTTTTGGTATATAGCATAAAATCACAATTAAATACTTTTAGGTTTGTGGGTGTAACGTTAAAAAATGTGGAATAGTATAAAAGGGTATGAATACATTTTCAAGGCACTGTAAATAGCAGGAAGGCATCACTTGTAGGTACTGACTTACATGGCATTTGTGATGTAGAGCCCAGCTGCGCTTGGAATCTCATTTCCCAGAGGGATGCACCGAAGGTAATGACCACTAGAGGACCCAATATGCATACACACATCTTCACCAATCCCTAGAGCCACCAGAGGGAGCCTTTTCAGAGTATATAAGGATGGTGAAGACACTGAGAGTAGCTTAGTCACCTCAGAAAGTGCAGAAGGTGAGAGTTGTTAGTTCTCTTAGAGTGAAGTAAGTAGAGAGTTAGCTCTAGGAGCGAGCACAGATCAGTTAGTCTGCAAAGCCAGGTGCAGGACAGACGGAGAAGACTGATAGCAGCTCCAGGCAGAGCTTGGAAGTAAGAGAGAGAGAGAACAGCAGTTGTTGAAAGAACCTGAAATCTGCAGCTCTAAGCTTAGTTCACATGTGTGGAGGCTAGTACAAGTGGAAAGCAAGCCACTCCAGCCTAGTCAGAACTGAGTCAACTGAGTTCAGTTCAGTGACCAAGCGTGCCGACGCTTTGAGAGCGGTGAAGAAAGAGAAGAAGCAGCTACCTACAGCCCGAGTGTGCTTATGTGAGGGTCGAGTAGGATGAAAAGCGAGTAGATAAGAAGAGAGTGACAGAGGGGGGAAATAGCTTTGTTAGCTTACCTCAACTCAGATAACCGGACACCAGGTCTGAGCTTGCTAGAATCTACACGACTAGTAGGAGATACCGGAGATCCTGGAGTACTTCAAGTTCCAGGGGCCCACGGGTGTTGATACGTAACCGGGGTCAGGAAGACGGAGTCTAGCAGGGCCCTGCAAACAGAGACACTGTTCTATCCAAGAGAAGGCCCTACCACAAAGTCAGCCGGGCGTGCAAAGTTGAAGACAGAGTTAGGCCTCGTTTCAAACAGGTCTGAGACTCACATTATAGAAGTAAGGAGGCCCTACACCTACTCAGTGGGAAGAACTGGACTTGCATCCTTCACCCTGCCAGCACCCCGGGACGTGCCTACAATTCCATCAGTAAAGGTACAGGAAGAGACTTTTGTGTGTGTCTACCTTATTACTCCCGCTGCTGAACTCCCCTCCTCCATCCTGCACCCCTACACTCCGTTTACCCTGAAGGACCCCAGCCTTGCCTGTAGAAGGCTTAACACCTTGCTACCCAACACAAACCCTTCAGCGGATCTGTATAGCAGCGCTGGTCACCCTGACCAGGCACCACAGGTGGCGTCATGAACATTCTACAAACACTTTAATCCCCTGTAAATATCCCCCTTTTCAGTGAGCGCCCAGGGCCACAGACCGAGCTGTGTCGCCATGACATCCCCCATAGAAGTGAACGGGCTCGGTGTCGAGTACCCCACGGCCCTGGCGGGCGACTCAGTGACATACCATATTTTTCAGACCATAAGACGCACTTTTTTTCCTTCAAATATGGGAGGAAAGTGTGGGTGCGTCTTATGGTCGGAATGTAACATGTGGGGATGGGGGGCAGGGGCGGCGGTGGAGTGGGATCGCAGGAGGCAGGAAAATATCCCCTCCGCTGCAGGAATCCAGCCCTGGGGAAACCAGTTAAGTGCAGTGCATAATCATTAGACGCTTCCCCGCCCACCTATCAGCTGAGCAGTGAGCGGGGAGCAGCAAATGACAGAGCCACATGGTTTCCCCAGCGCCTGATTCCTGCAGCAGCTGGGGAGATGTGTGTTGGAAGGAGAAGGAGGCAGCAGGAGCAGAGTGCAGCAGGAGGCATCGCATACCTGACAGCCTGGGGGCTGTGCTGATGCCATGCTGAATGCTCCTGTGGAGGACCTGTGTTGAGGTCATGAAGAGGGCGGGCTGGGGCATCACATGACCACACAAAGCCCTGCCTCATCATGATGTCATCACAGGTCCTGCAGACACACTGTACAACTGAGAATTAATTAAAAGGTTAGTAATACAGCACATAAAAAATCACTCTGCCATCCTGTGGTGGACTATAACTCCCAGCATGCCATAGGATCTGCAGGACATGCTGGGAGTTATAGTTCTCCCATGGGATCTTAAAGCAGCACTCCAGTGTTATTTTTCAGTGCTGGAGTGGTGCTTTAAATATAAGCCCTATGCCCCCATTCTGAGGCTACTTTCACACTTGCGTTTTTTTGCGCAGCGCATCATGCGCACATGAAACGCATTAAAAAACGCATGCAAATGCTTATAAACGCTGCGATATTTAGTTGCATCAGCGTGTGCATTACGACCAAAAAACGCAGCGTTTGTATGCGATTTCAAGCGTTTTTGCATGCGTTTGTGTTTTTTCGCCGCATGGGTTGTCTACGTGTCACATTTCTATTAACTCTGTCTTTATCATCTCTATCATCTCTGTCTCTATGATCTGTCTCTATCATCTCTGTCTCTATCATCTGTCTCTATCATCTGTCTCTATCATCTCTGTCTCTATCATCTGTCTCTATCATCTGTCTCTATCATCTCTGTCTCTATCATCTCTGTCTCTATCATCTGTCTCTATCATCTCTGTCTCTATCATCTTTGTCTCTATCATCTGTCTCTATCATCTGTCTCTATCATCTCTGTCTCTATCATCTGTCTCTATCATCTCTGTCTCTATCATCTGTCTCTATCATCTATCTCTATCACCTGTCTCTATCATCTCTGTCTCTATCATCTCTGTCTCTATCATCTGTCTCTATCATCTCTGTCTCTATCATCTCTGTCTCTATCACCTTTTTATCTACACTCCTCAGAATGTTGCTTGTGTAGGGGGTTGTTTAAACAAGTGTTTAGACATTATTTACTCCAAAATCAGCGCACCCATAGACTGCAATGTTATTTTTTGTGCATAGCATGCGCACACGTGCGCACGTGTTTTTTTAAAGCGGTTGGGCGGAAAAAAAAATGCAACATGTAGCATCTAGCGCGTATGGGCGCACACCTGGAAAATGTGCAGCGCACGCCAAACGCAGATGAACGCGTGCAAGCGCTAGACCCTGCGCCCGCCATGTTAAAGATAGGGGAACATTTTGCATGCGTCCGATAGCGCACGATGCGCTGCGCAAAAAAACGCAAGTGTGAAAGTAGCCTTGTACTCACCCTCCAGCGTCTTCATATAGTACTTTACAGACACCACACTGGTCCCGCAGCTTCCAACATAATAACATACTATTATATAGAATAACACCACATATAATAGTATGTTATTTATGTTATTAAATATTTTACCACATTTTTTGCTTCAAATATATTTTTCCCTATTTTCCACCTCTAAAACCTAGGTGCGTCTTATAGTCCGAAAAATACGGTAATGATGGCAGAAAAGTTTATTTTTTATATAGCTATACAGACTTGATGGATCCTTTATTGTGTGGCGCTGGTAACTAGAGATGAGCGAATTTGTTCGGATTTTGTTCCCGAATCTGATTTTGACATATTTGTGCCATGTTCAAACACTATTCATGCCCAATGTATGTTTGATGATTGGTTCAGAACATATTCGGTAATTTCTACTCCCATTGACTCTAATGATGTTCAGCTGTGTTCGACGAATATTGCAAAAACAATATTTGATGCCGATCGTATTCGGAACCAAATCCGAACAAATTCGCTCAACTCTACTGGTAACCTGTGTTATCCATTTTAAACAATCAGCTACATTACCATGGTGCTCGCAAGGGAATTGGGGGATAAAGAAGAACACAGAATGGAATGTAAAGAATATTCCTTATATGATATATGCAACGAAGATTTTAACAACAGGGTATATTATAAAAATATTGTTTAGTGGCATGTGAATTCAGCAGGATTTCCTGCAGTATTGTCTGCAAAATGTACGTCACACATTCTTTTTGTTTTAGTTTTGTTTTCTTACAAACTGTTCATTGTAGATGTTAAACCACAGAACTTGCCTAAATATTGTGCAGTATAAGTAGAATCAAGCTTAGTAAAACTCTTTATAGAACTTATTAACCTTAATTATGGTTAAAAAAAAATACATTGAAAAAAATAAGGCTATGTTCACACTAGCATTGTTTTGTAAAATACAGCAACCTATGCTAAGGAATGGTGAAGAATTGTCCTAGATGTTTGCCTAATTTATTTCCTTTGATTTTCATAAATCATTTTTACCATTACTTCTTATAAGGACTAGTGTTGAGCATTCCGATACCGCAAGTATCGGGTATCGGCCGATATTCGCTGTATCGGAATTCGATACTTAGTTCCGATATTTTTCATATATTGTACACCGGAATCGGAAGTTCCCATAATTCTTTGAGAGGCAATGTGATTTTATTCAGCCAATGAGGATTCCTAAGAAGTGTGGGCACATCCTGTAATGCTGCAGTCATGTTAACTAATGGCATGGCTGTGATTGGATGCTGAAATGATGTCAGAATGCACTATAAAAGGCGCCGCCGCCATTTTAGCGTCACTGTGCTGTGAATTCAGTTAGGGACAGAACGCTGCTCTGCTGACTCTGAGGGACAGTTACAGATAGCGTTTTTGTGAATTGTTCTGTAGGCAGGCTATTTGAGAAAATCGCTGTGTAAATCATCATTTTTCCTTGCAGTGTTGTTTTCACAGCTCTGTGCAAGGTGTGTGTGTGAGTGCAGGTGACGCTGCAGTTTGCTCTGCATCCAACGCTGTTTGTAGTCATCTGCACGTGTCACTCACTGACTCTTTTTTTTTTTATTTGGTGGAATTGGTGCTGCTCCATTCAATTGAAATTAACAGTGATCTATTAGTGTGACGTGCTTCCATCCTTATCCAATACATTGGTTGCAAACACTATAGAAGTACACAAAGGGGCCTTTCACAGCTAGTGAACAGTTGTGTGCAGTGTTCACTGTAGTCTGAGGTTTTCATTTTTGGATTGCAGATCACGCTCCAGTTAGTTCTTCAACCACTGCTGGTTGTAGTCTGCTGAGCGTGTGTCACTGCCTCATCCTTGACATTTTTCTCTAATTGGTGCTGCTCCATTTTATTTCAAATAACTCAAATCTATTAGTGTGACGCGCTTCCATCCGTATACAGTACATTGCTTGCAAACACTATAGAAGTACACAAAGGGGCCTTTCACACCTAGTGAACAGTTGTGTGCAGTGTTCACTGTAGTCTGTGGTTTAGATTTTTGGAGTGCAGATGACGCTCCAGTTAGTTCTTCAACCACTGCTGGTTGTAGTCTGCTGAGCGTGTGTCCCTGCCTCATCCTTGACATTTGTCTGTAATTGGTGCTGCTCCATTCTATTTCAAATAACTCAAATCTATTAGTGTGACGCGCTTCCATCCGTATACAATACATTGCTTGCAAACACTATAGAAGTACACAAAGGGGCCTTTCAAAGATAGTGAACAGTTCTGTGCAGTGTTCACAGTAGTCTGAGGTTTATATTTTTGGAGTGCAGATCACGCTACAGTTAGTTCTTCAACCACTGCTCGTTGTAGTCTGCTGAGCGTGTGTCCCTGCCTCATCCTTGACATTTTTCTCTAATTGGTGCTACTCCATTCTATTTCAAATAACTCAAATCTATTAGTGTGACGTGCTTCCATCCGTATACAATACATTGCTTGCAAACACTATAGAAGTACACAAAGGGGCCTTTCACACCTAGTGAACAGTTGTGTGCAGTGTTCACTGTAGTCTGTGGTTTAGATTTTTGGAGTGCAGATCACGCTCCAGTTAGTTCTTCAACCACTGCTGGTTGTAGTCTGCTGAGCGTGTGTCCCTGCCTCATCCTTGACATTTGTCTGTAATTGGTGCTGCTCCATTCTATTTCAAATAACTCAAATCTATTAGTGTGACGCGCTTCCATCCGTATACAATACATTGCTTGCAAACACTATAGAAGTACACAAAGGGGCCTTTCACACCTAGTGAACAGTTTGTGCAGTGTTCACTGTAGTCTGTGGTTTATATTTTTGGAGTGCAGATCACGCTGCAGTTAGTTCTTCAACCACTGCTGGTTGTAGTCTGCTGAGCGTGTGTCCCTGCCTCATCCTTGACATTTTTCTCTAATTGGTGCTGCTCCATTCTATTTCAAATAACTCAAATCTATTAGTGTGACGCGCTTCCTTCCGTATACAATACATTGGTTGCAAACACTATAGAAGTACACAAAGGGGCCTTTCACACCTAGTGAACATGGGTTGTTAAATTTGTAATTAAATATGTATTTTTTCAAATGACACAAATATAAGTAATGTTGAAGAGGACTAGTCCTACATCCATTGTTTGCACAATATTACAGGTGTACATCACGTCCCTTAATCAACAATGGATTATTATATTTACTTGTATGCTTTTATTTAAAAGCCAAGAACACTGAAGGATAACCTTCACACTGCAGCTGTTGTCAAACTTCAACCCACATTATGCACTTCCAACATTGCAGCATTTGAGGCATAATGTGAGTTGGATTTGTCAAAGTTATGGAGTGACAAGGTTCACCATCAGTACCCTATAGCATAAGTATGCTTTTGTGTTAGCATTTTGTGTTAGACATGTGGATATCTGCAATAATATGTCACAAAATTAGGGTTGAGCATTCCGATACCGAAACCCGGTTCCGATACCTGAAATCCAATGTAAGTCTATGGGAACAAAATATCGGAATTAGAAATATTCCGATATTTTGTTCCCATAGACTTACATTGGATTTCAGGTATCGGAACCGGGTTTCGGTATCGGAATGCTCAACCCTAGTCACAATTATTTTGTTACAGATTTGTTACCAAGACTAATCATTTAATGGTTTTAAAGGTGACATTTCACTTGTTTACAGCTTAGAAATAAGGGTGTAGCCTGATATCTATGTGTAGCACTAGCCACTTTAACATGTCATGTTTTTTTCAACATGTGTAGCTAGGTAGCAGTAATTTTTGCCGGACACACAGCAGGGGAACAGCAGGCGTTACTGAACCCCACAAACACATCAGCGATTGTTTTGATCTGTGCATCCAACACTTCTGAGCAGCAACTGGCGGTGTTGAAGCCCAGGGTCAAGGAGGGCGTAGGCAGAGGCCTAGTATGAGATGTTTGAACTGTAATTTGGAGTTAGCAGCATTAATTTTTGCCAGACACACAGCAGGGGAACAGCAGGTGTTACTGAACCCCACTAACACTATAGCTTGTGTATTGGTCTGTGGACACGACACTTCTGAGCAGCAACTGGCAGTGTTGTAGCCCAGGGAGTAGAGTTCAGGTGGTAGAAAGATGAACATAACAGGAGACATGGATAACGTTGCCAACCAGTTATTTAATCGGAAACCGGACAGGCAAATTCAGGCGAGATCCATGCCTTGTTCATTTTCAGAAAAGTAAGCCGTTCTACATTATCGGAGGATAGTCGCACGCAATGGTCTGTTAGTACACCACCTGCAGCAGTAAAGACGCGCTCCGATAATACACTGGCAGCAGGGCAAGCCAGCACCTCCAATGCATACTGGCTAAGCTCTGGCCATGTATCCAGCTTAGAGACCCAAAACTTGAATAGGGAAGAGCCATCTGGTAGTACACTGAGAGGGCAAGACATGTAGTCTGTCACCATCTTACGGAAACGTTGCCTCCTGCTGACTGGAGCCATCTCGGATGGTGTAGACATTGGTGGCGCTGCCACAAAACTTCGCCACATTTGGAACATACTGGTCTTGCCCTGTGCAGAGGCGCTGCTTGTGCTCCCTCTTGTTGCAGAGCTGTCTCCACTGCCTCGACGCACAGAGCTGCTTTGTAAAGCAGTAGCAGCAGCAGTGCTCTCGGCTGGAATGGAGAACATTATGGATTGCACCAGTGTGTCTTGGTACTCCCGCATTTTACGCTCCCGGTTCAACGGTGTGATAAGGCTTTGTAAGTTGTCCCAGTAGCGAGGGTCTAGGAGGGTGTACACCCAATAATCAGACGTGGTGAGAATGTGGGCGATGCGGCGGTCGCTTCTCAGGCACTGCAGCATGAAATCAACCATGTGCTGCAGACTCCCAACTGGCCAACAAACGCTGTCCCCTGCAAGAGGCGTCATCTCTGCCTGCTCTGCATCACCCCACCCTCGCTCTACATACTGACTAGAGCGTTGTGTACCTCCCTCTGGAGCGATGTCTTCCTCCTCCATTGACTCCTCCTCATCCTCCTCACAAAGTGAGCCCTGCCCAGCCCTTTGTGAGGAACCACGTTGCGCTGACTGTCCAGAAGGTGATGGAATTTGTGACTCCTCATTTTCCACCTCTTCCAAAACCTCATCCCTTAGTGCTTGCAGTGTTTTTTGAAGCAGGCAGATAAGGGGGACAGTCAGGCTGACTAGTGCATCATCTGCACTCGCCATCCGCGTTGACTCATCAAACGCACGCAAAACGTGGCAGATGTCCTTCATAGAGTCCTTCGCCAGTCCTTACACTGGCTGCCCATTCATTATAGGATCCAATTCAAAGTACTGGTTCTCACCCACAAAGCTCTCCACAGTGCAGCACCCCCCTACATCTCCTCCCTCATTCCTATCTATCGGCCTAATCGACTGCTGCGCTCTGCAAACGACCTTCGACTAACCTCTGCACTAATCCGTACCTCCCACTCCCGACTCCAAGACTTCTCCCGCGCTGCGCCAATCCTCTGGAATGCTCTACCCCAAGAAATTAGGACTATCCGCAATTTGCCTTGTTTCAGGCGCTCCCTCAAAATACATTTGTTCAGAGCGGCCTATCACATTCACTAATCAAAGTCATTCTATGTGTAAGTCTGTGTGTGTAGCCCATTCACTATCTCCATCCATCCCTCACTCCCTCAAAATGGCTAGACCATCATTGTAAATACACCATTGTATATAAACACCTGTACTTTGTATCTCCCCCACCTCATTGTAGATTGTAAGCTCTCACGAGCAGGGGCGGCTTATATTGCTTTAATTATTGTATTGTTAACGTTGTTACTTATGACTTGTGTTCTGAAACTGTTAAACTGTAAAGCGCTGCGGAATATGTTGGCGCTATATAAATAAAGCTTATTATTATTATTATTATAGAGGCCCACTCAGTAGTGGTGAAGTGTGAACGGCGCAAATTGCGAGTTGATTGCGCCTGATGCAGCTGATACTCCATTACTGCTGCCTGCTGCTCACACAACCGCTCCAACATATGTAACGTGGAATTCCACCTGGTGGGTACGTCACATATGATGCGATGTTCAGGAAGGCGAAATCTGCGTTGCAGAGCTGCAATGCGCGATCTGGCCATGCTGGAACGTCGCAAGTGAGCGCACTCTAGGCGGACCTTGTGCAGCAGTGCATCAAGATCCGGATAGTCCCTCCAAAAACTCCGCACGACCAAGTTGAGCACATGTGCCAGACATGGTATGTGAGTGAGGTTGCCAAGGCCCAGAGCTGCCACCAGATTTCGGCCATTGTCACACACTACCAAGCCTGGCTGGAGATTCGCTGGCAAAAAACACACGTCGCTCTCCTGCTTGATGGCATTCCAGAGCTCCTGCACTGTGTGGCTTTGATTCCCCATGGAAATTAATTTCAGGATGGCCTGTTGACGTTTGTCCACGGCTGTGCTCATATCGGTCGCAACAGGTAAGCATTCATGGGTCCATGTGGAGGTAGACCGTGACGGCTCCTGCAGCGATGATTCTGAGGAACTAGAGTAGGAGGAGGAGTCAATGTGTACAGACTTGATTCCTGCAATCCTTGGAGTTGGCAGAACACGTACAGCGCCACTCGCAAGATCAGTACCTGGCTCCACAACATTGACCCAATGGGCAGTGAGGGAAAGGTATCGTCCATGGCCATGGGTACTGGTCCACGCATCGGTGGTCAGGTGGACCTTGCTACTGACGGCGTTTAGTAGCGCATGTTTAATTTTCCCTCAACATGCTTTTGCAGACCAGGGACGGCTTGCCTGCTGAAATGAAATCGGCTTGGCACATTGTATTGTGGGACTGCCAATGATATAAAGTTACGGAAACTGTCAGTCTCCACCAGCGTGAATGACAGCATTTCAAGGGACAGGAGTTTTGCAATGCCAGCATTCAGAGCCTGTGCTCGTGGATGGTTTGCCGAGTATGGCCGTCTTTTATCCCATGCCTGTGCTACCGATGGCTGTTTTGTGGCCTGGGAGTGTGAGGATGACAGGGAACTTGCTGCTGTGGGTGGAATAACACTTTGTCTCTGGACAACAGTGACCGAGGTTCTTCCATGGCGATCCTGTGAGGAAGCCGAACCAGCTGTGTGTGAGCTGGAGGAAGAGCACTCTGACACCACTCCAGTCCATCCTACACTCTGCTGCACGACTAATCCACCTGTCTCCCCGTATTCCCCAGTCTCCCCCCTATGCCAGGCCCTTCACTGGCTCCCTATTGCCCAGAGGCTCCAGTTCAAAACCTTAACCATGACATACAAAGCCATCCACAACCTTTCTCCTCCATACATCTGTGACATGGTCTCCCGCTACCTACCTACACGCAACCTTCGATCCTCTCAAGATCTCCTTCTCGACTCCCCCCTCATCTCTTCTTCCCACAACCGCATACAAGACTTCTCCCGGGCTTCCCCCATACTCTGGAACTCCCTGCCGCAAAACATCAGACTTTCACCAACAACGGAGACCTTCAAGAAAAACCTGAAGACCCACCTGTTCCGACAAGTCTACAACCTGCAATGATCCTCAGTGTGCTGAACCATCGTACGACCAGCTCTACCCTTTCCTAGTGTATTCTCACCCATCCCTGCAGACTGTGAGCCCTCGCGGGCAGGGTCCTCTCTCCTTCTGTACTTGTGTGTCCCTTGTCCAGCACATGTTTATTGTACCTGTCTATATTTTTCCCCTTTTCAGATGTAAAGCGCCATGGAATAAATGGCGCTATATAAATGTATAATAATAATAATAATAAAGAGGCTCCAACACGACCTGAAGATGTAGGTGCTGCTGTAGGTTGGCCTACATCTCCAGTGTGTCTTTGTAACTCAACTACGTGCTTTGTCCGCACATGTTTCCACATATTAGTGGTATTGAGGTTACTGACACTTTTACCTCTTTTTAATTTTTGATTACACAGCTTGCATTTGACATAGCAAATATCATCTGCAAGTTTGTCAAAAAAGGACCACGCAGTGCAAGTCCTGGGAGTGCCCGTTTTGACTTTTGGAAGAGAACTTCTCCGAACAGGTGCCAAACTGGAGGCTACAGGCAACCGAGTCTGCAGCCTAACTCTCCCTCCTGTTTGTACCGTTGGGGCAATCTCTTCCTCAGAGCTGCTCCCACCACCTTCCAGTTCCTCACGCCATGTTGGGTCTTGGACCTCATCATCTCCACTACCCTCTTCCAACACCTGCTGCTGTTGGGTGGTCTGGCCAGCACCATGCTCAACAGAAACTGGCACCTGAGTCTCATCATCATCAGATGCATTCTGCGGTGTGCTGACCATCGGCACTGGCTCACCCGCCTCTTCAGATTCAGAGAGACACAGCTGTTGCGCATCACTGCATACTCCCTCTTCTTCACATTCCAGAATGCTGCTTGGCTGGGCCACTGTTTGCAAGCCAACAGATTCTGAGTACAGAAGCAGAGACTCAGCTGGCTCCTGTACAGAACTCTCTGACTGCCTGGGCAATTTGAAGAGACAGATGGTTGCTCAACAGTGCTGTGTGTTGTGAATGGACTTGAGATGAGTTCTGAGAAGAGGCTCCCTCTGGTGGTTACAAGCAGTACTGGACTGTCCAGTGAAGATTGTGAGGATTGGGAATCAGGTGTTACTGACTGGTCTTATATAAGGGAGTCGCCTTCCCATCAGGGTTGCCGGTGATCAATTGTTCTGGTCTCAATCCTTGATTCCTGTTTCCTTTGTAGCCTGCTGTGTCGTGTCTGCATCTCCTGCTAACAGATAAGACATTTTCTTCTTTTTGTTTTTGTGCTTGATTTTTGCATTTTGTCCTGCACTTCTGTGGGGGCCTTCAGGGTTCCCTCCGGGGCTTTTGCCCTCTCAGTTTAGTTCAGCCACTGATGTTTTGTACATTTGCTTTTTCCATTTTTTCAGTGGCTGCTGTTTTGATTTTGTTACACCAGAGAACTAATTTAGGTGGTAGAGGTCGTGTGATCTCAGGTGTTTTTGAAATTAGTAGAGTTGATGCTTTTCAGGGTTTTTTGGGATTGCAGTAAGTGCCCTTCCTATCCTTTTCTATTTAGATAGTTTGGGCCCCAACGTTTGCTCATACTATTTTCTGTCTGTGTCAGTATTTCTTCTTGTCTAACCGCCATTACATGTTTGGGGGCTTTCTATGTTCTTTGGGGATCTGATCCAGGGCAGATAGCTTTCCTCTTTCTATCTTTAGGTATAGTTAGTTTCTCAGGCTGTGACGAGGCGTCTAGGACCAACGTAGGAACGCTCCACGGCTGCCTCTAGTTGTGGTGGTTAGTCAGGGTACTGCAATCTCATAGATTCCAGCTGCTCTGGTGTATTGCCTTTTTTACCTGCACTCCTCAGCTACCAAATCATAACAGTATCACCGGCCCAAAACTGAAAATTATATGGTACTCACAGAAGGGAAAAATATTGTGAAAGAAAAAAAAAGAGGTTGTCAGAGTTGTCAGAGATATTTTTCTGTTTGTTGCATTTTTTTTTTTTCCCTCTGTATCTCTGGGTGCTGGGGAGGATTTTTTCTCTCAATGGAGTTTGCACAGTTGTCTGGCCGTGTGGATCAGCTTGCCACTGAGGTTCGGAGTATTGCTACCTATCTTGCTAGGTTGCCTGTTGTGGAACCTAGGATTCCCATGCCAGATTTGTTTTTGGGGGATCGAGCCAAGTTTCTGAATTTCAAAAATAATTGTAAATTGTTTTTTGCCTTAAAATCTAAGTCCTCAGGAAAGCAGCGCAGCAGGTTCAAATTGTCATCTCTCTCCTGCGCGGCGATCCTCAGGATTGGGCTTTTTCCCTGACACCTGGGGATCCTGTTTTGAGTGATGTTGATGCATTTTTTCAAGCCTTGGGGTTATTGTACGATGAGCCTAATGTCACTGATCAAGCTGAAAAAGCCTTGTTGGCATTAAATCAGGGGCTTGATGACGCTGAGTTATACTGTCAGAGATTCCGCAGGTGGGCAGTCCTGACCAAATGGAATGACGACGCTTTGGCAGCCCTTTTTCGGAAGGGTCTGTCAGATAATGTAAAGGATGTTATGGTGGGATTACCTATCCCCTCTGGTCTCAATGATTCTATGTCATTAGCGATTCAAATTGACAGACGTTTGCGTGAGCGGAGAAGTATGCGTGGAATAGTGTTGCCTTGTGAACCTGCTTCTGAACCCATGCAGTGTGATAGAGTGGTTTCTGGGGCACAGCGTCATGAGTTTCGAAAGCTCAATGGGTTATGTTTCTACTGTGGTGATGCCTCTCATGCTATTTCAGTCTGCCCTAAGCGGGGAAGACGTTTTGCACGCTCAGTTGTCTTGGGTAGTGTTCAGACTAAGTTTTTATTAACTGTTACTCTGATATGCTCTCTGTCCTCATTTTCTGCTCAGGCTTTCGTTGATTCGGGAGCAGCTATTAACCTGATGGATTTTGATTTTGCTAAACGTTGCGGGTTTCCCTTGATACCCCTACAGAAGTCTATTCCCCTACTGGGGATCGATTCTACCCCTTTGGCTGAGAATAAACCTCAGTTTTCTACTCAGGTGATAATGAGGGTTGAACCTGATCATCAGGAGAGCTGCAAATTTTTGGTTCTGTATAATCTGCATGACATTATCGTGCTGGGTTTCCCTTGGTTACAGTCTCATAATCCTGTTTTGGATTGGAAATCTGTGTCTGTAACCAGTTGGGGCTGCCAATGTGTTAATACCAACACTCCTGTTTTTTCTGCCTCCCCCCAGGCTCAGGATGTTTGACTTTTTGATTGATTTTTCTGATGTGTTTAGCGAAAGTAAATCTGCATCCTTGCCTCCCCATAGGAGCTATGACTGCGCTATTGAATTAGTGCCTGGTAGTAAATTCCCTAAAGGTCGCCTTTTTAACTTGTCTGTACCTGAACATGACGCTATGCGATCTTACATCAAGGAGTCATTGGAGAAGGGTCATATCAGACCATCCTCTTCACCCTTAGGTGCCGGTTTTTTCTTTGTGGCCAAAAAGGATGGTTCATTAAGGCCGTGTATTGATTATCGTCTTTTGAACAATATTACTGTGAAATATCAATATCCGTTACCCTTGATTTCTGACCTGTTTTCCAGGGTGAAAGACGCTACTTGGTTTACCAAGCTTGACCTCAGGGGGGATATAACCTTATTCGCATTAAGCACGGGGATGAATGGAAGATGGCATTTAACACCCCTGAGGGGCATTTTGAGTACCTTGTGATGCCCTTTGGGCTCACTAATGCTCCTTCTGTCTTCCAGTCCTTCATGAATGACATTTTCAGGGATTTTGTGGATAAATTTCTGATTGTTTATTTGGATGATATCTTGATTTTTTCTAATGACTGGGACTCTCATGTGAAACATGTTCGAACTGTATTCCAGATTTTGAGAGAGAATGCTCTGTATGTGAAGGGATCAAAGTGTCTTTTTGGCGTACAGAGGATCTCATTTTTGGGATTCATTTTGTCCCCATCTGTTATTGAAATGGACCCGGTCAAGGTTCAGGCCATCTGTGATTGGGTCCAACCTACTTCATTAAAGGCTCTTCAAAGATTTTTGGGTTTTGCCAATTTTTATCGTAAATTTATTGGTAATTTCTCGGTTATTGTTAAACCATTAACTGATTTGACCAAAAAGGGTTCTGATGTGGTGAATTGGCCTCCTGAGGCAGTCTCTGCATTTCAGGAACTTAAGCAGAGATTCACTTCTGCTCCTGTTCTACGGCAGCCTGATGTTTCTCTGCCATTTCAGGTATAGGTTGATGCCTCTGAAATTGGGGCAGGTGCCGTTTTGTCCCAAAGAGATCCAGAGACCTCTAAAAGTAACCCTTGTGCCTTTTTCTCTTGAAAATTTTCTCCTACTGAACGTAATTATGACGTTGGTAATCGGGAGTTATTGGCCATGAAGTGGGCTTTTGAAGAGTGGAGACATTGGCTGGAGGGAGCCAAACATCAGGTGGTGGTCCTTACGGACCATAAGAATCTGGTTTATCTGGAATCTGCCAAGCGACTTAATCCTAGACAGGCCAGGTGGGCCTTGTTTTTCACACGTTTTAATTTTGTGGTTTCCTTTCTTCCTGGCACTAAGAATGTTAAGGCGGATGCCCTCTCGAGGAGTTTCCTTGCGGACTCTCCTGAGGTATCTGATCCTTCTGTTATTTTGAAAGAAGGTGTAGTTCTTTCCGCCATCTCGCCCAATTTGAGACTGGCTCTGGAGGGGTGTCAGGAGGATAGGCCCGAGCGCTGCCCTGTTGGGAAATTGTTTGTCCCCGACCAGTGGAAAAAGAGTGTGATGTCTGAGATTCATTGTTCCGCATTGGCCGGTCATCCCAGAATTTTTGGTATCAGAGACTTGGTTAGTCGGTCCTTTTGGTGGCCTACCTTGTCTCGTGATGTCAGGGAATTTGTGCAGTCCTGCAGGACTTGCTCTCGCTCCAAGCCTTGCTCTCGCTCTAGTGGTTTGTTGATGCCATTGCCTGTGCCCAAGAGACCATGGACCCATATCTCTATGGATTTCATTTCCGACCTCCCTGTTTCTCAGAGAATGACCGTCATCTGGGTGATTTGTGATAGGTTTTCCAAGATGATACATCTTGTGCCATTACCTAAGTTGCCTTCCTCCTCTGAATTGGTGCCTTTGTTCCTTCAGCACGTGGTTTGTTTACACGGCATTCCTGAGAACATTGTGTCTGACAGAGGAGTCCAGTTTGTTTCCAGATTTTGGAGGACCTTTTGTTCTAAGCTTGGTGTTCAGTTGTCTTTCTCCTCGGCGTTTCATCCTCAGACCAATGGTCAAACTGAGAGAACAAACCAGACATTGGAGACTTATCTAAGATGCTTTGTGTCTGCTGATCAGGATGACTGGGTCTCTTTTTTGCCTTTGGCTAAGTTTGCTCTTAATAATAGGGCTAGCTCTGCCACTTTGATGTCTCCATTTTTCTGTAATTCTGGGTTTCACCCTCGATTTTCTTCAGGACAGACGGAGGCTTCTGCCTGTCCAGGTGTTGACTCTGTAGTGGAGCGTATGCAACAGATTTGGGACCAGGTAGTGGAGAGGTTGTCCCTCTCTCAGGAGAGGGCCCAGCGGTTTGCTAACCGGCATAGGACTGATGGTCCTCGGTTTAAAGTGGGGGACTTGGTCTGGTTGTCCTCAAAAAATATTCCTATGAGAGTGGCATCTCCTAAATTTAAGCCTAGGTTCATTGGACCTTATAAGATCATGGAGATTCTTAATCCTGTTTCTTTTCGTTTGCTTCTTCCAGGGACATTTAAGATCCATAACGTGTTCCACAAGTCCTTGTTAAAGAGGTTTGTTGAGCCAGTGGTTCCTACTGCTTTGCCTCCTGACCCTGTTCTGGTTGAGGGCAATCTGGAGTTTGTGGTTGAGAAAATATTGAATTCTCGTTTTTCTAGACGGAAACTCCAGTATTTGGTTAAGTGGAGAGGTTATGGTCAGGAAGACAATTCTTGGGTGTTTGCTTCAGACATCCATGCTAGGAGACTCATCCGTGCTTATCATAGAACTCATCCTGACCGACCTGGTTGCTCAAGTGAGGGTTCGGTGACCCCTCCTCAAGGGGGGGGTACTGTTGTGAATGGACTTGAGATGAGTTCTGAGCAGAGGCTCCCTCTGGTGGTTACAAGTGGTACTGGACTGTCCAGTGAAGATTGTGAGGATTGGGAATCAGGTGTTACTGACTGGTCTTATATAAGGGAGTCGCCTTCCCATCAGGGTTGCCGGTGATCAATTGTTCTGGTCTCAATCCTTGATTCCTGTTTCCTTTGTAGCCTGCTGTGTCGTGTCTGCATCTCCTGCTAACAGATAAGATATTTTCTTCTTTTTGTTTTTGTGCTTGATTTTTGCATTTTGTCCTGCACTTCTGTGGGGGCCTTCAGGGTTCCCTCCGGGGGCTTTTGCCCTCAGTTTAGTTCAGCCACTGATGTTTTGTACATTCGCTTTTTCCAGTTTTTTCAGTGGCTGCTGTTTTGATTTTTTTACACCAGAGAACTAATTTAGGTGGTAGAGGTTGTGTGATCTCAGGTGTTTTTGAAATTAGTAGAGTTGGTGCTTTTCAGGGTTTTTTGGGATTGCAGTAAGTGCCCTTCCTATCCTTTTCTATTTAGATAGTTTGGGCCCCAACGTTTGCTCATACTATTTTCTGTCTGTGTCAGTATTTCTTCTTGTCTAACCGCCATTACATGTTTGGGGGCTTTCTATGTTCTTTGGGGATCTGCTCCGGGGCAGATAGCTTTCCTCTTTCTATCTTTAGGTATAGTTAGTTTCTCAGGCTGTGACGAGGCGTCTAGGACCAACGTAGGAACGCTCCACGGCTGCCTCTAGTTGTGGTGGTTAGTCAGGGTACTGCAATCTCATAGATTCCAACTGCTCTGGTGTATTGCCTTTTTTACCTGCACTCCTCAGCTACCAAATCATAACAGCTGTGGTCCTGAGAGGAGGTGGAAGCAATTGATGTCGATGCATTGGCTGCCATCCAACCAACAACGGCTTCAATTTGTTCTTCCCGCAGCAGGGGGGTACGCCGACCTCCTACAAAAGTGCGCATAAAGGAACGCTCACGGGGAAAACTGGTGGATGCTGTGTCACTGGGGGCGGCAGCAGCCACAGAATCCCCACGTCCTCTCCCTGCTGAAACTCCACTGCCACGACCACGTGCCTTACTCCCTGCCTTCTTCATCTTGGTAGATTGATAAAGAAAGTCAGAAAAGTTATAAGGCCTAAGTGTGGTTATTCCGCAGAGACTGCAGTGAACACTGCTCACAACTGTTCACTAGGTGTGAAAGGCCCCTTTGTGTACTTCTATAGTGTTTGCAACCAATGTATTGGATACGGATGGAAGCGCGTCACACTAATAGATTTTAGTTATTTGAAATAGAATGGAGCAGCAACAATTAGAGAAAAATTTCAAGGATGAGGCAGTGACACACGCTCAGCAGACTACAACCAGCAGTGGTTGAAGAACTAACTGGAGCGTGATCTGCACTCCAAAAATGAAAATCTCAGACTACAGTGAACAATGCACACAACTGTTCACTACCCAACGCGTCACAACAGGAAGGCAGTCTGTGCGTCCAAACAAAGGCGCAAGCATACATGCACGTACCCTGTTTATAAAGCTAATAAAAAAATTTATGTAGTAGTGATGCACACTTTATTGAGGTACAGTATTACATCGCCATTCACCATCTGTGGCTATGCAGTCTCATCTATATATACCTTATCTATCCGTTGTCATGCTTGCAAGTCGACAGTCAGGCATAAATAGCAATTTTCACTATGCACTATGCACTTTTTAAAGGTTATGTTTGTTAATAAAAATGATTATTGGCACATATTATGAGTATTACATGATGGAAATTGTATAATTTTTATAAACTGTTTAGTGACATTATTCAGCAAATGTAACATTTTATGAATCTCACAGATAACTTGTAATGCTGATGATGTTTTGAAGTCAGACATTCATTGTCTATACAATAAAAAAGGTGTACATACTCTTACTTATCCATCATTAATGTATTCTGATATGTACTTGTATGCTTTTATTTACAACCGTATAGCAGATTCCTTAACCAATTTATTTTGTGGTTTGCATTGCTGTTCAACATGTTAATGTATGCGTTTATGTTTGTCAATTCTTTTTTTATCTAGATTTTTTTAAACTGAAATCATCATCTTATGGTAGTAAAGGTTATCTTTCTCTTGTTTGGAGTATAGACATTTTTAATTGACACGTAACAAGGAAAATACTTGATCTAGTATTTAAACATCCTCCTTGACCCTGGGCTCCAACACCGTTGCCTGGAAGTGCTGTTAGCACAGTCAACACTTGCTCCTGTGTTACTGTGGTTCAGTAATGTCAGCTGTTCCCCTGCTGTGTGTACGGCAAACAGTCCTGCTGCCTCCACCCTGTTCTCTTCTCATCCTGGGCTCCAACACCGCCAGTTGTTGCTCGGAAGTGCTGTTAGCACAGTCAACACTTGCTCCTGTGTTACTGGGGTTCAGTAATGTCAGCTGTTCCCCTGCTGTGTGTACGGCAACAGTCCTGCTGCCTCCACCCTGTTCTCTTTCATCCCTGGGCTCCAACACCGCCAGTTGTTGCCGGAAGTGCTGTTAGCACAGTCAACACTTGCTCCTGTGTTACTGGGGTTCAGTAATGTCAGCTGTTCCCCTGCTGTGTGTATGGCAACAGTCCTGCTGCTTCCACCCTGTTGTCATGTATAGTGTACAGTTCCTATAGCGTCTTGTGCTTGGGTGCGAGGAAAACACAGGAGACATAGGTTGAAATGAAATTACTTGTATTACTTCATACAAGCATGCTGAAAAGTTCACACAGTTTGCAGGAACAGCGACAGGAGACACAGCAGGCCAGAGTAACTTCAAGCACTACAATAAATCTCCAAAGCAGGTTCAGGATCTCTTCTCTGTACCGTAATTCCTCTGCAAACATGGATTCACCAAACAGCAGGTTTCCAGAGTCCAAAAGTGTTCCAAGGTTCCTCAGTAGGGAATAGCTGGAGTACAAGTCCAAGGTTTCCAGGAGTCAGGTCACAGACTGACTGAGGCTTGATTCAGGAGCACTGATTGTTCAGCTGAGGCTGCTTAAGAAGCAAGAGGGAAGAATCAGGGCGGGAACATGAAAACTGGAAACTCCATATTAACTGAGGGCAAGAGCTGCAGAAAGACAGAAAGCAAAATGGCCGACGGAAAACTGAGTTTCAAGGAACATGTCAACAGAGACAAAGAACCTTACATTACTCCCCCCTTAGGGACAACCTCCGGATGACCTCAGACCAGGCTTGTCAGTGTACCTCTGATGAAACTGGCGGAGCAGGCGAGGAGCATTTACATTATTGACTGGTTCCCATGAGTTGTCCTCCACTGGGTAGCCCTGCCATTTAATCAAATATTGCAACTGATTTCTGTACAACCTGGAATCTAGAATCCTTTCCACCATAAATTCTTCCTGACCATCGACCAGCACTGGGTCAGGGCAAGGAGAAGAACGTCCAGGAAACGTATTGGGTGTTGCAGCCTTTAGTAGGGATACATGAAAGACAGGGTGGATTCTCATAGTTCTGGGCAGTTGAAGACGACAAGCAACAGCACTTATAATCTTATTGATCTTATAAGGTCCAATGTACTTATGTCCCAATTTAGACGATGGAATCTTTAATTTAAGATTTCTGGTTGACAGCCAGACCAAATCTCCTACCTTGAAAGCTGGTGCAGGTTTACGAAATTTATCTGCTGCTTTCTTGTACCTTTCCTGAGCCAATTCTAGATTTTCCTTTAGAAGATCCATATTCTTTTGTAAAGAAGTGATTCTTTCAGCCACTGCCGGCAAGGGCGTATCTATGGGAAATCGAGGAAGAATGTTAGGATGATAACCTAGATTGGAGTAAAAAGGAGACTGCTTAGTGGAGGCGCTCTGAGAGTTGTTATAAGAGAACTCAGCCAGTGGAAGTAGATCCACCCAATCATCCTGTAGGTGGCAGATAAAACAGCGGAGATACTGCTCCAGGGTCTGATTGGTTCGTTCTGTCTGTCCATTAGTCTGGGGATGAAAAGCAGAAGAAAGGTTTACTTTAATGTCCAATGCTGCACAGAAATTTTGCCAAAACCTTGAAGTGAATTGCACCCCTCGATCCGAAATGACCTCATCCGGTACTCCATGTAAGTGAAACACATTCTTAATCATCAAGTCTGATGTCTGTTTTGCAGTGGGTAAGCCGACACAAGGGATAAAATGAGCTGCCTTTGTTAGACGGTCAACCACCACTAGAATGGTGTTCTTCCCTTGAGAGGTTGGTAACTCCACAATGAAGTCCATAGAAATGGATCCCCACGGGCGGGACGGGGTGGGAAGAGGTTGCAACAGACCAGTTGGTGAGGAGCGAGGTGTTTTGCATCTTGCACAGACTTCGCATGAAGTGACATAGTTTAAGACATCTTTCCTGTAAGTGGGCCACCAAAAGAAACGAGAAAGAAATTCTTGTGTCTTTAGAATTCCCCTATGCCCGGCTATCTTGGAATCGTGGATGAGTTGCAATACTCTCAATCTGACTGTTTCAGGTATATACAGACGTTGTCCCTGAATCCACACACCATTCTTAAAGACAAGACTTACGTCCCTTGGGGGTTGAGCCAACAAAGAATCCGCATGGTATGCTTCCTTGATGTCCTTAAGTAGGTCTTGATTATGAATCACTCCCAGGAATCTAGAGTCAGGAAGAATAGTCTTAGGAGGAGTAAGTGGACGTGTCTCTGCTGAATGAATCCTAGAGAGTGCATCAGCCTTTCCATTGCGCGATCCTGGTCTATAAGAAATGACAAAATTAAATTGGTTTAGGAAAAGATTCCAGCGAGCCTGGCGAGGAGTCAGGCACTTAGCCGACCTGATAAATTCAAGGTTACGATGGTCTGTCAGGACGACTATTTGCTGTGCAGCTCCCTGAAGAAGGTGTCTCCATTCCTTGAAGGCGGCAATAATGGCCAACAATTCTCTATTGCCCACATCGTAGTTCCTCTCAGCCGAAGACAACTGCTGGGAAAAGAAGGCACAGGGATGCAAGACATTCTTCTCACCTGTTCTCTGAGAGAGTATAGCTCCAACGGCACAGTCTGAAGAATCCACCTCTATTATGAAGGCAAGCTCGGGGTTGGGATGTACTAAGATAGGTGCGGTGGTAAATTTATCCTTTAAACAGGAAAATGCTTCCTGAGCTTGCGGGGTCCAGGAGAACCTAGACTGTTTCCGAGTAAGTTGGGTGATAGGTGACACTACCTCAGAAAAATTCTTAATGAAACGTCTATAGAAGTTGGCAAACCCGATGAAACGCTGCACCTCCTTCACATTTCTAGGAATTGGCCAATCCTTGATGGCTTGGGTCTTGCTTCCATCCATACTAATCCCTTGCGTAGATAGTACATACCCCAGAAATTGAATTTCGGTCCTATGGAATTCACATTTTTCAAGTTTGATGTAGAGATGGTTTTGTCTTAGGCGTTCTAAGACCATTCTCACATGTCCATGATGTTCCTCTGTGGAGTTAGAAAAAATTAGAATATCATCCAGATAAATCACCACAAATGTATCTAGGAGATCCCTGAAGATGTCATTCACGAAGTGTTGGAAAGTGGCTGGGGTGGTACTCAGACCAAAAGGCATAACTAGATATTCAAAGTGTCCATAGCGTGACCTGAAAGCAGTCTTCCATTCATCCCCAGGTACAATACGGACCAAGTTATAGGCCCCACGGAGATCCAGTTTAGAGAAAATTTTGGCATGCCGCACTCTCTCCAACAACTCAGGGATTAAAGGCAATGGATAACGGTTTCTAATAGTAACCTTATTGAGTTCCCTATAGTCTATGCAGGGTCTCAGAGATCCATCTTTCTTCTTCACAAAGAAGATGGGTGCACCTGCGGGAGATGAAGAGGGGCGTATGAAGCCCTTGGCTAAATTTTCGTCTATATAATCCTTCAAAGCTTTTAGCTCGGGCCCCGCTAGGGGGTAGATCTTACCAAAAGGTATCTCGGCTCCAGGCAATAATTCAATTGGACAATCATATGGACGGTGAGGAGGAAGCTGATCAGCGTTCTTCTTGTCACATAAATCCACATAGTCCTGGTATACAGCTGGTAGTTCAGGGACTGACATGGTTCCTTTAGGAACAGAGCAAGCTGAAACTCCTTGACTCATCTGTTTCTCCGGAAAGTGTAATTCCTTGTTCTCCCAGTTAATCATAGGATTCTGCGCCTGCAGCCATGGTAGCCCTAGAATAATGGGAAAGTGGGGAGAAGAGATAAGCAAAAAAGACATTTTCTCCTGATGATCTTTACCCATAAGGACCCTCAAAGGCTCTGTTTCTTGATCCACTGGTCCAGAAGTCAGTAGAGAGCCATCCACAGTCTCCATCTGTACTGGAGTAGCCTTCTTCACTGAACGTATCCCCTGTTTCAGAGCAAAGGAGATATCCATAAAATTTCCACTTGCTCCTGAGTCGATCATAGCAGAGCTAGACACCCAGACTGAGTCAACCCAGAGTTTGATGGAAAGGAAGCAATGAGAATTGTTTCTTTTACAACTCAGCTGGGACACCGCTGAGGAAACTTGAAAAATTGCAGCGTTTATACCGTCATCGTCCCCAGAACTAACAGAGTTTAAGTCCGAGAAATCAAGATCTCTTGCAGCAGATCTCTCTGGAGCCTGAGGCTCGGACATGACAGAGCTCCTCTCGCAACACTCACAGTGAATGACTGCTGCAGTAGTCTTACGAGAACGGCTGGGGCAGTTTATAATGAAGTGCCCTGACTTACCACAGTAGAAACATAGATTTTCCTTTATACGATGTTCTTTGCGTGCATCACTAACCCGTCTTTGTAAAGAGTCCACCTGCATGGGTTCAGGTTCTGGTTCCCTTGTGATCCTACTCAAAGGTTCCTTAGCTGAGGAGGGAGGTAGTAAAAGGTTAGTGCGATTATTTTCGAACCATCTCTCTTGTCTGCGTTCAGTCAGACGAGCATCAATACGGATACAATAGTTAATAAAGTCACCTAACGCAGTGGGAGGGTCGGCACGAGCAAGTTCATCCTTAATCAGTGGAGACAACCCTTTCCGAAAAATAGATTTTTTAGCGGAAGTGTCCCAAGTGGTATCAAGAGCCCATCTCCTGAAATCCAGGGCATATTCGGCTACTGAACGCTTACCTTGGCGCAAAGTTAACATGGCTGCTTCAGCTGTTGCACCTCGATTGGGGTCATCAAACACCTGCCCCATGGCTGAAATAAAAGCATCAAGGTGATTCAAACAATCATCCTCAGTCTCAATCAGAGGGTTTGCCCACATCAAAGCCTTATTGGTAAGCAACATGATTATAGTAAGCACTTTGGATCGTTCAGTGGGAAATTGTGAAGCATGTGCAGAGAAAAATAAATTGCATTGATTAATAAATCCCCTGAATTTCTCACGTTCACCGCCAAAACGAAAAGGAGGTAATTTGGGGATCCCAGAACTTGGGGTTATGGCAGGAGCCTGGGCTCGTTCCTCTAGAGCCTCAATCCTGGCTCGCAATTCCTGGGTAGTCTGTCCAAACACTTGCAAATTATGATTAGTGAGGTCCTGTAGGCTTGCAAAACGGGTTTTTAAAGTCTGTACATCTGAAAGGATTGTATCAGTCACTCCGCAAAGTTCCTTTATGCGGGCCTCCATCTTCCAGATCTTTTAAGGCAGAAGTGCTGGAAGAGGAAAGGAAAAAAAAAAAAAACAATAGTGTTTACCTGTGGTAACACTCCAGAGTAAAATTTTAAGGGAATGCGCTCACCTGGAATGGTTGTGAGAAGTCACAACCACTGTCATCACATAAGGTATTAAACGGACATCTGATATCCACAGTCACAGCAGACACGGCTTTCCCAGACCCAGCAGACACTAAACATTGGCTCCTGAATCTTGTCATGTATAGTGTACAGTTCCTATAGCGTCTTGTGCTTGGGTGCGAGGAAAACACAGGAGACATAGGTTGAAATGAAATGACTTGTATTACTTCATACAAGCATGCTGAAAAGTTCACACAGTTTGCAGGAACAGCGACAGGAGACACAGCAGGCCAGAGTAACTTCAAGCACTACAATAAATCTCCAAAGCAGGTTCAGGATCTCTTCTCTGTACCGTAATTCCTCTGCAAACATGGATTCACCAAACAGCAGGTTTCCAGAGTCCAAAAGTGTTCCAAGGTTCCTCAGTAGGGAATAGCTGGAGTACAAGTCCAAGGTTTCCAGGAGTCAGGTCACAGACTGACTGAGGCTTGATTCAGGAGCACTGATTGTTCAGCTGAGGCTGCTTAAGAAGCAAGAGGGAAGAATCAGGGCGGGAACATGAAAACTGGAAACTCCATATTAACTGAGGGCAAGAGCTGCAGAAAGACAGAAAGCAAAATGGCCGACGGAAAACTGAGTTTCAAGGAACATGTCAACAGAGACAAAGAACCTTACACCTGTTCTCTTCTCATCCCTGGGCTCCAACACCGCCAGTTGTTGCTCGGAAGTGCTGTTAGCACAGTCAACACTTGCTCCTGTGTTACTGGGGTTCAGTAATGTCAGCTGTTCCCCTGCTGTGTGTATGGCAACAGTCCTGCTGCCTCCACCCTGTTCTCTTCTCATCCCTGGGCTCCAACACCGCCAGTTGTTGCTCGGAAGTGCTGTTAGCACAGTCAACACTTGCTCCTGTGTTACTGGGGTTCAGTAATGTCAGCTGTTCCCCTGCTGTGTGTACGGCAACAGTCCTGCTGCCTCCACCCTGTTCTCTTCTCATCCCTGGGCTCCAACAACGCCAGTTGTTGCTCGGAAGTACTTGGCACGGGTACTGACTCCTGCCCAGCCTGGTTACAGCACGACAGCTGTTTCCTGGCAGTGTCAACGTCAATTAGCCTCCAATAAGTTTCCCGCGGTTATTGGCCGACTCTATGGTGCCTGCAGTTTAGGTGATTCCTATGTGTGCTGTGGGATATGTAAATAAAGGCTGTTTCAGTTGTGACAATAGGACAAGCACCCACCGTAGGACTGTGTGATTCGGTAACTGCGGATGGCTTGCGGCCTGTCAACTTACATTTTCATGAGTGCCTTATGGTACCCGTCCGGGTTCCAGTACCGTCAGCTGGTTCTCCGCAGTGCCTTTGGCCTATGTGCCTCCATCTCGGTATCCGAGTTCCAGCAACGTCTGCTGGTCCTTGGTAGTGCTTTGGAGCACAGGTACCTCCTGCTTAGTAACCGTGTCCCAGTAATGTCACCTGGTCCTCGGTTGTGCCATTGGCTCTTTTCCTTCTGCTGCCCCTCCGGGTTCCAGCACAGTCAGCTGGTCCTCGTTACTTCCATTGTCTCTTGTACCATCTGATACCCGTTCGGGTTCCAGTAACGTCAGCTGGTTCTCGGAAGTTAGTCAGCCTTCTTGTACCTTCAGCTACATTTACAAATTGAAGATTTTTTAAATGATTTTTTGGGTAATCACTCTGGATCTCCAACAATGAAGACGACGACCCTGATGACCACCCCGAAGAAGATGACGACCACAAGGACGACGAGCATCAAGCCAACCAGCCTGAACACCATCACAAAGAAGAAATAAAAGATTACCCAGAAGAAGATCACCAACAGGACAAAGAAAGTTAAGACAAACTACAAGATACAGAAAAAGAGACAGAAGAACAATAAGCAGAAGATCAAAAAGCAGAAGAACATGAAGTATAAAACCAAAATGAAGAGCAAAATATATGCTCTAAATTATAAGCAGAAGAAGACTAAGCAGTGTATGGGGGTGAGTCCGTTCCTCCTCGTGGTGCCCCTGGAAAATGCCTGCTGCTGCAGGCTAAACTGAACACGGACAAATACTGTTGTAATTTAAATCTTTTGTGACAGCAAGAACGGAAGGATGAAAAATTCATACTTTTACAGATTACAAGTACAGGAATCTCTGTCACAAATAAGAATATGATGAAGAAGATGAAGAGGAAGAAGATGAAGAAGTAGAATACGAAGAAGAATAATAGTTTAATAAGAACAATATGAGTAATGTTAACAAAAAGATGAATAGCAAGAAGTTTAAGAAGAAGATAAAGAAGGTGAAGATGAAGAATAATTTGATGAAAAAGATGATGCTGCTGAAGATTATGAAGGAGAAAGTGTGGCAAAAGTTAAAAAGGTGAAGAGCATGGAAGTTGTGAAACATACATATTTGCCAAAATATAAAAAAGGTTAACAACATTGTCAATTTCTTCGTCAATCCGAACATCTTTAAAAAAAAAAATATTAATGCTATTCCATTTGATTGGGTTAAACATCTATGCCTTTAATGTCTCCTCAACCTCCCCCAATACATTCTACATTACTCTTTGTTGTTTTCCTTCATGTACAATTAACCAACAAGGCAAGAATGGGTTTTTTTAATTCCGATATTTTGTTCCCATAGACTTACATTGGATTTCCGGTATCGGTATCGAGTATCGCCGATACTTTTTGGGCGTCGGCGATACCCATTCCGATCCGATACTTACTGATATCGGAAAGTATCGCTCAACTCTAATAAGGACTATTTCTACTTTGTAATATGTGTGGAAAAAGCTTTAGTAGTATACAAAGAATTTAGAAACAATATACTGTATTGAGGCCTATGCTGCCAATAACAATACTGTAAAAGTAACAAAATATACTATACAAGGTGCAAACAATGCCGCCACATCATGATGGCATAATATTACCAAGTAGTGACCCAAATACGGAATACTAATAACAATATTACCACTATACAGTGACCATACAGTGGTACAAGTTCTACTCAGACATTCTGAAGACTGTATAGGTGAAAACACTACAGTAACGATAAACCCAGTGATCTAGATGTGACATCCTCTCTGTTTGGAGTGATTTATGCTTTCTCCCTTTTTCTTCTCCATTCTGTACTGACCATATAAAGACTTCTTCAAGACTCGTCTTTTTCATAATTTAACGCACATCTTTGGCTCTTTGCTTTTTCTACACAAGCTCACTAATATTTTTTTATTTTGTGCTCCCCACAATAATAGTGCCTCCTTTGGTCCCTACACAGTAATAGTTGTCGTCGGAGTGTCTTACACAGTAGTAATGTCGCTGCTTTCACAGTATATGGCATGGCAGGGATCTAACAGCTTTCAGCTCTACTTGTTTGATATTTCATTGACCATACATATCCTTTCAATGTGCATGCTAACTTAAAGGGAATCTGTCACCCTAAATTGGCGGGATATTTAAATGATGGCAGTCAGGTCAGATGGGCGGTGTTTTGGGTACTTGCCTTAACATGTTGTTCACCGCTGTCTCCATTATTTCTGGGAATTGTAGTCGTTGCCCTCCATATAACGCACCAGCACATTGCAATCTTGAATTGCGCACGCGCCAGTATGCTTTGCCCACAGATTGCAATGCACAGGCGCGTTATATGGAGGGCAAAGACTACAATTCCCAGAAATAATGGAGACAGCGGTGAACAACATGTTAAGGCAAGTACCCAAAACACCGCCCATCTGACCTGACTGCCATCATTTAAATATCCCGCCAATTTAGGGTGACAGATTCCCTTTAAGCTGACCTATGACAGATGCTTTATGATTAAAAAATGTATGTATTCACCACTTCCAATACACTCCGAACATTGGACCTCTCATATACTTTAACCTCCGATTAGAGTTGTAAGGGCTCATTCCCACTTGCGATGAAATTGGAAGAATGCAATCCGATTAAAAATCAGATAGCATTTGGACCAATCTTATTCTATCATTGTGTGTTCATCTGTGTTTTTTTTCCAGTTCGGATTGGATCACGATCGACAGGAAAAAACTCACAGCATGCTGCGATTGTAATCCGAAATCAGATCGCATTCCGCAGTAGAAGGCAACGGGAGCGAGAAAAAAATCGCACAGCACTCGGACCATGCGAGTGCTGTGTAATAACGTGCAGGTGCTGGGTATGTCACCACGGTACAGAGCCAGATCAACAGTGAAGGATTTATTTACAAGGATAAGATTCTCCTCGCAGGGAGAAAATATGGGGATTAAACTGATATTATAACAGTATATTAATCAGCATATGAGGTCTAGAATGAGTAATCAAGCAGTCATGCACAATAACAATAATTAACGGGAGTTTCGGGAAACTTATCAGTCTGAAGAAATCTTGCCCTTGCAGAGTCGTCCTCTCCAACGTAGGCGCTGACAGCAGCGGCACTTGTAGTCTCTGTGAAATGGTAACCGGGTACTCAAGAGTTAATGTGGGAGGCAGGGGAGACTGGGACAACTAAGTCTCTGCTTCAAAACTAACAGTCTCTCAGCTGGGACAATGCTCAGTCTTTTGTTAAGCTTCTCTGCTGGGGTCAGGGCTCTGACCCGTCACTTCGGCCACCGCGACTATGCGAGCGGGTCTCCGTCCTCATGCGGTCAGGAGGGAGTCTTGTTCCAATCTCTGGGGACTCTGCATTCGCATACTCACAGTCAGCAGCAAGTCTGTCCCGTCCTCTTGTCTTAGCTCTCTGGCAGGGAGTCCTCCCCCCTCCCTTGCATGCAGCTGTCTGTTGCTCTGTCTGTCTGTCTCGGCTAAGCGCGCCAAGCTTTCCCACCCTCAGTCTTTGTCACTTCGTGTCCCGGTCTGCAAATGTCCCCCCCTCCCCCGAGAAACCTGCTGTACAGCTCCATGGTTCCGGACAGGGAGCAGAGGACGTAACCCCCTTCCGACGACTCTTCCTGTGCTTCACCCCTTTACAGCTGTCCGATTTTTACACACCGATCTCCTTGGAAAAGCCGGCAATTCATATGCCGTGTACAGTAAAATCACAGAGTGACCGGTTAGAATAGAATAGGTAGAATAGATACAGTGTCTTGCGATAGTATTCGGCTCCCTGGAACTTTTCAACCTTTTCCCGCATATCATGCTTCAAACATAAAGATACCAAATGTAAATTTTTGGTGAAGAATCAACAAGTGGGACACAATTGTGAAGTTGAACAAAATTTATTGGTTATTTTAAATTTTTGTGGAAATACAAAACTGAAAAGTGGGGAGTGCAATATTATTCGGCCCCTTTAACTTAATACTTTGTTGCGCCACCTTTTGCTGCGATTACAGCTGCAAGTCGCTTGGGGTAGATCAGTTTTGTACATCGAGAGACTGAAATTCTTGCCAATTCTTCCTTGGCAAACAGCTTAAGCTCAATGAGGTTGGATGGAGATCGTTTGTGAACAGCAGTTTTCAGCTCTTTCCACAGATTCTCGATTGGATTCAGGTCTGGACTTTGACTTGGCCATTCTAACACCTGGATACGTTTATTTGTGAACCATTACATTGTAGATTTTGCTTTATGTTTGTGATCATTGGCTTGTTGGAAGACAAATCTCCGTCCCAGTCTCAGGTCTTTTGCAGAGTCCAACAGGTTTTCTTCAAGAATGGTCCTGTATTTGGCTCCATCAATCTTCCCATGAATTTTAACCATCTTCCTTGTCCCTGCTGAAGAAAAGCAAGCCCAAACCATGATGCTCCCACCACCATGTTTGACAGTGGGGATGGTGTGTTCAGGGTGATGAGCTGTGTTGCCTTTACGTCAAACATATCGTTTGGCATTGTTGCAAAAAGTTCGATTTTGGTTTAATCTGACCAGAGCACTTTCTTCCACATGTTTGGTGTGTTTCCCAGGTGGCTTGTTGCAAAACGACACTTTTTATGGATATCTTTGAGGAATGGCTTTTTTCTTGCCACTCTTCCATAAAGGCCAGATTTGTGCAGTGTACGACTGATTGTTGTCCTATGGACAGACTGTCCCACCTCAGCTGTAGATCTCTGCAGTTCATCCAGAGTGATCATGGGCCTCTTGGCTGCATCTCTGATCAGTCTTCTACTTGTTTGAGATGAAAGTTTAGAGGGACGGCCGGGTCTTGGTAGATTTGCAGTGGTATGATACTCCTTCCATTTCAATATGATCGCTTGCACAGTGCTCCTTGGGATGTTTAAAGTTTTGGAAATCATTTGTTATCCAAATCCGGCTTTAAACTTCTCCACAACAGTATCATGGACCTGCCTGTTGTGTTCCTTGGTCTTCATGATGCTCTCTGTGCTTCAAACACAACCCTGAGCCTATCACAGAGCAGGTGCATTTATATGGAGACTTGATTACACACAGGTGGATTATATTTATCATCATTAGTCATTTAGGACAACATAGGATCATTCTGAGATCCACAATGAACTTCTGGAGTAAGTCTGCTGCACTGAAAGTAAAGGGGCCGAATAATATTGCACATCCCACTTTTCAGTTTTTGTATTTCCACAAAAATTTAAAATAACCAATACATTTCATTCAACTTCATAATTGTGTCCCACTTGTAGATTCTTCACCAAAAATTTACATTTGGTATCTTTATGTTTGAAGCATGTTATGTGGGAAAAGGTTGAAAAGTTCCAGGGAGCCGAATACTTTCGCAAGGCACTGTATATACACATAGAATACATAGATATGTATTGACCGTGTAGTCAATGGGAAGTATGTGTCGCAGAGATGGCTGCTCTCTGTGATGAAACCCGGAGTATTTTGTTTTAGTGCAAGAAAAAAGATGTCGTTTAGTACATTTGGGTCTGGGTTGCGGCTAGCTATGAGAGATGGGCGGGTCTTGCTACCCACATACCTCATCTGTGTGTCTGGTTACAGCTTATATAATGGAGATTGTTGTTTGGCACGTGGTCTGTGACATGAGAGGGAGAAGGCCTCCAGTGTATATGGCTCCAGACCGAGTTTGAGTGCTGGACATTACCCCAGCCTGTGTGACCACAGGCCTGAGGGAGCAGAATCCTGCCAGGACCTGTGTGAGGTCAGGGTCATGTGACCATCACATGGGTGGAAAATACCAGGCCATGTGAGTTAGCAGTGGATGGGAGTGGATGGGAGTGCTCTTGGGAGAGCAGGAACTCACTCATAGATCTCAGAGGAGCTAAAGGACTGTGCTATGGACACATGCTTTCTATTGTTTTCCTGCTCTAAAGGCTGTTTTTGTTTTGTTGGTGTTTCTGGGTTTATGGAGCTATTAACCCCTTAATGACCTTCAATACATCTTTTAACTGACCTGAGATATAAGAGAATAGCATCCCTATACAAGTGACAATCCAGCAGCTGTCGGCCGTACACTAAAACTGACAACTTGCTGCATCAGCCACGAACAGTGTTGTCACCATCCATATCTGTTTAACCCCTTAGATGCTGCTGTCATTAATGACTATAACATATAAATGGTTAAAAGAGTGGGGGCTCCCTCTTTATCCCCATTGGCACCCTGAGATCATGATTGTGTGGTCCTGATGTTTGCCATGGCAATTCATGAGCAAATAGTGGCCTGAGAGTCTGCCAGATGTAGTGGCCTGTTCAGAAGTTAGCGACATTTAGGTGGCAAAAATACACTATTTCATTCCTATCATGCCACTTTGTATTAATTCCTGAAAAGCACCTGAAGGGTTACTATACTACCTGACAGCAGTTTTCAATATGTCAGGGAGTGTTGTTTTTAAGATGCTATTACTTTTGGGGGTTTTCCAATATATAGGACCCCTAAAATCACTTCAAACCTAGATAGGTCCCTAAAAAAATAATTTTGTAAATTCCCATAAAAAATGGAAAATTGCTGATACATTTTTAGACCTCCTAAAATGCTAACAAAATAAAATAACATTTTACAAATGGTGCTGATGTAAAGCAGACATGCGAGAAATGTTATTTATTAATGTTTTGCTATGGTATGACTATCTGAATTAATGGGATAATCATTCAAAGTTTGAAAATTGCTAATTTTTTTCCATTTTTGTCAAATTTCTGATATTTTTTATAAATAAACACAAAACATATCAACCTAAATTTACCATTATTATAAAGTATTATGTGTCACGAAAAAACAGACTCAAAATCACTGGAATTTGTTGAAGCATTCCAGAGTTACTACCACATAAAGTGACACTAGTCAGATTTTTAAAATTTGGCTCTGTCACTAAAACTCATATGAACTTTTGAATGGAACGTGCCTGCTGCTATCCTCCAAACGCACCTGAGTGAGTACCATCCAAACGTATATATATATATATATATATATATATATATATACATATATATATATATATGTGTATATATATATATATATATATATATATATATATATATACAGAAACATATATGTAGGCTAAAGAGACAGGAAAATAATAGTAAATAGTCAAGTTACCCTGTCTCAAGTGAGGATACTGGGTAAAGGTTATAGTGCAATGATAGCAAAACTGAATATATAATGGAAGAAGATTCACGGAAAACCACTTAAATATAAAACATAATGTTTATTAACAATGTATAAAAACAATATTTAGAAAGTACATTTAACAAAAGATTGCATGGTGAAGACAGCATTTGGTCAGAAAACGAGGGCACCACAGCTAACAGGATAACTGTCCTGCTTGTGTGTGGCCCAGCTATGTAAGGCACACATAAAATCCAGGAGAGTGCACAGGAAGGTAACCGCAACGCTTGATATGCATTCACTGTCACTCACTCTTACAGACACACCCATCTGAGATATAAAAGGGAGTGACACGTAGCAAACAGGGGGAAGTGTTCCGTTTGACTTCAGTCAGTTAGCTTCTGTCTAAGGACAGAGCAGCCATTCAGTTTCCTGTCTGAGGACAGTGGAGTCCAGGACAGTATAGTCTGGACTTGGAGGATACTGAGAGCTGTGCAGTGAGCTCTGGGACAAGCTGACATTTCCATCAAAAGCTACAAGTGCTTATGTTAAGAGCGGGAAGCAGGGCGAAGGGCGCAGTGGAGAAGACAGAGAGAAGTGCTACAGGTATTGGATTACCTGCACTAAATTGCCGGACACCGGGGTCCGAAGCGTTGCTAGTGTTTCAAGCATAGTAACAAGAAAACCGGAGGCATCTGGACTACAGGTCGCAGAGTGCAGCCCAAAGCGTCAATACGTAACCGGAGTCAGGGAGAACGGGGACTTTGAGTCAAGCGCAGACAAAAGTAAGGACTTAGTTCTCACCACTTAGAAGGCTCCACCACAATGTTGGCCGGGCATTACAGCTATTGAGACAGCTGGAGATTTCAGAGTTAACTTTGCTTCAGGCAAGTTGGACTCACATACATATTGAAGTAAAGGAGGCCTCTAACCTGCTCAGCGGTTACCCGAATGTGCACTCTCTACCCCGACCAGCTCCCCGGGACCTGCTGAACCATCTACCAGTAAAAGGTATGAAAAGAAGCTGCATTGTGTGTGACTGAATTCTTAACTACACCCTGCATCATCACCATAGACTTCCAAGGACCAGTCTCACCTGTGGGAGACTTACTACCCAGCTGCCCCATAACATCCCCTGTGAAGATCCTTATAGCAGCGCTGGTCCAATTGACCAGATACCACAGGTGGCGTCACGAACTACCTATCCTAAATATCCCCTGTAAATATTCCCCATCGCATGACCGCCAGGCCACGGACCGAGCCACCGCTACCAGTGACAACTCCCATAGATTTCCATGGGCTCGGCTCCGAGTACCCCATAGCCCTGGTATCCACAATTGTGGTGCGTGGTCGAAACAACTTGGCGTCACGAACAGGATGCGAAACTTGCAAGTGTGAGTCCTGTGTGCCTATATTGAACTGTTTGGTGAAAAAGACTGTTTGCTGCTTTTGGCGCCAAATAACGCCATTTTACTGCCATATTGGTGCCCTGAGGCGCTGGTGAAGAAGGTGGGCGTGCATTCGTGGGCGTGTACCCCCCCTGAGGCGCGAAAGTTATGGCCGCCCTCTCCAAATGCTACTATAATGTGCGGTCCTGCCCCACTGCTAAAGAAATCCGCCTCCTCTTCATCCTCTATGCGAAGAGGAGGAGACGCAAATCCCGCCTCCACGGAAGAGACCAGACAGTTCCAGATGGAAACTACAGTCTGGCCTGGGACGAGATGGCGGAAGGACAGGAGAATCTGTGCAGAGGACCGGAGGCATACAAACCCTGCTTACCGGAAGATTTACTACCTGTGCCGGAGCTGTCCCCAGATCGGGACACTGACCCCGCTATGCTGGAGCTGCAGAAGGAAAATGCGGCGCTCAAAAGAATGATCCAGCGTCATGCAGATTTACAGGAGACGGAGAGACGCTGGCGTGCCCAGACACAGCGGCTGCTGTGGGACGCAGTGCTCTCTCCCACAAGCATAACGCCGTCTCCTGATTTCCCAAGTTCCCTGCTGAAGAAGGCTAAAGAGAGATCGGAGGTTGCCCCCAAAAGTGCTGTACCTGATCCCACCGATGCGGAGGTGGAGGAGAAGGAGGCTGAGGAGGTCCTGCCCGATCCGGAGTGCCAGCCAGGCCAGGAGGCCACAGCAGAGTACGGTTCCCCGGTAAGGTCACCGGAGGGGTCCCAGCCATCATTGCCGGAAATCGACTGGGATGAGATGGAGCGTCTGGACGACGTGACTTACGACCTCCAAACCGGAAATGCCTGGCAGCACTGCGAGAAAGTGAGACAGCAGCAGGAGGAAGAGCGAAACATACAGCGGTCCCGGCAACGACAGCATGAGGAGTTCATCGCTGATAAGGAAACCGTCCGCCGAGATAAAGGTACCCGACGGGAACCGCGGCGGCAGGGGTGCGTTACCGAGTTTCAGCTCCGCAAGGGCTGGGGCTTTATCCGCGAGCCGGGCCTCTATGCGGGGGTCTTTGTGAGCCGCCGGGACGTGGAGTCCCACTTGCCCATCGGTCATCCTGGGAGGGACCTGATAAATGGGGACATAGTAAGCTACACACGTCACTGGGGTTTGAAGGGGTGGTATGCCCTGAACGTCTCCATCGTCAGTGACCCCGTCCCCGACGAAGCGTCTCAGTTCCAAGCTCTCACCGCACCAGGCCGTGCCCCGGCATCGCCCCCTGCATACTCATCTCGACCTACGTCGCCCCCTGCATCGCAATCGGCGACCTACTCTGCATCGCAATCGGCGACCCACTCTGCATCGCAACCGGATGATGCGACCACAGTTAGATCGCAACCTAAGCCTGCATCTTCAATGAAAAGTTTATATTTGCCTGAGACACCCGTTGCGCCCCTAGTGGTTCGCACCAGAACTGTGGCCACTCAAACGTTGATAGCAGGCCATGACTTGTTTGTAATGCGTTCGAAGGAACACCGCGTCGTTCCAGCCCCAGGAGTGGAAGACGTTATCGAAGTTAGCAAGAAAAGTGAAGACCGGTAGGACCCAGACAGGGGTTTACCGTATCCAAGAATTGTAAAAAGTTGATAAAAGAAGATTTGCCAATTTGCACTTTATTGCTGTGTATGATGATGTTTTATATATTGAGTAGAATACCCGGGTGGGTACAAGGTTAAAGAGTTTAGAAAGCTAAGGAAGTAAATGTGTTGATTGCATGGTATGCATAGAATGCCCCGGTTGGGTAAATCCAGTTAAATTATAAAGTGAATACTTGATATATATATATATATATAATGTGATTTTACGTGAAAAGTGTTTAACCATGCCAATGGACTGCGTGGCTGTGGACTGTGCCAGCCCAAGAACTTGCTTTGTAAATAGTTTGCACTACGGTGCCTTATCTTGGTTTTACATGAAACCATTGCTATCTGCCTCTGAAGAAAAACCCGTATGGTGTGGCCTAGAGTGAGGTCTGCAGTCAGAAGTCCTGCAGCCCACCCAGGACACACGTGGGAGGTTTTTGGTGCGGGTCCTCCACAAGAATATTATCTTGTATTTATTGAAAAATGTTTTGATACTTTTGATACTTTTGTAATTTTCTAATGTACAAATTGTAACGTTCAAGAAGTCTTACCTCCCGGATGGGATGAGTTAAAATGTTGATGTTAATGCAAAACAAAAATGTTTTCTTTTTCTCTTTTACAGCCCGGGAGTGCTGTGTTTAATCAAGGGGGGATGTGTGGCCCAGCTATGTAAGGCACACATAAAATCCAGGAGAGTGCACAGGAAGGTAACCGCAACGCTTGATATGCATTCACTGTCACTCACTCTTACAGACACACCCATCTGAGATATAAAAGGGAGTGACACGTAGCAAACAGGGGGAAGTGTTCCGTTTGACTTCAGTCAGTTAGCTTCTGTCTAAGGACAGAGCAGCCATTCAGTTTCCTGTCTGAGGACAGTGGAGTCCAGGACAGTATAGTCTGGACTTGGAGGATACTGAGAGCTGTGCAGTGAGCTCTGGGACAAGCTGACATTTCCATCAAAAGCTACAAGTGCTTATGTTAAGAGCGGGAAGCAGGGCGAAGGGCGCAGTGGAGAAGACAGAGAGAAGTGCTACAGGTATTGGATTACCTGCACTAAATTGCCGGACACCGGGGTCCGAAGCGTTGCTAGTGTTTCAAGCATAGTAACAAGAAAACCGGAGGCATCTGGACTACAGGTCGCAGAGTGCAGCCCAAAGCGTCAATACGTAACCGGAGTCAGGGAGAACGGGGACTTTGAGTCAAGCGCAGACAAAAGTAAGGACTTAGTTCTCACCACTTAGAAGGCTCCACCACAATGTTGGCCGGGCATTACAGCTATTGAGACAGCTGGAGATTTCAGAGTTAACTTCGCTTCAGGCAAGTTGGACTCACATACATATTGAAGTAAAGGAGGCCTCTAACCTGCTCAGCGGTTACCCGAATGTGCACTCTCTACCCCGACCATCTCCCCGGGACCTGCTGAACCATCTACCAGTAAAAGGTATGAAAAGAAGCTGCATTGTGTGTGACTGAATTCTTAACTACACCCTGCATCATCACCATAGACTTCCAGGGACCAGTCTCACCTGTGGGAGACTTACTACCCAGCTGCCCCATAACATCCCCTGTGAAGATCCTTATAGCAGCGCTGGTCCAATTGACCAGATACCACAGGTGGCGTCACGAACTACCTATCCTAAATATCCCCTGTAAATATTCCCCATCGCATGACCGCCAGGGCCACGGACCGAGCCACCGCTACCAGTGACAACTCCCATAGATTTCCATGGGCTCGGCTCCGAGTACCCCATAGCCCTGGTATCCACAATTGTGGTGCGTGGTCGAAACACTTGCAGTGCCGTCAAACAAGTCCTGGGAGTTCACAGCCAGTGAACTCACTTCACCTATCTGACCCCAGCACGAGCGCCATGGAACAAATTATGGGAGTTCATAGCCAGTGAACTCACTTCACCTATCTGACATCAGCGCGAGCACCATGGGAAAATTTCAGATATGTGAAGTGAGTTCACTGGCTGTTAACTTCCAGGACCTGTCTGATGGCACCACGAGCAGGAGAACTTTCTCCTGCTCGCGGTGCCCTCAGACAAGGAGTAGGAGTTCACAGGGAGACACTGAGTACATGCTGCTCAGTTTTCTCTGCTGTATGGCAGGCTGTATGGTCACATCATGCAGCCATGCAGCCTGCCATTTAAATGTAGCAGAGCTAGACCTGTCATGGGACAAATGGATTAGCAGCATCTCTGCGGAAAGGTGAGGAATATTGTTGTTTTTTATTTTTAAATCTTTTGCAGATGACAAGGGCGTTGATGGAATGGGCGAGGTCATATGTACTGTATGGTTTAGTTAAGATTTATTAAAGAAGTCTGTCGTTCTTTCAATTAAAGGACTTTATTCTGGGTGTCTGTGTTTTTATACAATGTGCCTATAGGGTTAGTAATGGGGCGTCTTATTAACGCCTCTCCATTACTAACCTCAGGACTTGATATCACCTGACAATGCAAAGGTGACATCAACTCCTCCAACTATCACCCCACTTGCCATCGCTACAGGGCAAGTGTGAAGAGTGAGGCTAAGTGCCAGAATTGGCACATCTTAGAGATGTGCCTTTTCAAGGGTGGGTGAGAGCTGATGTTTTTAACCTGGGAAGCCAGTTTCCATGGCCCCTTTCTAGGCTATTACTATCAGCCTGTAGCTATCTGCATAGCCTTTGCTGGTTATTAATTATAGCCTTATAGGGGAAGCCTACGTCATTTTTTGGGGGTCCCCCATTTTAATAGCCAGTAAAGACTAAGTATACATCTGTGAGCTGATATTAATAGCTTGGGAAGCTCCATGGGTATTACCCCCCTTCCAGCCAGCAGCCGTAGGCTTTCCCTCTGCTGGCTAAGAAAATTATGTGGGAGCCCACGCCATTTTTTTCAGAAAAATAATCTTTTAATAATTAAATACATGTACAGTAGGCTGCACATACACTGTACTGATTGTATATGTCCCTGACATCTGTATGACTATTCTACTGTATGTGTATTTACTGTATGCAATCCATCTATTCTATCCTGTTGGCTCCTGCTGTGATTTTACAGTAAGCGGCACATGAATTGCCGGCTTTTCTTCTATGTAATATATACAGTGGGGGAAATAAGTATTTGATCCCTTGCTGATTTTGTAAGTTTGCCCACTGACAAAGACATGAACTGTCTATAATTTTAAGGGTAGGTTAATTTTAACATTGAGAGAGAGAGAGAAAATATCACAAATAAAATCCAGAAAATCACATTGTATAAATTATATACATTTATTTGCATTTTGCAGTGAGAAATAAGTATTTGATCCCCTACCAACCATTAAGAGTTCTGGCTCCTACAGACCAGTTAGATGCTCCTAATCAACTCGTTACCTGCATTAAAGACAGCTGTCTTGCACCCTTATAAAAGACTCCTGTTCACAGACTCAATTAATCAGTCAGACTCTAACCTCTACAACATGGGCAAGACAAAAGAGCTTCATAAGTATATCAGAGACAAGATCATAGACCTGCACAAAGCTGGAATGGGCTACAAAACCATAAGTAAGACGCTGGGTGAGAAGGAGCTAACTGTTGGTGCTATAGTAAGAAAATGGAAGAAATACAAAATGACTGTCAAGCGACATTGATCTGGGGAACCATGAAAAATCTTACCTCGTGTTATATCCTTGATCATTAGGAAGGTGAGAGATCAGTCTAAAACTACACGGGGGGAACTTGTTAATGATCTCAAGGCAGCTGGGACCACAGTCACCAAGAAAACCATTGCTAACACATTATGCCGTAAAGGTTTAAAATCCTGCAGTGCCAGCAAAGTCCAAATGCTCAAGAAGGCGCATGTGCAGGCCCATCTGAAGTTTGCCATGAACACCTGATGATTCTGTGAGTGATTGGGAGAAGGTGCTGTGATCAGATAAGACAAAAATTGATCTCTTTGTCATTAACTCAACTCTCCGTGTTTGGAGGAAGAGAAATGCTGCGTATGACCCAAATACACCAGGGGGTGTTTCTCTGCTAAGGGCACAGGACTACTTCACCGCATCAATGGGAGAATGGATGGAGCCATGGGCTGTAAAATCCTGAGTGACAACCTCCTTATCTCCGCCAGGACATTAAAAATGGGTCGTGGCTGGGTCTTCCAGCAAGACAATGACCCAAAACATACAGCCAAGGCAACAAAGAAGTGGCTCAAAAAGAAGCACATTAAGGCTGTGGTTCCACGGTCCGGAACCACAGCGCTTTGGACGGAGCGGAAATTCCGCTCCGTCTAAGCCCCGCCCCCTTTATGACGCGCGATCTTTCCGGAGGTGTTCAGGACACCTCCGGAACACCTCCGGAAAGAGCGCAGGGCTACATAGCCCTGTGTTAATTCTGTTGCGGCGACGCACTGTCGCCGCAATACGCGAGGACATGCTGCGGTCTAAAAAGACGCGCCGCATGTCCGTTTACGCAGGTTTGCCACCTGCGTATTGTTACGCATAGTGGAGACGGGATTTCTTGAAATCCCCTCCACTATGCTGTAACATCTGGACGCTGCGTGTTTGGCGCTGCGCCAACGCACAGCGCCAAACACGCAGCGTATCCTGACCGTGGAAACTCACCCTTAGGTCATGGAGTGGCCTAGCTAGTCTCCAGACCTTAATCCCATAGAAAACCTTTGGAGGGAGTTGAATCTCCGACTTGCCAAGCGACAGCCTCAAAATCTTAATGATTTAGATATGATCTGCAAAGAGGAGTGGACCAAAATTCCTCCTGACATGTGCGCAAACCTCATCATCAACTACAAAAAAACATCTGACTGCTGTACTTGCCCAACAAGGGTTTTGCCACCAAGTAGTAAGTCTTATTTGCCAGAGGGATCAAATACTTATTTCTCACTGCACAACGCAAATAAACTTATATAATTTATACAATGTCATTTTCTGAATTTTATTTTTGATATTCTATCTGTCAATGTTAAAATTAACCGACCCTTAAAATTATAGACTGTTCATGTCTTTGACAGTGGGCAAACTTACAAAATCAGCAAGGGATCAAATACTTATTTCCCCCACAGTATACATATATATATAATATATGTGTGTGTCACTGACATCGATATATCTATGTATTCTATGTGTATATATCTATTCTATTCTAACCTGTCACGCTGTGATATTACTGTACGTGGCAGATGAATTGCTGGTTTTTCTTCTATCTATCTATCTATGCAATATGTATACGTATATATATGTGCGTGTTTCACTGACATCTATATATATATATATGTATTCTATGTGTATAAATCTATTCAATTTATTCTATTCTAAACTGTCACTCTGTGATTTTACTGTACGCAGCACATAAATTGGCGGCTTTTCCAAGGAGATTGGTGTGTAAAAATCGAACAGCACTTGCATGGTACGAGTACTGTGCGATTTTTTTTCTCACACCCATTGACTTCTATTGCGGGATGCGATCCGATTTCCGATTACATTCGCAACATGCTGTGAGGTTTTTCCAGTCCAATCGTGATCCAATCCGAGCTCGAAAAAAAATGCAGATGAACACACAATGATAGAATAAGATTGGTCCAAATGCAATCTGATTTTTAATCGGATTGCATTCGTCCAATTTCATCGCAAGTGGGAATGAGACATGTAACATCAGTTTTTGGGCCTGTGGAGGTCCTACTAATTACTCATTGGAATACCTAATACTATTTATTTAGCTTTTCTTCTTATAAACCCTGACAAAAATTGGGAAACTTCCCGCAGGTAGAGAATATTTACACAAGATTTTTTAATTACACAGGTCACAATTTTGATGCAAAACAATGTTTGCAAAACAACTGAACATTATGGCTATGTGATATATGCCTAAAATTAATGTCAGAAAATTAGTTTAATAATTTGTAAATGTTTTCCTGGATCAAAAAGAGAAAAAAAGTATAAAATCAAGAATGTCTCAAAACATAAATTATTCTGTGGGTAGAGAAATTGCTTATATGCATTAAGCATCCTATTATTAGAATGGATTCTGCAATTTTTGTGCACATGGTGCGTTTTTTTCCGCGAAAAAAACGCATCGGGTAAAAAACGCAGCATGCTCATTAATTTCATGATAAATCTGTGGATTTCCCGCTATATTATTGACCTAGGATGTTCAGGAAAAAAAACGTGAAAAAACGCACAAAAAACGCGCAAAAACCGTGATAAAAACGCGTCCGGATTTCCTGGCAAAAAGTCTGGTTTTTCTCAGGAAATTTCTGCTAAGAATACTGAACGTGGGCACATAGCCTTAGGGTTGCAATAGAACCAGTGTCTTGATGTGAACAGATGGAGGCAACAGACAAAAATAAAGCATTTCACACTACAAACTACTATTTACTATATAGATCTATTGGACCTGACAAGGCTGTTATTACTGTGAAAATCCATGTCAGAATTGCTTAAAAAAATTCTGATATTAAAATATTATGAGTCCACCTAAAGAGAGAGATTATGAGTCAAAATCTGTTCAGGCACCTGCCGATATTTGCAGCTGGTACTGAGTAGTGTGAAATCTCAGCTGAAGGGAAGAGAGGGCTGTCAATCAAAATAAGTGGCTGCAGACTAAGTTAAATGTAAAAAAGTAAAGAACGATTATATAGCCACTCTGACTTGGATAAACCAAGTACACCAAGTACAATTAGGTCTAAGACATTTAATATTCTATGTAGTTTGTATTGTGAAATCCGATGACAGATTCACTTTAAAGGGAATCTGTCATCAGGATTTCAACTCCAACCTATTTATATACATATGTAGCTCTTGTAAAGACAAGTGGAACCATACATTTTTTAGACAATTCGTTTGAATTGATATGCAAATAAAAGCAAAATACTTTTGACACGAGACAATCTTACTAGGGATGAGCGAGTATAATCGTGAGTATTCAGTACGCGTAATGAAGTATTCGCGGTACTCGAAACATAGCGAGTACTTCACTACTCGCCTCGCAATATTCGGCTCTCCCGCCCAGCATTTGCCAATCACAGTAATGCTGCAGCCTTCTTGATTGTGGCATTACTATGATTGGCAGGCAGCCCAGCGTCATACATGAGTCATAGGCTATGACTCATGGGCTCTATATTATCCCTGCTGCCGCCATTTTCTGCACATTGCATGCAGAACACAGCTAGTGTAGGGAGAGTGTGAGCAGCTGCTAGGGAGAGTTGTGTTTGTTTGTGCAAATCGTCCAGAAATTCTCTTTAAAACCCAAAAGCTCTTTTCAGAGCTGAAAGTATAAGGTCAGGGACTGAGTAGTGACAGTTTTCCCAGCTATTTTTGAGGTCACATTTACCCCTGCAGGGCAATTTTTTGTGCTGTTGCAGTGCTGTGTTCACAGCGAATAGGACGCACGGTACTGCACAACTGACACGCAGCCAGCACCGCGTAATCTTGCCTTAAACCTCAGGGCAATTTTTTTGTGGCAGCACCGCTGCCTTGTGTGGTGGCTGGGGTGCATAATCTCACCTTAAACCTCAGGGCAATTTTTTAGTGGCAGCACCGCTGTCTTGTGTGGTAACTGGGGTGCGTAATGTCGTCGCTGTTATCTTGTTAACCCTTTCCTCCTCGGAATGTGGTACCAGAGAGAATAAGACACAGACCAAAGGATGCGTCCATAAGCTCTGCGTTTATTGCTAACAAAGGGATTCATATACACCCCTGAAGCAGGAAGCGGAATTACCATATATGGCAGTTAATACAACATACATAAAATGCTAGTTTCACTTTAAAAACTCTATTCTTGGCTTTTGGCCTTGTTTAGCTCCTAGTACAGAGCGTCTTGTTATGATTTGGTAGCTGAGGAGTGCAGGTAAAAAAAAGGCAATACACCAGAGCAGTTGGAAACTATGAGATTGCAGTACCCTGACTAACCACCACAACTAGAGGCAGCCGTGGAGCGTTCCTACGTTGGTCCTAGACGCCTCGTCACAGCCTGAGAAACTAACTACACCTAAAGATAGATATAGGAAAGCTATCTGCCCCGGAGCAGAACCCCAAAGACAATAGAAAGCCCCCAAACATGTAATGGCGGTTAGACAAGATGAAATACTGACACAGAAAGAAAATAGTATGAGCAAACGCTGGGGCCCAAACTAACTAAATAGAAAAGGATAGGAAGGGTACTTACTGAAATCCCAGAAAACCCTGAAAAGCACCAACACCACTAATTTCAAAAACACCTGAGATCACACGACCTCTACCACCTAAATTAGTTCTCTGGTGTAACAAAATCAAAACAGCAGCCACTGAAAAAACTGGAAAAAGCAAAAGTACATACATAAGTGGCTGAACTAAACTGAGAGGGCAAAAGCCCCCGGAGGGGACCCTGAAGGCCCCCACAGAAGTGCAGGACAAAAATGCAAAAATATAGCACAAAAACAAAAAGAAGAAAATGTCTTATCTGTTAGCAGGAGATGCAGACACGACACAGCAGGCTACAAGGGAAACAGGAATGAAGGATTCAGACCAGAACAATTGATCACCGGCAACCCTGATGGGAAGGTGACTCCCTTATATAAGACCAGTCAGTAACACCTGATTCCCAGTCCTCACAATCTTCACTGGACAGACCAGCACCGCTTGTAACCACCAGAGGAAGCCTCTGCTCAAAACTCATCTCAAACCCATTCACAACAGTACCCCCCCCTCGAGGAGGGGTCACCGAACCCCCATCTGAGCAACCAGGTCGGTCAGGATGAGTTCTATGATACGCACGGATAAGTCTCCTAGCATGGATGTCCGAAGCAAACACCCAAGAATTGTCTTCCTGACTATAACCTCTCCATTTAACCAAATACTGGAGTTTCCGTCTAGAAAAACGAAAATCTAATATTTTCTCAACCACATACTCCAGATTGCCCTTAACCAAAACAGGGTCAGGAGGTACAGCAGCAGGAACCACTGGCTCAACAAACCTCTTCAACAAGGACTTGTGGAACACGTTATGGATCTTAAATGTCCCTGGAAGAAGCAAACGAAAAGAAACAGGATTAATAATCTCCATGATCTTATAAGGTCCAATGAACCTAGGCTTAAATTTAGGAGATGCCACTCTCATAGGAATATTCTTTGAGGACAACCAGACCAAGTCCCCCACTTTAAACCGAGGACCATCAGTCCTATGCCGGTTAGCAAACCGCTGGGCCTTCTCCTGAGAGAGGGACAACCTCTCCACTACCTGGTCCCAAATCTGTTGCATACGCTCCACAACAGAGTCAACACCTGGACAGACAGAAGCCTCCGTCTGTCCTGAAGAAAATCGAGGGTGAAACCCAGAATTACAGAAAAACGGAGACATCAAAGTGGCAGAGCTAGCCCTATTATTAAGCGCAAACTCAGCCAAAGGCAAAAAAGAGACCCAGTCATCCTGATCAGCAGACACACAAAGCATCTTAGATAAGTCTCCAATGTCTGGTTTGTTCTCTCAGTTTGACCATTGGTCTGAGGATGAAATGCCGAGGAGAAAGACAATTGAACACCCAGTTTAGAACAAAAAGTCCTCCAAAATCTGGAAACAAACTGGACTCCTCTGTCAGACACAATGTTCTCAGGAATGCCGTGTAAACGAACCACGTGCTGAAGGAACAACGGCACCAATTCAGAGGAGGAAGGCAACTTAGGTAATGGCACAAGATGTATCATTTTGGAAAACCTATCACAAATTACCCAGATGGTGGTCATTCTCTGAGAAACAGGAAGGTCGGAAATGAAATCCATAGAGATATGGGTCCATGGTCTCTTGGCACAGGCAATGGCATCAACAAACCACTAGAGCGAGAGCAAGGCTTGGAGCGAGAGCAAGTCCCGCAGGACTGCACAAATTCCCTGACATCACGAGACAAGGTAGGCCACCAAAAGGACCGACTAACCAAGTCTCTGGTACCAAAAATTCCGGGATGCCCAGCCAATGCGGAACAATGAATCTCAGACATCACACTCTTTTTCCATTGGTCCGGGACAAACAATTTTCCAACCGGGCAGCGCTCGGGCCTATCCTCCTGACACCCCTCCAGAGCAAGTCTCAAATTGGGCGAGATGGCGGAAAGAACTACACCCTCTTTCAAAATAACAGAAGGATCAGATAACTCAGGAGAGTCCGCAAGGAAGCTCCTCGAGAGGGCATCCGCCTTAACATTCTTAGTGCCAGGAAGAAAGGAAACCACAAAATTAAAACGTGTGAAAAACAAGGCCCACCTGGCCTGTCTAGGATTGAGTCGCTTGGCAGATTCCAGATAGACCAGATTCTTATGATCCGTAAGGATCACCACCTGATGTTTGGCTCCCTCCAGCCAATGTCTCCACTCTTCAAAAGCCCACTTCATGGCCAATAACTCCCGATTACCCATGTCATAATTACGTTCAGTAGGAGAAAATTTTCGAGAGAAAAAGGCACAAGGGTTACTTTTAGAGGTCTCTGGATCTTTTTGGGACAAAACGGCACCTGCCCCAATTTCAGAGGCATCAACCTCCACCTGAAATGGCAGAGAAACATCAGGCTGCCGTAGAACAGGAGCAGAAGTGAATCTCTGCTTAAGTTCCTGAAATGCAGAGACTGCCTCAGGAGGCCAATTCACCACATCAGAACCCTTTCTGGTCAAATCAGTTAATGGTTTAACAATAACCGAGAAATTACCAATAAATTTACGATAAAAATTGGCAAAACCCAAAAATCTCTGAAGAGCCTTTAATGAAGTAGGTTGGACCCAATCACAGATGGCCTGAACCTTGACCGGGTCCATTTCAATAACAGATGGGGACAAAATGAATCCCAGAAATGAGATCCTCTGTACGCCAAAAAGACACTTTGATCCCTTCACATACAGAGCATTCTCTCTCAAAATCTGGAATACAGTTCGAACATGTTTCACATGAGAGTCCCAGTCATTAGAAAAAATCAAGATATCATCCAAATAAACAATCAGAAATTTGTCCACAAAATCCCTGAAAATGTCATTCATGAAGGACTGGAAGACGGAAGGAGCATTAGTGAGCCCAAAGGGCATCACCAGGTACTCAAAATGCCCTTCAGGGGTATTGAATGCCGTCTTCCATTCATCCCCGTGCTTAATGCGAATAAGGTTATACGCCCCCCTGAGGTCAAGCTTGGTAAACCAAGTAGCGTTTTTCACCCTGGAAAACAGGTCAGAAATCAAGGGTAACGGGTATTGATATTTCACAGTAATATTGTTCAAGAGACGATAATCAATACACGGCCTCAATGAACCATCCTTTTTGGCCACAAAGAAAAAACCGGCACCTAAGGGTGAAGAGGATGGTCTGATATGACCCTTCTCCAATGATTCCTTGATATAAGACCGCATAGCGTCATGTTCAGGTACAGACAAGTTAAAAAGGCGACCCTTAGGGAATTTACTACCCGGCACTAATTCAATAGCGCAGTCATAGCTCCTATGGGGAGGCAAGGATGCAGATTTACTTTCGCTAAACACATCAGAAAAATCAATCAAAAAGTCAGGAACATCCTGAGCCTGGGGGAGGCAGAAAAAACAGGAGTGTTGGTATTAACACATTGGCAGCCCCAACTGGTTACAGACACAGATTTCCAATCCAAAACAGGATTATGAGACTGTAACCAAGGGAAACCCAGCACGATAATGTCATGCAGATTATACAGAACCAAAAATTTGCAGCACTCCTGGTGATCAGTTCAACCCTCATTATCACCTGAGTAGAAAACTGGGGTTTATTCTCAGCCAAAGGGGTAGAATCGATCCCCAGTAGGGGAATAGACTTCTGTAGGGGTATCAAGGGAAACCCACAACGTTTAGCAAAATCATAATCCATCAGGTTAATAGCTGCTCCCGAATCAACGAAAGCCTGAGCAGAAAATGAGGACAGAGAGCATATCAGAGTAACAGTTAATAAAAACTTAGTCTGAACACTACCCAAGACAACTGAGCGTGCAAAACGTCTTCCCCGCTTAGGGCAGACTGAAATAGCATGAGAGGCATCACCACAGTAGAAACATAACCCATTGCGCTTTCGAAACTCATGACGCTGTGCCCCAGACACCACTCTATCACACTGCATGGGTTCAGAAGCTGGTTCACAAGGCAACACCATTCCACGCATACTTCTCCGCTCACGCAAACGTCTGTCAATTTGAATCGCTAATGACATAGAATCATTGAGACCAGAGGGGACAGGGAATCCCACCATAACATCCTTTACATTACCTGACAGACCCTTCCGGAAAAGGGCTGCCAAAGCGTCGTCATTCCATTTGGTCAGGACTGCCCACCTACGGAATCTCTGACAGTACAACTCAGCGTCATCAAGCCCCTGATTTAATGCCAACAAGGCTTTTTCAGCTTGATCAGTGACATTAGGCTCATCGTACAATAACCCCAAAGCCTGAAAAAATGCATCAACATCACTCAAAACAGGATCCCCAGGTGTCAGGGAAAAAGCCCAATCCTGAGGATCACCGCGCAGGAGAGAGATGATAATTTGAACCTGCTGCGCTGCGTTCCCTGAGGACTTAGATTTTAAGGCAAAAAACAATTTACAATTATTTTTGAAATTCTGAAACTTAGCTCGATCCCCTAAAAACAAATCTGGCATGGGAATCCTAGGTTCCACAACAGGCAACCTAGCAAGATAGATAGCAATACTCTGAACCTCAGTGGCAAGCTGATCCACACGGCCAGACAACTGTGCAAACTCCATTGAGAGAAAAGATCCTCCCCAGCACCCAGAGATACAGAGGGAAAAAAAAATGCAACAAACAGAAAAATATCTCTGACAACTCTGACAACCTTTTTTTTTTTTTTTTTTTTTTCTTTCACAATATTTTTACCTTCTGTGAGTACCACACAATTTTCAGTTCTGGCCGGTGATACTGTTATGATTTGGTAGCTGAGGAGTGCAGGTAAAAAAAAGGCAATACACCAGAGCAGTTGGAAACTATGAGATTGCAGTACCCTGACTAACCACCACAACTAGAGGCAGCCGTGGAGCGTTCCTACGTTGGTCCTAGACGCCTCGTCACAGCCTGAGAAACTAACTACACCTAAAGATAGATATAGGAAAGCTATCTGCCCCGGAGCAGAACCCCAAATACAATAGAAAGCCCCCAAACATGTAATGGCGGTTAGACAAGATGAAATACTGACACAGAAAGAAAATAGTATGAGCAAACGCTGGGGCCCAAACTAACTAAATAGAAAAGGATAGGAAGGGTACTTACTGAAATCCCAGAAAACCCTGAAAAGCACCAACACCACTAATTTCAAAAACACCTGAGATCACACGACCTCTACCACCTAAATTAGTTCTCTGGTGTAACAAAATCAAAACAGCAGCCACTGAAAAAACTGGAAAAAGCAAAAGTACATACATAAGTGGCTGAACTAAACTGAGAGGGCAAAAGCCCCCGGAGGGGACCCTGAAGGCCCCCACAGAAGTGCAGGACAAAAATGCAAAAATATAGCACAAAAACAAAAAGAAGAAAATGTCTTATCTGTTAGCAGGAGATGCAGACACGACACAGCAGGCTACAAGGGAAACAGGAATGAAGGATTCAGACCAGAACAATTGATCACCGGCAACCCTGATGGGAAGGTGACTCCCTTATATAAGAGCAGCCAGTAACACCTGATTCCCAGTCCTCACAATCTTCACTGGACAGACCAGCACCGCTTGTAACCACCAGAGGAAGCCTCTGCTCAGAACTCATCTCAAACCCATTCACAACAGCGTCTCTTCTCAGGCGAGGTGGAATGTATTGTATTGACTAAAACGAGGAACATCTTATCTTGTCTCCTGGTACACGTCAACCTGTCGGTTAAAAAGAAAACAAAACCTCTGAACTTTAGAAAAATGCTAGTTCTAAGAAAAAATGCTGGTTCAGCGATCACATTTCCCTCCTTTTGTTCCTTCATTTAATCAATACACATCTTCATACCTCCTCTGTCTCCTAGTACATTGTTTAATACACATCAAACAAATTTTAAACACTAAATAGATGGCAAGACATATTAATAAAACCTGTAGGCCAGCTTGTATTACCCCAGTCAGCCATCCCCCTATACCTTTGAACCAATTTGCGGGGTTAAGAAAAGAGAAAGTATTTGCCCACCATGAATCTTGATTCTTCAGATTTGCCTCATCATATAGTTTCCTTAACTTTATGACATCCTCTAGCTTATGTTTAAGGGTTAAAACACTAGAATTATCAATATAATGGCAACATGCAGGTCCAATAATCTGGCACATCCCTCCTTGAGCTGCAGTCAGGTAATCTAACACGAGGGTATGTTGGTTAGTAACAATAATTAACTGGTTCTGTACTGCAAGGGACCCATTCATGATATCTAAAATATCCCATATTTGATCATCTAGGTAATCTGTGGATTTTACCAACTTGTCCCATGTCTGAGTTATCATAGGGTAGATAAATAATGCACTGAAAAATTTATTTGCTATCCCCATCTCCACTATGTGTGGTCTCCCATTTGGGCGAGGTCTATTGTCTGCAGATCGTTTATGTAGTGTATGTTTTGGAATAGACAATGGATTTAATCTATCTGGAGTGATGAGATAGGTGGCTGGTGTCAATCTAGCTAGGGTGCATTTCCCGGTGACTCCTACTGGAAGCCACCTAAATGCCTTGTCCCCACACACCCAATACATTGATGGTGGAAGGTTCCATATAGCTGAATGCTGTAATACTAATCGGTGTGCCAAATCTATAAACTTTGAAATATTACTCATCATGCACCATCCGGGCTTTTGTCCTAGTGGGGAGCAGTATCCTGCGGTAGGTTCTCCGCAGGTGGGAGTGTTCTTCTGATACCCTTCATCTTTATTACACCTCAGGTTACCTGGTTTGTTAGCACAAGTTTCATCATTTCCATTCTCAAAGAAAACATTATTTTCCCATCTATCAGTGTGTAGGTATCGTTCTAATAGGGAGGGTTTGAAAGCATCTAAGCTTCCTGTAATGACCCCAAAACTTATCTTTAACCCCTGTGTCGGTATTTCTCCCAAAGAGGTTATACTAGTTCTATTTCTGGGTACCCATGCCCCACCTTCAAAAAATAGATACTGTCTTGGAATTATCTGTCCTGTTAGATTTCCCTGCCACCATGGAAAATCAGTCCAACCCACTACCGGTATTCCTACCGTAGTGTTCCAAAGTTTTTGAGTGGCATTGTTGCTTAATGTGTCTGAGCAGTTACCCCAAGAGTTAATTTCTTACCACGAGACTGGGACTGCAAGAAATGGTAGACTGGTGGATGTCACCGGCGCGTGTGTACAAATCCAACAGTTTGCAACATTTTGGTTTTGTTCTTTCAGTCCATCCACTAAAGCTAAGTGGTGTCTAATGAATCTGTTATCATCACCATCTACTCGGCTAAGTCTGTTCCAAGCATCCGTTACTGCAAGGATGCAAGCAAATGTCATTAGTAGCATCATTCCTCTTCTGGAGGCTCTCCAAGGATCTTCTTACAATGCGATGCGTGAATCCAAGTTTCCTTGCCTTGTAGCTTGACTGCGGTACTTGTCGTCAGTAGAACTTGAAAAGGTCCATCAAATCTCGGATCCAGACTCTTTCTCACGTGTCTTTTAATGACTACCCAGTCTCCAGGCTGCAGGCTGTGACTCCCAGGATCCTGGTTCGGATCTGGAAGAGAACTGAAGACATTATCATGTACTTTTTTAAGTCTTTTATGCAAATCCCTTACATATGAGCTTAATACATGGTTACTCATTTCCAGTGCTTGGGGAAAGAAACATCCTAAACTAGGCACTTTGCCAAATAGTACTTCATATGGAGAAAGTCCAGTTTTTCTATTTGGAGTGTACCTTACTGAGTATAGGGCTAATGGTAAACATTCAGGCCAAGATTTCCCTGTTTCAGCCATGGCCTTTTGGATTTTTAACTTCAATGTCCCATTTAGTCTTTCTACTTTCCCACTGCTTTGTGGATGATATGGGGTATGAAAAGCTTGTTGAATTCCCAGAGTTGTCAAGACTTCATTCATTATTTCACCTGTGAAATGTGTACCTCTGTCACTTTCGATCACCTCTGGTACTTCATACCTGCACACCACCTCCGCAAGCAGCTTCTTTGCGGTTGCCGCAGCCGTAGCCTTGGCAATCGGGAAAGCCTCCGGCCAACCTGAGAATAAATCAGAACACACCAACACGTACTCCCATGAACCTGATTTTGGCAGCTGAATATAATCAATCTGCAGTCTCTGGAAAGGATAGAGGGGCCGAGGGGCGTGTTTGGGTGGTGTCTTGACTACCCTTCCCTGATTATGTGTAGCACATACCATGCATCCCTGGATCAAGCCTTCTATACAGGTGGAAAAGCCTGGTGCCACCCAATGCTTCTGCATCACGCTCATTACAGCAGTTTTGGACTGGTGGGTTGGCCCATGTAACATCTGGGCAACCGCAGGGTACAACGCTCTTGGAAGGCATCGGCGCATCCCTCTTCCCCATACCCCAGTTGCTGCATTCAGACATGCACCTTCTTTTTCCCACTTTTCTACTTCCTCCTGGCGCACCTGAGCCTGCATCTGGGCTAAGGCATCCTCCGACACAAAGGGATTTTTGGGAGCGCTTACCTGGTGCATCGTTACCCCTTGGAGTGGTCTACTGGCTGCTGTTTTTGCTGCTGCATCGGCCATTGCGTTTCCTTTACTCACCTGATCAGTGCATCTGGTATGTGCTTTAACTTTTATGACAGCTACCTCTTTTGGTAATTGTAATGCATCAATTAACTGCTGGACTGCGTCAGCATTTTTAATGGGATGTCCTGCTGCCGTCAGGAATCCTCTAGATTTCCAAATTGGACCAAAATCATGAGCTATACCGAATGCGTATCTAGAATCTGTGTAGATGTTAACAATTCTACCTTCAGCTATCTTACAGGCCTCGTCAGAGCCTTAAGTTCAGCCTCCTGGGCCGACTGATGTGGGAGCATTGGTTCTGCTTTGATCACTGCATTCAGGGAGACGATGGCATACCCGGTGTGGAAGGTACCTGAGTCATCTTGTGGCGAGATCCATCTACAAAAAATTCAAAATCAGCATTAAGTCTTTCAGTTTCAAACACTGTGGGTAGGCCTGCTGTTTCCTGTGCCATAAGCTGAACACAATCATGAGGAATCTCCTCTCTTGGATCTTCTTTGTACAATACCGTACCTGACCCCTCCTTTAGATCCGAGAGAGGTAACAATGTGGCAGGATTAAGTGTGGTACATCTCTGCAAAGAAACATTTGGAGGCATTAAAAGTGCACATTGCAATCGAAGGTGACGTGCAGCTGAAAGGTGTGCCGGTTGCACCTGGTTCAGTATGGTGTATACATCATGAGGTGTAAGTACTGTCAATGGATGATCAAGAACGATGTCTGACGATTTGTGGAGCAATAGTCCTACAGCATGTACTGCCCGTACACAGGACGGGGCACCTCTAGCCACTGCATCTAGTCTTCCACTGAAATAGGCTACAGGCCTTTGATTGTCACCATGTAACTGAGTCAATACTCCTGCGCGTGTCCCTGCTGTTCGTGGAGATACAGGGTGAATGGTAGTTCATAGTTGGGGTTCCTAGCGCTGGAGCTGCCACAATCCTGTTTTTGAGAGAATAAAAACAGTCTATACCTTCAGGAGTTAGTTTAAAAGGCACAATGGTGATACAGTCATAGAGAGGCTGCATGAGGATTGATACAGCATGTATCCACTGTCTGCAGTAGGAAACCAGTCCAAGAAATGTCCTAAGAGCGGCAACATTAACAGGAATAGGAAAATTCTGTACAGCTTCTTTGCGAGCGCTGGTCAGATGTCGCGCCCCTGGTGTAATGCAATGTCCCAAAAAGATAACTGAAGATTTACAAAATTGCAGTTTATCCTTTGACGCTTTACATCCAGCTTGGTACAGAAACAACATGAGTGATATCGTTGCAGTGCGACACTGTTTCCTGGAGGGGCACAAATCAGTAAGTCATCAACATATTGCAGAACAACTACTTTTGGCATTTTTTCCATCTTTCCAGTATCTCTTGCAGACTGGCAGTCTCTACAGGCACTGAAATCACGTATCAAAAAAAAAAAAAAAAATATTATTATCTAGTTCAGTCTGAATGCCTGAGAACTTTCACGCTACAGCTTGTAGCCAGAAAAAAAACTAGCTTAAAAAAATCAAAACCAGGAAACAGATACCTGTCCCGAGTCTCCACATGATGGACATGTGATGTGTGTGACTCTGAATTCTGCTCTTGTGACATGTCAGTGATCTTTTTCTCACAGACGATTTAACACCTTTTCAATCTTATTCACATAAAAAAATCACTTCCTGGTCCGTTCAAATTAACTTGCTGTACCTTCTACACGATGCACCACTGCTCTTTTATAGCAGATGGTAATCTATTAACAAACTTCCCCGTTGCCTTTCATCTGTACAAAAACGAGAAAAAAACCATTTCATTATGCAGCGCAAAGGCTGCCTGTCTATTTGCTTCTCACGTACGCTGACCTTCTATTCACATGCCTAGCCCTTCGATTCTTACGTACTGTGTCTATTCCAAAAACCTATTCAACAAAGGTGATTTAAAAATCTGAAAACTGCTGCACTCTGGTTCCTGTGCATCCTCACCAAATGCCCGACGGGAGGGGCTAGTCAAACCGCTGCGCAGTTTGTGTGTCCTCTCTCCCTCAGCCTATAATTCTCCTTATCTATGGAGCGACCTTGGTCTAAAGCAGGCTGGTAGCGTAGGCTTTTTTTTTTTTTTTTTTCTACCGCCCTCTGGAATGCCATCTCGCTGCTGCCAGCACTTCCCCCCTCCCTTATATCTCTGCTTGCTGTCACTGACTTCTGCATTATCAGGTCCGGTCTACCAACATAGCACTTGTATGTCTCATCTATCAGTCTATCGTATCTGGCTTCATCTGCCAATTTCCCTTTTATAAGTGCTTGCAAATCCTGTCTAGTTGCTTCATTAGAGTCAACTGCTCTGAAGGGCTCCATGGTCTGTACAACACTGCTGTCCGGGGGGCGCCTGGAGCTTGTCCGTCCACCTCACTTCCCGCAGCACCCGGGGTACCAGGTACCACTACTGTCCTCATTGGAAATAAATTGGCCGGGGAGGTCTGGGTCCACCGCAACCTACACAGACATCTACCGTCAGGGGATTCTGCTGTCCACACCTGGGGCAGACCCAACAGTTCGGTCCGTGGGAAGTCAGTGGGAAAGTCTGATACTGTGGTGGAGTTAACGTAGGGGGAAAACAGGAGGGTAAATCAGTCATCCCTGTTTTTGTTAGTCTGTAACGTCCGTCTCCTAATTCCTCAGTCTTTCCCTCTAAGTAATCACACGCACTCATCCACAGGTTCACTGTTTTCAACAGTCCTTTGTCTCTCAACCATCCATGATGTGAGTTATAGAACCTTTTCCATTTATCACTGTTCAATTCTCCGTTTTCACTCATGCCTGCTTTACACAATACTTTGTCAATGCCTATCAAAGCTTGCTTCCCTTCTCTGCGCACAACTAAATCTTTAGCAGAAATGCCTTCCTTGGCATTTTGGTTCCCCATTTTGTATCTCCTCACCTAGAAGAGATTCTCTTGTCACCAAGACAAGTTTGTCACCAAGACAATTGCGTCACTTAGACTATGTCACCAAGACTCTGTCACCAAGACAGTTGCGTCACTTAGACAATGGGCCACAAAGGTTTCTGAACCATTCCACTGCTCGCTTTCCAAGATTTGTACGCCAACCAAATGAACAATCCGATCACACACACATCAAGACAAAACCACAACACAATCATTGGATCCATACTGTCATTATTCAAAGGAGGAAAGGCAGGACTGACAATTAATCTGAAGGTCTACTGGTTCAAAGGGACCTGAGCCAGGAATACCTGTGATTTACCTGGAAAGCCGACCGCTCGGGGAGGAGGGAGTCCACTATACAGTGATATAGATTTTAGGTAGAATATAATAAGTATTCTTACCTCAGCGCTGTATGTATATCACCAACAGAAGGCTCCGCTCATCCCACGTCTCCGGACCGGTCGGGCTTCCTCAGAATAGAATAACTCAGTCCCCTGTTCGGGCGCCAGCTGTCGTCGCTGTTATCTTGTTTACCCTTTCCTCCTCGGAATGTGGTACCAGAGAGAATAAGACACAGACCAAAGGATGCGTCCATAAGCTCTGCGTTTATTGCTAACAAAGGGATTCATATACACCCCTGAAGCAGGAAGCGGAATTACCATATATGGCAGTTAATACAACATACATAAAATGCTAGTTTCACTTTAAAAACTCTATTCTTGGCTTTTGGCCTTGTTTAGCTCCTAGTACAGAGCGTCTCTTCTCAGGCGAGGTGGAGTGTATTGTATTGACTAAAACGAGGAACATCTTATCTTGTCTCCTGGTACACATCAACTTGTCGGTTAAAAAGAAAACAAAACCTCTGAACTTTAGAAAAATGCTAGTTCTAAGAAAAAATGCTGGTTCAGCGATCACAGTAATCTCACCTTAAACCTCAGGGCAATTTTTTTGTGGCAGCACTGCTGCCTTGTGTGGTGGCTTTGTAGGGTCCAGCAGACAATTACTCGCATTTTCCATTGACTAACATTGCACTCGCTACTCGTACCGAATACCCGAGTATTACGATATACTCGGTACGAGTATAGCGAGTCTGAATATTTCACTACTCGCTCATCCCTAGATCTTACCAAATTTCTGTCATGCCAGCTCTTTTCCCCACCCAGCATTGCCTTCTCTTGCCTGACCGACAGCTTCTTTGCTTGTAACTTCTACCAAAGAAGCAGTTAGTCAAGCAGAAGAAAGCAGTGCTGGGTTAGCAATAGATCAGAATAGACTGAGGATTGGGAAGCCCTTCCATGCACTGAAAGCACTTCAGCCTCATCTGCATATCAATTAAAATGCAAAATTATCAGTAAACGAAGAACAGACTGCCTAAATAAAGGCACTGATGTACTTCTTTTTCCAGGCTCTACTTGTGCATATAAAAAGTTTTGGGAGTGAACTCCTGCTGACTCATTCCCTTTAACAGTTTTTACATGCAGATTAACCTATGCTAATAGCATTCCTGAACATGACAGTTTCATTTTAAAATTGAAAAATACATCCCTCAAAAAATAGTTCAACTTGTGTAGCATACAGTCATGGCCGAAAGTTTTGGTACCTTTGCAATTGTTCCAGAAAAGAAAATATTTCTCCCAGAAAATTATTGCAATTACACATGTTTTGTTATACACATATTCATTCCTTTTGTATGTATTGGAACAACACACAAAAAAACAGAAATAAAAGGCAAATTGGTCCAAATTTTACACAAAACTCCAAAAGTGGATTGGACAAAATTGTTGCCACCTTTCCAAAATTGTGGGTAAACAACTTTGTTTCAAGCATGTGATGCTCATTCAAACTCACCTGTGGCAAGTAACAGGTGTGGGCAATATGAAAATCACACCTGAAATCAAATAAAAAGGGGAGAAGTTGACTCAATCTTTGCATTGTGTGTCTGTGTGTACTACCATACCCCAGTTGCTGCATTCAGACATGCACCTTCTTTTTCCCACTTTTCTACTTCCTCCTGGCGCACCTGAGCCTGCATCTGGGCTAAGGCATCCTCCGACACAAAGGGATTTTTGGGAGTGCTTACCTGGTGCATCGTTACCCCTTGGAGTGGTCTACTGGCTGCTGTTTTTGCTGCTGCATCGGCCATTGCGTTTCCTTTTACTCACCTGATCAGTGCATCTGGTATGTGCTTTAACTTTTATGACAGCTACCTCTTTTGGTAATTGTAATGCATCAATTAACTGCTGGACTGCGTCAGCATTTTTAGTGGGATGTCCTGCTGCCGTCAGGAATCCTCTAGATTTCAAATTGGACCAAAATCATGAGCTATACCGAATGCGTATCTAGAATCTGTGTAGATGTTAACAATTCTACCTTCAGCTATCTTACAGGCCTCGGTCAGAGCCTTAAGTTCAGCCTCCTGGGCCGACTGATGTGGGAGCATTGGTTCTGCTTTGATCACTGCATTCAGGGAGACGATGGCATACCCGGTGTGGAAGGTACCTGAGTCATCTTGGTGGCGAGATCCATCTACAAAAAATTCAAAATTAGCATTAAGTCTTTCAGTTTCAAACACTGTGGGTAGGCCTGCTGTTTCCTGTGCCATAAGCTGAACACAATCATGAGGATTCCCTTTAACAGTTTTTACATGCAGATTAACCTATGCTAATAGCATTCCTGAACATGACAGTTTCATTTTAAAATTGAAAAATACATCCCTCAAAAAATAGTTCAACTTGTGTAGCATACAGTCATGGCCGAAAGTTTTGGTACCTTTGCAATTGTTCCAGAAAAGAAAATATTTCTCCCAGAAAATTATTGCAATTACACATGTTTTGTTATACACATATTCATTCCTTTTGTATGTATTGGAACAACACACAAAAAAACAGAAATAAAAGGCAAATTGGTCCAAATTTTACACAAAACTCCAAAAGTGGATTGGACAAAATTGTTGCCACCTTTCCAAAATTGTGGGTAAACAACTTTGTTTCAAGCATGTGATGCTCATTCAAACTCACCTGTGGCAAGTAACAGGTGTGGGCAATATGAAAATCACACCTGAAATCA
>JARQOD010000004.1:317049443-317084042 GCA_033576555.1 Oophaga sylvatica
AATAAAAAGGGAGAAGTTGACTCAATCTTTGCATTGTGTGTCTGTGTGTACTACCATACCCCACCACTAAGCATGGAGAACAGAAAGAGAAGAAAACTGTCTGATGGCTTGAGAACCAAAATTGTTGAAAAATATTAACAATATCAAGGTTACAAGTCCATCTCCAGAGATCTTGATGGTTCTTTGTTTATTGTGTGCAACATAATCAAGGTGTTCACAACCCATGGCACTGTAGTTAATCTCCTTGGACGTGGAGGCAGAGACAAATTTATTAAAGGTTGCAATGCAGGATAGTCTGGATGGTGAATAAACAACCCAAATCAAGTCCAAAAAAATGTATGCTGTCCTGCAGGCTCAGGGTGCATCAGTGTCAACATGAACTATCCGTCGACATTTGAATGAAATTAAACGCTATGGCAGAAGACCCAGGAGAACCCCATTGCTGACACAGAGATATAAAAGACCTAGAATGCAGTTTGCCAAAATATACGTGAGTAAGCAAAAATCTTTCTGGGAAAGCTTCTTGTGGAAAGATGAGGACCAAGATAGAGCTTTTCGGTAAAGCACATCATCCTACTCAGGGCCGGTGTCAGCACCCGGCGCACCCGGGCAAGTGCTGGGGCCCTGAGCAGGCAGGGGGGGCCCACTCACAGTCGGGGACCCCGGCTTGCTATAGGGGTCCGGTGCCCGTGCCAGTAAAGGGGGCTAGTGCCTCGAGCAGAGCAGCGGGCAGTGAGGAGAGGTGAGTATTTCATTTTTATTTTTTTTATGTTTGGCGTAATATATGGAGACCATCATATGGGGCCCATCATACACTGGAGCATCATATATGGAGCATTACATGGGGCCTATCACACACTGGAGCATCATATATGGGGCTCATTATATATGGAGCATTATATAGGGCCCATAATATACTGGAGCATCATATATACAGTACAGACCAAAAGTTTGGACACACCTTCTCATTTAAAGATTTTTCTGCATTTTCATGACTATGAAAATTGTACATTCACACTGAAGGCATCAAAACTATAAATTAACACATATGGAATTATATACTTAACAAAAAAGTGTGAAACAACTGAAAATATGTCTTATATTCTAGGTTCTTCAAAGTAACCACCTTTTGCTTTGATGACTGCTTCACACACTCTTGGCATTCTCTTGATGAGCTTCCAGAGGTAGTCACCGGAAATGGTCTTCCAACAATCTTGAAGAAGCTCCCAGAGATGCTTAGCACTTGTTGGCCCTTTTGTCTTCACTATGCGGTCCAGCTAACCCCAAAGCATCTCAATTTGGTTCAGGTCTGGGGACTGTGGAGGCCAGGTCATCTGGCGTAGCACCCTATCATTCTCCTTCTTGGTTAAATAGCCCTTACACAGCCTGGAGGTGTGTTTGGGGTCATTGTCCTGTTGAAAAATAAATGATGGTCCAACTAAACGCAAACCGGATGGAATAGCATGCCGCTGCAAAATGCTGTGGTAGCCATGCTGCTTCAGTATGCCTTCAATTTTGAATAAATCCCCAACAGTGTCACCAGCAAAGCACCCCCACACCATCACACCTCCTCCTCCATGCTTCACGGTGGGAACCAGGCATGTAGAGTCTATCCGTTCACCTTTTCTGCGTCGCACAAAGACACGGTGGTTGGAACCAAAGATCTCAAATTTGGACTCCTCAGACCAAAGCACAGATTTCCACTGGTCTAATGTCCATTCCTTGTGTTCTTTAGCCCACACAAGTCTCTTCTGCTTGTTGCCTGTCCTTAGTAGTGGTTTCCTAGCAGCTATTTTACCATGAAGGTCTGCTGCACAAAGTCTCCTCTTAACAGTTGTTGTAGAGATGTGTCTGCTGCTAGAACTCTGTGTGGCATTGACCTGGTCTCTAATCTGAGCTGCTGTAAACCTGCGATTTCTGAGGCTGGTGACTTGGATAAACTTATCCTCAGAAGCAGAGGTGACTCTTGGTCTTCCTTTCCTGGGGTGGTTCTCATGTGAGCCAGTTTCTTTGTAGCGCTTGATGATTTTTGCAACTGCACTTGGGGACACTTTCAAAGTTTTCCCAATTTTTCGGACTGACTACCTTCATTTCTTAAAGTAATGATGGCCACTCGTTTTTCTTTACTTAGCTGCTTTTTTCTTGCCATAATACAAATTCTAACAGTCTATTCAGTAGGACTATCAGCTGTGTATCCACCAGACTTCTGCACAACACAACTGATGGTCCCAACCCCATTTATAAGGCCAGAAATCCCACTTATTAAACCTGACAGGGCACACCTGTGAAGTGAAAACCATTCCCGGTGACTACCTCTTGAAGCTCATCAAGAGAATGCCAAGAGTGTGCAAAGCAGTCATCAAAGCAAAAGGTGGCTACTTTGAAGAACCTAGAATATAAGACATAATTTCAGTTGTTACACACTTTTTTGTTAAGTATATAATTCCACATGTGTTAATTCATAGTTTTGATGCCTTCAGTGTGAATTTACAATTTTCATAGTCATGAAAATATAGAAAAATCTTTAAATGAGAAGGTGTGTCTAAACTTTTGGTCTGTACTGTAGGTCCATTATATATGAAGCATTATATGGGGCCCATCATGCACTGAAGCATCATATATGGGGCCCATCATATACTGGAGCATCATATATGGCCCATTATATATGGAACATCATATGGGGCCCATTATATATGGAGCATCATATGGGGCCCATTATATATGGAGTATTATATGGGGCCCATTATATATGGAGCATTATATAGGGCTCATTATTCTATATGGAGCTCTATGTGGTGACCAAAATACTGTATGGAGCAATGTATAGGGCTCATTATTCTGTATGGAACACTATGTGGTGCCCATAATATTGTATGAAGCAATGTATGGAGCTCATTATACTGTATGGAGCAATATATGGGACTTATTATTCTGCATGGAGCACTATGGGGTGCCCATAATACTATATGGAGCAATATACGGAGCTCATTATTCTGTATGGAGCACTATGTGGTGCCCATAATTCTGTATGGATGACTATACTGTTTGTCATTTGAGCTATTGTAGAATTTACAATAGATATCACTCATGTAATGTATGAAGTAATATTTCTCTGCCGTATCTGTGCATCATGAATTGTGGTATGTGTTAAAGGGGCCCATTGAGACTCTTTTGCCCGGGCCCATGAAAACCTGGAGCCGACCCTTATCCTACTGTTTAACAAAAATGGAATGAGGCCTATATCAAAATAACAACAGTTCCTCTTACTGCCCCACATAGTAATATCCATCACTGTGCCCCTTACATAGTAATAATGCCTATTTTGTGCCATCTAGGTGATAAAATTGCCATTGTCCCCTAGAAAATATTAATGCTCGGTGCAAATGCCGTTTAAAACAGTGTTCATATTTTGCCCTTAGAAACTAATAATACACCTTGTGCACCTTCGAAGGTCACAATACCCTGAGTGCCCCTATAACAATAATGCTTCTTCAGTGTCCACTTAACATTTAATAATGTCCCTTGAGACCCAAAATGTACAGCTCCTCTATACACATTATGATGGGCCCACAGTTCCACCATAACCAGTATAATGGGCCCACAGCTACCCTATACGCAGTATAATGGGCTATCAGCTCCCCTACATACAGTATGATGGGCCCACATTTCTCCCTTATACATAATATGATGTCCCCACAGCTCTCCCATACACAGTATGATGGGCCCATAACTCCACTATACACAGTATGATGTTCCCAGATCCCCTGTATATACAATATGATGGTCCCACACAGGGCCGGCGTCAGCACCCGGCGTACCCGGGCAAGTGCCGGGGCCCTGAGCAGGCGGGGGGCCCACTCGCCGTCGGGCACCCCGGCGCCCATTAGCGGATGAGAGCGGTGCCAGCACCGCACTGGGCCCCCCACGCTTGCTCAGGGCCCCAAAAGCAGCCAACACAATGCTTACCTCTCCCCGTGCCTCCACAGCTCTGGGCTCCAGGGGGCGCCTGCAGGGCGCCCGCGCTTCCTCTCACAGCAGTGCCGCTGGATGATGTCATCATTCAGCGGCCGGCTGTGGCAGAGAGTAAGCGCGGGCGCCGGACAGGTGAGATGTGAGGTGTATGTGTCTGTGTGTATCAGTGTGTGTGTGTCTGTGTCTGCCTGCGTGTGTGTATGTAGTGCGGTGCTTTGTGTGTGTGTATGTGAGAGAGTGCTGCGGTGCTGTCTGTGTGTGGTGCTGTATGTGTGATGGTGGTGGGGGAGGCAGTGATGGTGGTGAGGAGGCAATGATAATGATGGGGAGGCGATGATGATGGGGAGGCAATGATGATGATGGGGAGAAAATGATGATAATGGGGAGACAATGATGATAATGGGGAGGCAATGATGATGATAATGGGGAGGCAATGATGATGACAATGGGGAGGCAATGATGATAATAATGGGGAGGCGATGATGATGGGGAGTCAATGATGATAATAGGGAGGCAATGATGATAATGGGGAGGAAATGATGATAATGGGGAGGCAATGATGATGATGGGAGCAATGAGGAAATGGAGTCTTTCCACAGCGCCCTTTCCTGAGCCGTAACAGTGCAGAACGCAGCACAGTGCAGAGGAGAGCTCCATATTTTGTATGGAGCATTATATGGGGACCAGTATCCTGTATGGAGCATTATTTGGGGTCCAATATTCTTTATGGAGCATTATATTTGGCCCATAATACAGTATGGAGGACTATGTTGTGCCCATAATATTGTATGGAGGACTGTACTGTCCAGTCTGTACTGTGCGCTGTGAGGATTTGGCGGTTTCTGAGCTATTGTAGAATTTACAATAGATATCACTCATGTAATGGAAGAAGAGAAGTGTTTGGCATTGTACTATACCCATATTTCTCTGCAGTATCTGTGCATCATGAATCGTGGTCTGTATTAAAGGGGCCCACTGAGACTCTTTCGCCCGGGGCCCATAAAAACCTGGAGCCGGCCCTGGTCCCACAGCTCCCTTCTATACAATACAATGGGCCCATAGCTTCCCTGTGCACAGTATGATGGATTCGAAGCTCCCCTATACACAGTATAAAGGGACAACAGCGCCCCTATACACAGTATAATACCCGCAGTATAATGCCTCCATTTTAGCACCCAAACTATAACACAGCCCTTGTACTAGTCCCCAAACTATATAATGGCCCTACATTAGCTCCCAAACTATATAATGGTCCCTGCATTAGCCCCTAAATTATACAATGGTCCCTGCATTAGCCCCCAGACTATATAATGGCCCTACATTAGGTCCCAAACTAGATAATGGCCCCCACATTGGCCACCAAACTATATAACGTCCCCTGCTTTAGCCCGTAAGCTATATGATCACCGTCATATTAGCCCAAAACAATATAATGGTCTTACATTAGCTCCCAATCTATATACCGTATATACTCGTGTATAAGCCGACCAGTGTATAAGCCGACCCCCCTAATTTTGCCACAAAAAAATGGGAAAACGTATTGACTCGTGTATAAGCCGGGTGTATAAACTGCCCTCCTGCTCTGTGCTGCCCCCGTCCTGCTCCTTGCTCCCCCATCCAGCTCTGTGCTCCCCTATTCTCCTCTGTACTCCCCCCCCTCCTGCTCCGTCTCCGCTGTGCTCCCCATTCCTTCTCCGTCCTCCTGTGCTCCGTCCTCCTCCATGCTTCCCCCATCCACCATTCTCCCCCTCTGTCCTGCTCCATGCCTCCCCCGTCCTCCGTTCTCCTCCCCGTCCTCCTCCATGCTTCCCCCGTCCACCGTTCTCCTCCCCGTCCTGCTTGTGCTCCTTGTCCTCTCCTCCATCATACTCACCCCTCCCCGTGCCATTGTAATGTATGTAGTACAGTTCATATAGCGTCTTGTGCTTGGGTGCGATGAAAACACAGGAGTCACAGGTTTGATATAGAAAAGTCCTGTATTACTTCATACAAGTTGGCAGAAATAGTCACACAGTTTGCAGACACAGAAACAGGAGACACAGCAGGCCAGAGTAATCCAAGCTCAGCAATCACTCTCCAATACAGATTCAGGATCTTCTTCTGTGTTACCGTAAGTCCATGCAAACGTGGGTCTTTCAAAGAGCAGGGTTCAGAGTCCACAAGTGCTTCAGAGTTCCTCAGTAGGAATAGCTGGAGTACAAGGTCCAAGGCTTACAGGAGTCAAGTCACAGGTTCACTGCAGGCTAGATTCTGAAGCACTGATTGCTCAGCTGTGGCTGCTTAAGAAGCAAAGGAGAGAATCAGGGCGGGAACATGCAAGCTGGAAACTCCATTTTGACTGAGGGCAAGATAGCTGCAGCAAGACAGAAAGTAAAATGGCTGACGAACAAACTGAGTTTCAGGAATATATACATAGAACCTTACATTACTCCCCCCTTAAGGACAACCTCCGGATGACCTCAGACCAGGCTTGTGTGGGTACCTCTGATGAAATGACGGAGCAAGCGAGGAGCATTAACGTTATTGACCGGTTCCCATGAGTTGTCCTCCACTGGGTAGCCCTGCCATTTAATCAGATATTGTAACTGATTTCTATACAACCTGGAATCTAAAATCCTTTCCACCACAAATTCTTCCTGACCATCGACTAGCACTGGGTCAGGGCAAGGAGAGGAACGTCCAGGAAACGTATTGGGTGTTGCAGCCTTTAGTAGGGATACATGAAAGACAGGGTGGATTCTCATAGTTCTGGGCAGTTGAAGACGACAAGCAACGGCACTTATAATTTTACTGATTTTATAGGGTCCAATGTACTTATGTCCCAACTTAGACGATGGAATCCTTAACTTAAGATTTCTGGTTGACAGCCAGACCAAGTCTCCTACCTTGAAAGCTGGTGCAGGTTTACGAAATTTATCTGCTGCTTTCTTGTACCTTTCTTGAGCCGATTCCAGATTTTCCTTTAGAAGATCCATATTCTTCTGTAAAGACGTGATTCTTTCAGCCACTGCTGGTAAAGGCGTTTCTATGGGAAATCGTGGTAGAATGTTAGGATGATAACCTAGATTAGAGTAAAAAGGAGACTGTTTAGTGGAGGCACTCTGAGAGTTGTTATACGAGAACTCAGCTAATGGAAGTAGATCCACCCAATCATCCTGTAGGTGGCAGATAAAGCAGCGGAGATACTGCTCCAGGGTTTGATTGGTTCGTTCGGTCTGTCCATTAGTCTGGGGATGAAAAGCAGAAGAAAGGTTTACTTTAATGTCCAATGCTGCACAGAAATTTTGCCAAAACCTAGAAGTGAATTGCACCCCTCGATCCGAAATAACCTCATCCGGTACTCCATGTAAGCGAAACACATCTTTAATCATCAAATCTGATGTCTGTTTTGGAGTGGGTAAGCCGACACAAGGGATAAAATGAGCTGCCTTTGTTAGACGGTCAACCACCACTAGAATGGTGTTCTTCCCCTGAGAGGTTGGTAACTCCACAATGAAGTCCATAGAAATGGATCCCCATGGGCGGGACGGGGTGGGAAGAGGCTGTAACAGACCAGTTGGTGAGGAGCGAGGTGTTTTGCATCTTGCACAGACCTCACATGAAGTGACATAATTCAAAACATCCTTCCTGCAAGTGGGCCACCAAAAGAAACGAGAAAGAAATTCCTGTGTCTTTAGAATTCCTCTATGCCCAGCTATCTTGGAATCGTGAATGAGTTGCAATACTCTTAATCTGACTGTTTCAGGAATATACAGACGTTGTCCCTGAATCCACACACCATTCTTAAAGACAAGACTTACGTCCCTTGGGGGTTGTGCCAAAAAGGAATCCGCATGGTATGCTTCCTTGATGTCCTTAAGTAGGTCTTGATTATGAATTACTCCTAGGAATCTAGAGTCAGGAAGAATAGTCTTAGGAGGAGTAATTGGACGTGTCTCTGCTGAGTAAATCCTAGAGAGTGCATCAGCCTTTCCATTGCGCGATCCTGGTCTATAAGAGATGATAAAATTAAATTGGTTTAAGAAAAGATTCCAGCGAGCCTGGCGAGGAGTCAGGCACTTAGCCGACCTGATAAACTCAAGGTTACGATGGTCTGTCAGGACGACTATTTGCTGTGCAGCTCCCTGAAGAAGATGTCTCCATTCTTTGAAGGCGGCAATAATGGCCAACAACTCTCTATTGCCCACATCGTAGTTCCTCTCAGCCGAAGACAACTGCTGGGAAAAGAAGGCACAGGGATGCAAGACATTCTTCTCACCTGTTCTCTGAGAGAGTATAGCTCCAACGGCACAGTCTGAAGCATCCACCTCTATTATGAAGGCAAGCTCGGGGTTGGGATGTACTAGGATAGGTGCAGTGGTAAATTTATCTTTTAGACGGGAAAAGGCTTCCTGGGCTTGGGGAGTCCAGGAAAACCTAGACTCTTTCCGGGTAAGTTGAGTGATAGGTGACACTACCTCAGAGAAATTTCTAATGAAACGTCTATAGAAGTTGGCAAACCCGATGAAGCGCTGTACCTCTTTCACATTTCTAGGACTTGGCCAATCCTTGATGGCTTGGGTTTTGCTTCCATCCATACTAATTCCTTGTGTAGACAGTACATACCCCAGAAATTGAATTTCGGTCCTATGGAATTCACACTTTTCAAGTTTGATGTAAAGATGATTTTGTCTTAGACGTTCCAAGACCATTCTCACATGTCCATGATGTTCCTCTGTGGAGTTAGAAAAAATTAGAATATCATCCAAATAAATTACCACGAATGTATCTAGGAGATCCCTGAAGATGTCATTCACCAAGTGTTGGAAAGTGGCTGGGGCGGTACTCAGACCAAAAGGCATAAACAGATATTCAAAGTGTCCATAGCGTGACCTGAATGCAGTCTTCCATTCATCCCCAGGTCTAATACGGACTAAGTTATAGGCCCCACGAAGATCTAGTTTAGAAAAAATTTTGGCATGTCGCACTCTCTCCAATAACTCAGGGATTAAAGGCAATGGATAACGGTTTCTAATAGTAACCTTATTGAGTTCCCTATAGTCTACGCATGGTCTCAGAGATCCATCTTTCCTCTTTACAAAGAAGATGGGTGCACCTGCAGGAGATGAAGAGGGGCGTATGAAGCCCTTGGCTAGATTTTCATCTATGTAATCCTTTAAAGCCTTTAGCTCGGGCCCCGCCAGGGGGTAGATCTTACCAAAAGGTATCTCTGCTCCAGGCAATAATTCAATTGGACAATCATATGGACGGTGAGGAGGAAGCTGGTCAGCGTTTTTCTTGTCACATAAATCCACATAGTCCTGGTATACAGCTGGAAGTTCAGGGACTGACATGATTCCTTTAGGAACAGAGCAAGCTGAAACTTTTGGACTCATCTGTTTCTCTGGAAAGTGTAATTCCTTGGTCTCCCAGTTAATGGTAGGATTCTGAGCCTGCAGCCATGGTAGCCCTAGAATAATGGGAAAGTGGGGAGAAGAGATAAGCATAAAGGACAGTTTCTCTTGATGATCTTTACCCATAAGAACCCTCAAAGGCTCTGTTTCCTGATCCACTGGTCCAGAGGTCAGCAGGGAGCCATCCACAGTTTCCATCATGTACTGGAGTAGCCTTCTTCACTGAACGTATTCCCTGTTTCAGAGCAAAGGAGACATCTATAAAATTTCCACTTGCCCCTGAGTCGATCATAGCAGAGCTAGACACCCAAGCTGAGTCAACCCAGAGTTTGATGGAAAGAAAGCAATGAGAATTGTTTTTCTTACAACTCAGCTGGGACACCGCTGAGGAAACTTGAAAAATGGCAGCGTTTACACAGTCAACGTCCTCAGAGGTAATGGAGTTTAAGTCCGAGAAATCAAGATCTGTTGCTGCAGATCTCTCTGGAGCCTGAGGCTCGGACCTGACAGATCCCCTCTCGCAACACTCACAATGAATGAGTGCTGCAGTAGTCTTACGAGAACGGCTGGGGCAGTTTATAATGAAGTGCCCTGACTTACCACAATAGAAACATAGATTCTCCTTAAAACGATGTTCCTTGCGTGCATCACTAACCCGTCGTTGTAAAGAGTCTACCTGCATGGGTTCAGGTTCAGGTTCCCGTGTAATCCTACTCAAAGGTTCCTTAGCTGGAGAGGAAGGTAGGAAAAGGTTAGTACGATTGCTTTCGAACCATCTCTCTTGCCTGCGTTCAGTCAGACGAGTATCAATACGGATGCAGTAGTTAATAAAGTCACCTAACGCAGTGGGAGGGTCGGCACGAGCAAGTTCATCCTTAATCAGTGGAGATAACCCCTTTCGAAAAATAGATTTTTTTGGCGGAACTGTCCCAGGTGGTATCAAGGGCCCATCTCCTGAAATCCAAGGCATATTCAGCTACTGAGTGCTTACCTTGGCGCAAAGCTAACATGGCTGCTTCAGCTGTTGCACCTCGATTGGGGTCATCAAACACCTGCCCCATGGCTGAAATAAAATCATCAAGGTGATTCAAACAATCATCCTCAGTCTCAATCAGAGGGTTTGCCCACATTAAAGCCTTGTTGGTAAGCAACATAATTATAGTAAGCACCTTAGATCGTTCAGTGGGAAATTGTGAAGCATGTGCAGAAAAAAAAAGATTGCATTGATTAATAAATCCCCTGAATTTCTCACGTTCACCGCCAAAACGAAAAGGGGGCAACTTGGGAATCCCAGCACTCGGGGCTACGGCAGGAGCCTGGACTCGCCCCTCTAGAACCTCAATCCTGGCTCGCAAATCCTGGGTAGTCTGTCCAACCACTTGCAAATTGTGATTATTGAGGTCCTGTAGATTTGTAAAACGGGTCTTTATATTCTGCAAATCTGCAAGGATATTATCAGTCACTCCGCAAAGTTCCTTTATGCGGGCCTCCATTTTCCAGATCTTTTAAGACAGGATTACTGGAAGAAGAGGAGAAAAAAAACAATAGTGTTCACCTGTGGCAACACTGCAGAGAGAAAAAAAAAATTAAGGGAACTGCTCACCTGGAATGGTTGTGAGAAGTCACAACCACTATCATCACAGAAAGTTTCAACCAGACATCTGATATCCAGAGTTACAGCAGACAAAAAAGAGAAAAGAAAGGAAAAAAAAAAAAAACAATAGTGTTTACCTGTGGTAACACTGCAAAAAGAAAAAACTTAAGGGAATTGCTCACCTGGAATGGTTGTGAGAAGTCCGCATTGGCTGGGCATCCAGGAATTTTTGGTACCAGAGACTTGGTTAGCCGGTCCTTTTGGTGGCCTACCTTGTCTCGTGATGTCAGGGAATTTGTGCAGTCCTGCGGGACTTGCTCTCGCTCCAAGCCTTGCTCTCGCTCTAGTGGTTTGTTGATGCCATTGCCTGTGCCCAAGAGACCATGGACCCATATCTCTATGGATTTCATTTCCGATCTTCCTGTTTCTCAGAGAATGACCACCATCTGGGTAATTTGTGATAGGTTTTCCAAAATGATACATCTTGTGCCATTACCTAAGTTGCCTTCCTCCTCTGAATTGGTGCCTTGTTCCTTCAGCACGTGGTTCGTTTACACGGCATTCCTGAGAACATTGTGTCTGACAGAGGAGTCCAGTTTGTTTCCAGATTTTGGAGGACTTTTTGTTCTAAACTGGGTGTTCAATTGTCTTTCTCCTCGGCATTTCATCCTCAGACCAATGGTCAAACTGAGAGAACAAACCAGACATTGGAGACTTATCTAAGATGCTTTGTGTCTGCTGATCAGGATGACTGGGACTCTTTTTTGCCTTTGGCTGAGTTTGCTCTTAATAATAGGGCTAGCTCTGCCACTTTGATGTCTCCGTTTTTCTGTAATTCTGGGTTTCACCCTCGATTTTCTTCAGGACAGACGGAGGCTTCTGTCTGTCCAGGTGTTGACTCTGTTGTGGAGCGTATGCAACAGATTTGGGACCAGGTAGTGGGGAGGTTGTCCCTCTCTCAGGAGAGGGCCCAGCGGTTTGCTAACCGGCATAGGACTGATGGTCCTCGGTTTAAAGTGGGGGACTTGGTCTGGTTGTCCTCAAAGAATATTCCTATGAGAGTAGCATCTCCTAAATTTAAGCCTAGGTTCATTGGACATTATAAGATCATGGAGATTATTAATCCTGTTTCTTTTCGTTTGCTTCTTCCAGGGACATTTAAGATCCATAACGTGTTCCACAAGTCCTTGTTGAAGAGGTTTGTTGAGCCAGTGGTTCCTGCTGCTGTGCCTCCTGACCCTGTTTTGGTTGAGGGCAATCTGGAGTATGTGGTTGAGAAAATATTGGATTCTCGTTTTTCTAGACGGAAACTCCAGTATTTGGTTAAATGGAGAGGTTATGGTCAGGAAGACAATTCTTGGGTGTTTGCTTCGGACATCCATGCTAGGAGACTTATCCGTGCGTATCATAGAACTCATCCTGACCGACCTGGTTGCTCAAATGAGGGTTCGGTGACCCCTCCTCAAGGGGGGGGTACTGTTGTGAATGGGTTTGAGATGAGTTCTGAGCAGAGGCTCCCTCTGGTGGTTACAAGCGGTGCTAGTGAGGATTGTGAGGACTGGGAATCAGGTGTTACTGACTGGTCTTATATAAGGGAGTCATTTTCCCATCAGGGTTGCCGGTGATCAATTGTTCTGGTCTGAATCCTTCATTCCAGTTTCCCTTGTAGCCTGCTGTCTCGTGTCTGCATCTCCTGCTTACAGATAAGACTTTTGCTTCTTTTGTGTTTTTGCTGTATTTTTGCATTTTGTCCTGCACTTCTTTGGGGGCCTTCAGGGTCCCCTCCGGGGGCTTCTGCCCTCTCAGTTTAGTTCAGCCACTGAGTTTTGTTCTTTTGCTTTTTCCAGTTTTTTCAGTGGCTGCTGTTTTGATTTTGTTACACCAGAGAACTAATTTAGGTGGTAGAGGTCGTGTGATCTCAGGTGATTTTGAAATTAGTAGAGTTGGTGCTTTTCAGGGTTTTCTGGGATTGCAGTAAGTACCCTTCCTATCCTTTTCTATTTAGATAGTTTGGGCCCCAGCGTTTGCTCATACTATTTTCTTTCTGTGTCAGTATTTCCTCTTGTCTAACCACCATTACATGTTTGGGGGCTTTCTGTTATCTTTGGGGTTCTGCTCCGGGCAGATAGCTTTCCTATTTCTATCTTTAGGTGTAGTTAGTTTCTCAGGCTGTGACGAGGCGTCTAGGACCAACGTAGGAACGCTCCACGGCTGCCTCTAGTTGTGGTGGTTAGTCAGGGTACTGCAATCTCATAGATTCCAACCGCTCTGGTGTATTGCCTTTTTTACCTGCACTCCTCAGCTACCGAAACATAACATATATCGGCATGCTTTGCTTTGGGGTGAATACATGTCGTTTTTTTTAAAACCATTCATCTCTGCATCAATATCAACTTACTAACACACAATGAAGCAACGGCTGTTATCACATACCGTATTTGCTTTTCATGTACGGTTGCATGCAGAGTTCCTAAAGCCCCATATTACTGACAAGTAGACACTGTGTGCTGCACCTTGGTACTTCTACCAACATATTAATCTCTGAAAATCATTCTTAAAAGTCTTGCATTATTGAAAACGGTAGAAACACACTACACAGCTATTTTTCTCCTGGATTCCATATGTATTAATGAGAAAAAACATCTTTGTGTCTCCACTAGTGTTGAGCGATACGATACCGCAAGTATCGGGTATCGGCCGATATTAGCTCTATCGGACTTTCGATACTTAGTTCCGATATTTTCGTCTTATCGGATACCGGAATCGGATTTGTCACTGTCACTGTCAGTGTCCGTCGGTCGGCTCTGTCAGGAGTCAGCGGCACTTACCTGGCAGAAGATCTCCGGCGGTCACGGGCTGGACTGCTTGATGGCCGCCATCATCTTTCCCCGGCGGTCACATGCAGTTTCTCGCGATAACTGCAGTGACTGCTGGGTACTCCCGGCCGTAAAGCAGTCAGTCCGATGACGTCACCGCCGGGGAAGCAGGTAATCAGCTGTGCTGCGTCGCGATGACAGGCTCTGCCTGTCATTGCGATGTAGCAGAGCTGGATCGTCGTGGGACCCTCGTTACTATGGACTGCGTCGGACAGGTGGTATACTGTTGGTTTGTTTTTTTTCTTTTTTTACAGGAGATCGATGGCGTCGCAGGAATGAGAGTATAATAAAAGAAATGAAAACTGTGTTGTCTCTTTTATTTCATTAAAATACTTTTTTCTTGCTGTGTCTTTTTTTTTATACATTTAAAAACTTTGGGATTAATAATGGATCGGTGTCTTATTGACACCTCTCCATTATTAACTGGGCTTATTCTCACCGTGCAATCAACGGTGACATTAACCCCTTATTACCCCGCTTGCCACCGCTACAGGGCAGTGGGAAGAGCCGGGTAAAGTGCCACAATTGGCACATCTTTTGATGCGCCAAATGAGGGGCTGCTGTAGCCTGGTATTATCAGGCTGTTGAGGGCCAAAATACATGGGCCTTGACAGTCTTTTAATACCAGGCCGCAGCAGTCTGCATTTTACTTGGCTGGTTAACAAAAATAGGGGACCCCTACGCCGTTTTTTTTTTCGAGGGGATCCCCTATTTTTGTTAACCAGCCAAGCTAAGCAGACTGCTGTGGCCTGGTATTATCAGGCTGGCAAGGTCCATGGATATTGGATCCTTACCAGCCTGAAAAACCAGGCCTCAGCAGTCTGCTTCATTTGGCTGGTTAACAAAAATAGGGGGGACCCCACGCCAAATTTTTTTCGAGGGGATCCCCTATTTTTGTTAACCAGCCAAGATATGCAGACTGCTGTGGCCTGGTATTATCAGGCTGGCAAGCAGGGTCGGACTGAGGCACCGCGAAACCGGAGAAACCTACGGTGGGCCCCAGCTCCTGCGTGGTGGGCCCTGATTTGAAAGGATAGGTCGCGGGGCAGAGGGGGTGGTGGCCCCGGGCCCGCGCTCTGAGGGGGCCCACCCGGAGCTACGATACAGTTACATTCTGCGGCAGAGCAGGGAGAATCGCTCTCCCTGCTCTGCCGCCCGGAAGCTATGGGGCCTGAACAGGCGTTGGGGGGGCCCGGTGCCAGCAGTGGGCCCCCCACCCGTCATCGGAGGGTCAGCTGTATCGGCATCCAGCCGATAAAGCTGACCGCATGGAGAGAGAAGGAGCGAGCGCTCCTACTCTCCCATAATCCCCCTCTCAGCGTATGACAGCGGGCGCAATAACATCACCTGCCGGTGCCCGCTGTCAGTCGCTGAGAGGGAGAACAGTGAGCAGCACAGGAGCCGGGAGGTGAGTTTTTTTTTTTTTTTTTTTTTTAATGGGGGTGCAGTCGAGTCCTGGCTGGAGAAGTCGTCATGTCGGTGTGGGCCAGATGGAAAAGACATGAAAAGTGAACAATTCCATTAGAAAGAACATCAGCGGTAAGTCATTATCTGTACCTGTGCTGTAATCTATTATATGTTCTGTAGGACTGGTATTATTTAACACAGACTATTTGGCGGTAATATCAATATTGGTCTTTTTATATATAGATTATTTTGGCCAACAGCGCGGTCATTTGCTGAGGTTCTCTGATGATGGGCCCACTCAGAAGTTTTGCCCCCACTAAACCAAAACCCTAGCTACGCCTATGGCTCTCTCTCTAGTCTTTCTTTCTCGCTCTCTGTTCTTTCCTTCTCGCTCTCTGTTCTTTTTTCTCTCTGTTCTTTCTTTCTCTTTTCTTTCTTTCCTCTCTTTCTTTCTCTGTTTGTTCTTTCTCTCTCGCTGCTCTTTCTTTCTTTTCCTCAGTACCAGCCACTGTGCCCTCATTACCAGTCAGTGTGATCAGCAGTGCTAAATGGTTACGCTTGGGGCGAGGATATGGGTGTGATTAGCTGTGAAATGGGTGTTGTCGGGGCATGGCCTAAAATTTTCAGCGGCGCGCAACACGCGCCGCAGCCTTTAATCCTCTTTCCTGTCTTCCAAATTTGGGAGGTATGCTGTATGACCTCCCTACAACTTCTGGCCATGCTCCTGATGAGTGCGACGGATGGTCTCGTGAGGGATCTCCTCCCACACCTTGACTAAAGCATCCACCAACTCCTGGACAGTCTGTGGTGCAACGTGGCATGGCCTAAAATTTTCTGCAGCATGCACAGCGTGCCACAGCCTTTGTCCCTCTTTCCCTTATTCAAAGGTTGGGAAGTATGATGTTGGGCCGCAAGAATATATTTTCTCTGGTGGGCCCAAGGTACTCCAGTCCGACGCTGCTGGCAAGGTCCATGTATGTTGGCTCCTTAACAGCCTTAAATACCATGCCTCAGCAGCAGGGGCGTACATATAAATCATGGGGCCCCATAGCAAAAGTCTGAATGTTCCCCACCCCCCCAAAAAAAAAACCCAGAGGCATTGTAAATGTAAAGTGCCAGCACAGTGAGGGAAGTTGAGTCGCAGAGAGACAGGGTTTTGGGGGTACTCGGCACCGATCACGTCGACTTCTATGGGGGATGTCACGAGTAGCACAGCTCGGTCTGTGACCTGGGCGATCACTGGAATGTGGGATATTTCCAGGGGATGATAGAATGTTCGTGTAGTTTGTCGTGACGCCACCTGTAGTACCTGGTCAGGGTGTCCAGCGCTGCTGTGCAGGTCCTCTGGAAGGGATGGTGTAGTGCAGGTAGGTGAAAAGTCTTCTACAGGTAACACGCTATCCTTCCAGGGCAGATAGATGTGAGATAGAGCAATGGTGCAAAGTGATGTAGCAGAGTGGACTATGCGACATAGTAAGAAAGCAGGAAACACTTCAAGTTAAACGTTGCATAATAAAATTTTTAATAATAACATTACAAAAGTGCAAATGGCTTATATTATGTGACATGTTTTGTTACTGTTCATACCCTTGATATGTGTTATACATGTGTGTTAATAAATACATATTCAACAAAAGTGCAAATAGCATTAGTGCTGAAGTTCGTGGAGACTTCTCAGGACTACAACCCCACCGGGGTAACTTCACAGTGTCCTTTACTTGTGCTTGTGGAGGACCCTCTCCAAACCTTCAACTGTGGTCTTGGGTGGGCTGCAAGACTTTCCTTGAGCAGACCTCACTTTCGGCCACACCAAACGGGTTTTTAGTTTCTGAGGTAGTTGAAAATAGTGCACAGTAAAGTTTTTTGTAAAACCAAGATGGAGCACCGAAGTGCCAACTATTTACAGAAAAGTTTGTGAGCCAGTACAGTTCATGGCTTCAAAGTTCAACATTTTCATTACAGTGAAACACCATTACCCAACCTGGGTATATTAAGGCAACAATAAACTTGTTCTTCTGAACATTCACCCGTCCGGGTACATCAAACCATTACCCAACCTGGGTATATTAAGGCAATAAACTTCTTTTTATGAACATTCACCCGTCCTGGTACATCAATAATTTAACTATTTACATACAGAGACCCTGTCCGGGTTATTTAGACTTCTTTGGCTGGCCTCTTCCAGGTACCACCTGGTACTCTTCTGGAGCTTGCCAAACATCCGTGACAGGAGGGTCCACCCAGACCTGATGACGTCGTGTGGCCAGTACAGTGACGTCGTGACCCGCTATATGGGTCTGTGGCCACCTCTTTCATCTCCCTCCGGGTCTGGACCCCTATGTCCCGGACTGAACGAACCCCAGGGGGCCTAACAGGCGCCGGGTACGGGCCAGCTATCATTATCATGTCCATAACTGGGGCTGCTGAGGAGACCACTGAGGGAGGCTGGGGAGATTTACGGCGTGGGGTGGGCACTTGTGCAGAGGCCTGGTTGGGGGAGGCTGAAGGCTCGTAGGGTCTGTCAGTTTCCTGACACTCTGGGGAGTAGGGGTCGCACCTGGTAACATTTAGGGCGTACCATCCATTGTAACCCCAGTGTCGGGTGTAAGTCACCAAGTCTCCTGGCAACAGGTCCCTCCCCGGGTGTCCTTCTGGGAGGTGAGCCTCCACGTCCCGCCGGGTTACAAAAACTTCTAAATAAAGTCCAGGCTCCTGGATGAAGCCCCAACCACCTTTTAACTTAAAGTTCCGTACTGCACCCTTACGCCGCGGCTCCCTCACCGTACTTTTATCCTTTCTCATACGTGCCTTCTCTGCCAGGTCCTTCTCCAGGTGACGTTGCCGAAGCTTTTGGGATTCTCGCTGCTCCCTTTGTCGCTCTGCTTCCCGCTCCCGACGTCTCCACTCTTCCTCCTGACGCCGGTTGTAATTCTCCCCCACCAGCATCTCCATGTCTCCACCATCAAACGCCAGCTTACGATGTACGGTTTGCGGCAGCTCTCCTGGCGCCCGCCAGTCCTGGCGGCGCTCACCTGCGGCGGAAGCAGCCGGCTCTGGAACAGATGACGGTCGGGGCTCCGGTACAGGCAGGTAGAGCTCTGGTGCCTGCGCGGCCTCCTCCATGAGGACGGGTGTCGCTTCTTCTGCCTCAGCGACGGGGGCAGACAGCGGGATCTGGGGTGCTGGTGCGGCGTTTTCTGCAGGAACGGGTGCCTCCACTGTGATACTGGCAACCGGTTCAGATTGCAAGGGCTGGGATGCCCGCACGGCCTCCTGTACTGGAACGGGTGCCTCCACTGAGATACTGGCAACCGGTTCAGATTGCAAGGGCTGGGATGCCCGCACGGCCTCCTCTACTGGAACGGGTGCCTCACCTTCCGGTACAGACACTTCAGGGGGTAAGAGGGATTGGCGCCGCTCCAATTGTAATTTTAGGGCCCGCCAGCTCGCTTCCATCCTGGCGACCTCCTCCCGGTGCCGGGCCAGGTCTCTCAGGGTATCCTCCGCTTCTTCCAGCGTAGGAGGGTTTCCAGGCCGGGTGCCAAACGGTGGCTCCGTGGCGATCGGGTCGCTTCCGTGGGGGGAGAGCTCTGACTCCTCCATCCCTTCCCACTTCTGCTCACGTCCATTCGCCATCTCAGCAAAGTCACATGTGTCATTAGCATCAGGAGAGGCGACATCTTTTGTAGGGAGGCGGGACCTTCGCGTTCGTTTACGCCCACTGAGGAGGATGAGGAGGCGGAACTCCAGAGCTGTGGGGCACGATCTTACATTGCAGTAACATTTAGAGTGTGCGGACATCGTTTTCGCGCCACGGAGTGAGTGTACGCCCACGAGAGCACCCCCTTATTCTTCACCTGTGCCTCGTGGCGCAGATATGACGGAAAAATGGCAAATACAGTCTATGATGATTTTTGCAATTCTCAAGCAAAAAAACAGTTCAATTAAGGCACACAGGACTCGCTTATAGCGAGCTTCTGAATCCTGTTCGCTGGGTGCGATGCAACATCTCTGTGGCGACTGGACCCTCGGGTGCTTCTGTCTTTTCACAAATGCCGGCTTTACCCGGCAATTGAATCAGAGGCTATTTTACTATGTAGAAGTGAATAAACTATAAATATATGTATATATATATGTCACAATGACATGTATATATATATATATATATATATGTATTCTAAGTGTGTATATTTTGTGTTTACAAGGAAAGAAAGTGTTTTTTTAGTTGCGATATTTTGTTCCCATAGACTTACATGGGACTTCCGGTATCGGAATCGGATATCGCCGATAGTTAGTGATATCGGCGATACCATTCCGATCCGATATTTTTAGATATCGAGCAGTATCACTCAACACTAGTCTCCACGTAAAAATCAGATGCATATCTACAGTAGATGCAAATGTGCCCACAGTAGTCTATCAGTTTCATTTTCCAAATCTAGTTTTTATAGACTTGCTGTCATATACTAAAGTATACTCTACTACATCTAGTTTAGTAACAATAGCTAGTATTTTACTTTTTTCGCAATGCACCACAGTATGAATGAGACTGCTTCACACTTTGGTGTTACATTTACCAAAACACACGTAAGAACCACTTAGATACATATAATATAAAGGTTACAGTTATTTAATGTTTTCTTTGGGCTATATTCAATTCATCCTATAGGAACTTTACAATTTCAATTTTGGAAATCCCATAACAATAGTCTTTTCTAGGAAAAAGTCTAGCATAGAAAGAATTTGTATAGGCAATAGAGTAAAACAGAAAATAAAGTAAAGTAACAGGATCCTAATGTAGTCAGCATATGTCTGGGCATGTGTACTGAGATATATTCACCTGGAGATATTTTCTACTGAGTACCAGGAAATGAGCTAACCACAGAAGATATGACAAGCCACAGGAACTAAATGGTAACGAACTACTCTTCAAAAAACTATGCACTGGTGTATTGTTTTCATACCCTACTATCTACAATAAACTCAATTTCCATTTTCACATGAATTGTTTTTACCACAATTAACTTGATGATGTTTTTTATATATAATATAACTGAGACTTTCTACTACAACTGCTCTAAAAAGAAGGATTTTATAAAAAACTAGATGGTGGCCCGATTCTAACGCATCGGGTATTCTAGAATATGTATGTAGTTTATTTATGCATGGCTCCGCTTCCACCCTCCCATCCTTGTATACATGGCTCCGCTCCCACCCTCCAATTCTATATACATGGCTCCGTTCCCACCCTCCCATCCTTTATACATGGCTCCGCTCCCACCCTCCATCCTATATACATGGCTCCACTCCACCCTCCCATCCTATATACATGGCTCCACTCCACCCTCCCATCCTATATACATGGCTCCGCTCCCACCCTCCCATCCTTGTATATATGGCTCCGTTCCCACCCTTCCATCCTATATACATGGCTCTGCTCTCCCCCTCCCATCCTGTATACATGGCTTCACTCCACCCTCCCATCCTATATACATGGCTCCGCTCCCACCCTCCCATCCTATATACATGGCTCCACTCCCACCCTCCCATCCTATATACATGGCTCCGCTCCCACCCTCCAATTTTATATACATGGCTCCGTTCCCACCCTCCCATCCTATATACATGGCTCCGCTCCCACCCTCCCATCCTATATACATGGCTCCGCTCCCACCCTCCCATCCTATATACATGGCTCCTCTCCCACCCTCCAATTCTATATACATGGCTCTGTTCCCACCATCCCATCCTATATACATGGCTCCGCTCCCACCCTCCAACCTATATACATGGCTCCGCTCCCACCCTCCAATCTTATATACACGGCTCCGCTCCCACCCTCCAATCCTATATACACGGCTCCGCTCCCACACTCCCATCCTATATACATGGCTCCGCTCCCACCCTCCAATTTTATATACATGGCTCCGTTCCCACCCTCCCATCCTATATACATGGCTCCGCTCCACCCTCCCATCCTGCATACATGGCTCCGCTCCACCCTTCCATCCTATATACACGGCTCCACTCCCACCCTCCCATCCTATATACATGGCTCCGCTCCCACCCTCCAATCCTATATACATGGCTCCGCTCCCACCCTCCCATCCTATATACATGGCTCCGTTCCCACCCTCCCATCCTATATACACGGCTCCGCTCCACCCTCCAATCCTATATACATGGCTCCGCTCCCACCCTCCCATCCTATATACATGGCTCCGCTCCCACCCTCCCATCCTTGTATACATGGCTCCGCTCCACCCTCCCACCCTGTACACATGGCTCCGCTCCCACCCTGTATACATGGCTCCGCTCTCACCCTCCGCTGGGCTCCCCCGTCCTCACCATCATACTTACCCTGACACTGTCGCTGCACGTCCCTGCATCTCTATCCCGGCGGTCAGCTTCTTCCTCTGTGGTGCGGTCACGTGGTACCACTCATTAAGGTCATGAATATGGACGCCACGCCTATGGGAGTGGAGTCGCGTCCATATTCATGACCTTAATGAGCGGTATCACGTGACTGCACCACAGAGGATAGAAGCAGACTTGCCGGGACAGGGATGCAGAGACGGAAGGTGAGTATGTACTGTAGATGACCCGCGGCTACCGTCGGGAGGTCAGCAGCTAGCGCCGCTGATCTCCCGACAATAGCGGTGGCGTGCTGGACTGTGCTTGTCGCACAGCGGTGGCATGCCAGGTGGCATGCCAGGTTGAAATCCTGCGCCAATTCGCGGCCGGATGTGCCTGTTGCTGATTGGTCGCGTCCCTCCGGGCGCGACCAATCTGTGACGCAGGATTTCCGTTACAGACGGAAGTTAAAAGTTAGACAATTATATAGATAGATGATACTGTGTATTACCTCATGTCACTGAGTATTACCTCATATTACTGTGTATTACCTCATGTTACCGTATATTACCTCATATTACCTCATGTTACCTGTGTATTACCTCATATTACTGTGTATTACCTCATGCTACTGTATATTACCTCATTTTACTGTGTATTACCTCATGTTACTGTATATTACCACATGTTACTGTATAATATCACATGTTACTGTATATTACCTCATGTTACCTGTGTATTACCTCATGTCACTGTGTATTACCTCATGTTACTGTGTATTACCTCATTACTGTGTATTACCTCATATCACTGTGTATTAGCTCATGTTACCGTATATTACCTCATATTATCTTATGTTACCTGTGTATTACCTCATATTACTGTGTATTACCTCATATTACTGTGTATTACCTCATTTTACTGTGTATTACCTTGTTACTTATGTATTACCTCATGTCACCTGTGTATTACCTCATGTCACTGTGTGTTACCTGTGTTCAGTAAACGTGACAGAAGTACATCGGACACTGTAACTGACAAAACATGTTCAGTACATCATGGGCAGTTGGTGAGTTGTTATGAATGTGCTGGAGATGGTTTCTGAGCACAGGCTCCCTCTGGTGGTTGCAGACAGTACTGAACCTTACAGCGAGGAATGGCAATCTGGAATCACAGACTGGACTGATATAAGGGAGGTTCCCTCCCATGATGGTCGCCGGTGATCAATTGTTCTTGTCTCAATTGTGGTTTCTGGTTCATTTGGAAGTCTGCTGGAGTCTTGCATGCATCTGCTGCTTTCAGATAAGATATTTTCTGCTTTTCTTTTTGTGCTTGCTTTTTGCAAAATTTTCTGCACTTTTGTGGAGGTCAGCCGGGTCCCCTCCTGGGGCCTGTGCTCCTCTCAGTTTATCTGTAGCCACTGTTATTTGTTCATTTGCTTTTTCCTGTTTTTTCAGTGGCTGCGGCTTAGTTTTGTTACACCAGAGATCTGATTTAGGTGGTGGAGATCGTGTGATCTCAGGTGTTTTTGCAATCAGAAGAATTGGTATTTTTTAGGGTTTTTTGTTGGATTGCAGTCAGAATTCTTTCCTGTACTATTCTGTCTAGACAGATTGGGCCCCAGCGTTTGCTCATTCTATTTTCTGTCTGTGTCCGTGCTTCTTCTTGTCTAACCGCCATTACATGTTTGGGGGCTTTATATTTATTTTGGGGATCTGCTCCGGGGCAGATAGCTTTTATCTTTCTGCCTTTAGGTGTAGTTATCACTCAGGCTGTGACGAGGCATCTAGGATCAACGTAGGAACGCTCCACGGCTACCTCTAGTTGTGTGGTTAGTTCAGGTTACTGCAATCCAATAGGTTCCAGCCTCTCTGGTGTATTGCCGTTTTTGCTTTTTCTCCTCAGCTACCTAAACACAACAGTGAGTCACATGACCACATGGGCAGAGTTAGCCCTGCGTCGCTGATTGGCCACGGCCGGACCAATCAGCGACGCGGGATTTCCTGGACAGACAGAGAGACAGACAGGATAAGACGATTATATATATAGATTAGCATCAAACTCCCAAACTACCTGAGCCTAATGTTCAAAATGCAGTTTATAATTGTGTCACAACTTGAGATAAGGAAATCTTTTCAAATTCAAAAAGCTTTATAGAATTAGTTGCACAAAATTCAATTCATGGTGAAAAGGGATGAGCGAACCTGTGTAAGTTTGGGTTTTGGTACTCGGACTGGACATTATTGCAAAATTCGGTTGGGGTGCCAGAATTGTGCCCGAATTTGAACCATAACCCGAACTTTTGATATGGAAAATATTCTCTCTGTCTTCTTCTCAACTTACCCCGGAACTCCGAACATTCAACTGACTTCTGGGAAAAGTCCGTGTTCAATGATGAGCACCAGACACTATCTGTCGGGTACAAACCCTGAACTTTCGGTTTGCTCATTTGTAATGGTGAATGAATTTGCGAAACAAAAGTACTGCAAAGCCTCCAATTGTCCTGAAAATACATGTATGAGGTACCCAAGGACTGTATTGAACTCCTTTCAAGCTCTTTATCACAAACTCAGACTTATCCATAACAAATTGACCTCAACATATACGTCTATTGGTAAACAGATGATACCGTAATTAATGGTAACTAACAGCCACATTAACCCCTTTATTCCATCTGACGTACTATTCCGTCAATGTGCCCTGGGACTTCATTCCCAAGGAAGGAATAGTACGCTATATGCGATCAGCTGCGCTGCGCGGCCGGGTGTCAGCTGATTATCACAGCTGACACCCGGCACTATGTGCCAGGAGCGGTCACAGACCGCTCCCGACACATTAACCCCTGGCACACTGTGGTCAAACATGATCGCTGTGTCCTGGGGCACAGGGAAGCATCGCACAGGGAGGGGGCTCCCTGCGTGCTTCCCTGAGACCCTCAGAACAGCATGATGTAATCACGCTGTTCTGAGGGCTTCCTCCCTGCAGGACCCCGGATCCAAGATGGCCACGGGGTCCTTCGGGGTCTTGCAGGGAGGCGGCTTCCTCAGTGCCTGCTGAGAGCAGGTGCTGAGAAAGCCTGCAGCACTGCCTGTGAGATCGCCGATCTGTCCTTATACAGTGATGTCCCACCCTGGGACAAAGTAAAAAAGTAAAAAAAAATAAAAAATAAACGTGTAAAAAAAAATCCTAAATAAAGAATAAAAAATAAAATATTTCCCAATAAATTCATTTCTTCATGTAAATAAAAAAAAACAATAAAAGTACACATATTTAGTATCGCCGCGTCCGTCATGACCCGCTCTATAAACCTGTCCAATTAGTTAACCCCTTTAGTGAACCCCTTAAAAAAAATAAGGCAAAAAAACAATGCTTTATCATCATACCGCCGAACAAAAATAACACGCGATCAAAAAGACGGATACGAATAAACTTGGTACCGCAGAAAACATCATCTTGTCCCGCAAAAAACAGGCTGCAACACAGCATCATCAGCGAAAAAATAAAAAAGTTATATCTCGCAGAATAAAGAGATGCAAAAATAATTATTTTTTATATATAATCGTTTTTATTGTATAAAAGCGCCAAAACATACAAAAATTATATAAATGAGGTATCGCTGTAATCGTACTGACCCAAAGAATAAAACTGCTTTATCAATTTTACCACACGTGGAACGGTATAAAAGCCCCCCCCCAAAAGAAATTCATGAATTGTTGGTTTTTCTTCATTCTGCCTCACAAAAATTGTAATAAAAAGCGATCAAAAAATGTCATGTGCCCAAAAATGGTACCAATAAAAATGGCAACTCGTCCCGCAAAAAATAAAACCTCAAAGGACTCTGTGGGCCAAAATATGGAAAAATTATAGCTCTCAAAATGTGTTGATGCAAAAACTATTTTTGCAATAAAAAGTGTCTTTTAGCGTGTGACAGCTGCCAAACATAAAAATCCAATATAAATAGTAAATCAAACCCCCCTTTATCAACCCCTTAGTTAGGGAAAAATAATAAAATAAAAAAAAATGTATTTATTTCCATTTTCCCATTAGGGTTAGGGTTAGGGGTGGGGCTAAAGTTAGGGTTAGGTTAGTGTTGGGGCTAAAGTTAGGGTTAGGGTTGGGATTAGGGTTAGAGGTGTGTTAGGGTTAGGTTTGTGGTTAGGGTTATGATTAGGGTTGGGATTAGGGTTAGGGGTGTGATGGGGTTAGGGTTGGAGTTAGAATTGGGGGGTTTCCACTGTTTAGGCACATGAGGTGCTCTCCAAACGTGACATGGCGTCTGATCTCAATTCCAGCCAATTCGGCATTGAAAAAGTCAAACGGTGCTCCTTCCCTTCTGAGCTCTGCACCCAAACAGTAGTTTACCCCCACATATGGGGTATCAGCTTACTCAGGAAAAATTGCACAATAACTCTTGGGGTCCAATTTCTTCTGTTACCCTTGAGAAAATAAAAAATTGGGGGCGAAAATATCATTTTTGTGGAAAAAAATATGATTTTTTATTTTTATGGCTCTACGTTATAAACTTCTGTGAAGCACTTGGGGGTTCAAAGTTCTCACCACACATCTAGATAAGTTCCTTTGGGGTTCTAGTTTCAAAAATTGGGTCACTTGTGGGGGTTTCCACTGTTTAGACACATTAGGGGCTCTCCAAACGCGACATGATGCCCGCAGACTATTCCATCAAAGTCTGCAATCCAAAACATCACTACTTCCCTTCCGAGCCCAACGTGTGCCCATACAGTAGTTTTCTCCCACATATGGGGTATCAGCGTGCTCAGAACAAATTGAACAACAACTTTTGGGGTCCAATTTCTCCTGCTACCCATGGGAAAATAAAAAAATGGGGACTAAAAGATCATGTTTGTCGAAAAAATATGATCTTTTTATTTTCACGCCCGGGAGTTATAAACTTCTGTCAAGCACTTGGGGGTTCAAAGTGCTCACTACACATCTAGATAAGCTCCTGTGGGGGTCTAGGTTCCAAAATGGGGTCACTTGTGGGGGGTTTCCACTGTTTAGGCACATCAAGGGCTCTCCAAACGCGACATGACACCCACAGACCATTCCATCAAAGTCTGCATTACTAAACCTCACTACTTCTATTCCGAGCCCCGACGCGTGCCCATACAGTAGTTTTCTCCCACATACAGGGTATCAGCATACTCAGGACAAATTGGAAATTGGAGAACAACTTTTAGGGTCCAATTTTTCCCATTAACCTTGGGAAAATAAAAAATTGGTGACTAAAAGATCATTTTTGTGGGAAAAAAATAGGCTTTTTTATTTTCATGCCTGGGCATTATAAACTTGTGTGAAGCACTTGGGGTTCAAAGTGCTCACCACAGATCTAGATAAGTTCCTTAGGGGGTCTAGTTTCCAAAATGGGGTCACTTGTGGGGGGTTTCCACTGTTTAGGCACATCAGGGGCTCTGCAAACTGAACATGACACCCATCAAAGTCTGCATTCCAAAATTTCATTACTTCCTTTCCGAGCCCTGCCGTGCTCCCAAACAGTATTTCCCCCCCACATATTGGGTATCAGCGTACGCAGGACTAATTGGACAACAACTTTTAGGGTCCAAATTCCTTGGGAAAAATCAAATATTGGGGACTAAAAAATCATTTTTGTGGAATTTTTTTTTTTCACAATCAGGCATTATAAACTTTAGTGAAACACTTGGGGGTTGAACGTGCTCACAACAGATCTAGATAAGTTCCTTAGGGGTCTAGTTTCCAAAATGGTGTCACTTGTGGGGGGTTTCCACTGTTTAGGCACATCAAGTGCTCTCCAAACACGACATCGCGTCCAGCCAATTCTGCGTTGAAAAAGTCAAACTGCGCTCCTTCCCTTCGAAGCTCTGCCATGCACCCAAACAGTGGTTTACCCCACATATAGGGTATCAGTGTACTCAGGACAAATTGCACAATAACTTTTGAGGTCTTGTTACCCTTTGGAAAATAAAAATTGGGGTGAAAAGATCATTTTTGGGGAAAAATATGATTTTTTAATTTTACGGCTCTACGTTATAAACTTGTGTGAAGCATTTAGGGGTTCAAAGTGCTCACCACAGATCTAGATAAATTCCTTAGGGGGTCTAGTTATTGAAATGGGGTCACCTGTGGGGGGTTCCCGCTGTTTAGGCACATCAGGGGCTATACAAATGTGACATGGCGTTCAATCTCGACTCCAGCCAATTTTGGTTTGAAAAAGTCAAATGACGCTCCTTCCCTTCCGAGCTCTGCAGTGCGCCCAAACAGTGGTCGCCCCCACACATAGGGTAGCAGCGTACTCAGGACAAATTGGACAACAACTTTTAAGGTCCAATTTCTCCTGTTACCCTTGGGAAAATAAAAAATTGGTGACTGAAATATAATTTTTGTGGGAAAAAAATAGGATTTTATTTTCATGCCCGAGCATTATAAACTTGTGTGAAGCACTTGGGGGTTCAAAGTGCTCACCACAGATCTAGATAAGTTCCTTAGAGGGTCTAGTTTCCAAAATGGGGTCACTTGTGGGGGGTTTCCACTGTTTAGGCACATCAGGGGCTCTGCAAACTGAACATGACAACCAAATGCATTCCAAAACGTCATTACTTTCTTTCTGAGCCCTGCCATGCGCCCAAACAGTATTTTCCTCCCACATATGGGGTATCTGCATACTCAGGACAAATTGGAAAACAACTTTTGGTGTCCAATTTCCTTGGGAAAAATCAAAAATTGGGGACTAAAAAATCATTTTTGTGGAAATTTTTTTTTTCACACCCAGGCATTATAAACTTTAGTGAAACACTTGGGGGTTCAAAGTGCTCACGACAGATCTGGATAAGTTCCTTAGGGGGTCTAGTTTCCAAAATGGTGTCACTTGTGGTGGGTTTCCCACTGTTTAGGCACATCAGTGGATCTCCAAACGCGACATGGTGTCCAATCTCAATTCCAGCCAATTTTGGTTTTAAAAAGTCAAGCAGCGCTCCTTCCCTTCCAAGCCCTGCCGTGCGCCCAGACAGTGGTTTTCCCCCACATATGGGGTATCAGCGTACTCAGGAGAAATTGCACAACAACTTTATCTGTCCATTTTCTCCTTTTACCCTCGTTAAAATAAAAAAATTGTTTGTAAAAGATAATTTTCGGGACTAAAAAGTTAAATGTTCATTTTTTCCTTCCAAGTTGCTTCAGCTCCTGTGAAGCACCTGAAGGGTTAATAAACTTCTTGAATGTGGTTTTGAGTACCTTGAGGGGTGCAGTTTTTAGAATGGTGTCACTTTTGGGTATTTCCTGCCATATAGACCCCTCAATGGAAAGAAGAAAGTGTGCACACGGTCTGAAAAGTTGAGGTGCAAGTGTAACGGAATTAATCCGACTATAGAGTATTATAATACACTGCACACTCTATAGGAATTCTATGCAAATCTTGGAAAATTTATTTATACAACCAATAAGGAAAAAGACAAAAAAGACACATAATAAGTATAAGCGACACACAAAGCATTTGACGTTTCGACTCTCCCGAGTCTTAATCATAAGTCACTGCAATATCAGAAGAGGTATAGGAATAATGAATTTCTGATAAAGCTGAAGGTTTATGAGGAATAATGAGCGGCCATATACTTAGTGCGTGTATAGGTATTGAACCTTTATGGTTGTTATTATAGGTAAATTGAACGAAATATGTGAGCCAGGTGTAAGTGGAACCTGGCAGGGGTGATGTATGAGCAGCGCTCCCACGCCTTGCTCTGTGCTGACGCCAGCACTATGACTTTGCAGCACTGGGGTACTTGTTTTAAATTCCACCAACGACAACATCTACAAGTAGTTTTTGTGATCTCCCTATGTTTGCCTGGGTACTACGGTTTTCTCCTACTCTCCAAAGACATATTTAATAGGAAATTTAAGCTGTGAGCCCCAATCGGGACAGCAGTGCTCATGTCTGTAAAACACTATAGCATTAATGCTACTATATAAGTGAGTAAAATTAATTAAATGCAAAATGATTCTATTTTGGGAGCAGATGCCAATGTTTTATACAAAGGAAGTGTACACAGAAGAGGCAGTAGCTTCTTGACAAGCCATAATCCAAAAATGATACCTTGGAAGTTATAGTTTTTAACAAGCCTTCCAAAAACTATCCCTTATTCGAGATCAGTAAAAGCTTTGGAACAAGATCTAGTACCTAGATTGTCTTGAATTTTGTTCAAAGTAGTGACGTTATCTCTGTGACTAAGGGCGGTTCTAAATCCCGGAAACGCATCAGAGATATACAACTAGTACAACATAAGTAAATTTTTAATGGAACCTAAATAAAGAAGTCTGTTATATATTTTATAAGTGGAAGTGCCGGCATTTCTTCCCTTTTTAGTTTTGCTCTAAATCACACATACAGGAACATATACAGAAACACACGCACATAAATAATTTCAATGTCGGTCCCAGCTGTTCAATTTTCACAGGGCAGAGCGCCTTCCCTTTTCCATGTGTCCATGCTTGACCAGTGATATCTACAGTTAGGTCCATAAATATTTGGACAGAGACAACATTTATCTAATTTTGGTTCTAGACATTACCACAATGAATTTGAAACAAAACAAATCAGATGCAGTTGAAGTTCAGACTTTCAGCTTTCATTTGAGGGTATCCACATTAAAATTGGATGAAGGGTTTAGGAGTTTCAGCTCCTTAACATGTGCCACCCTGTTTTTAAAGGGACCAAAAGTAATTGGACAATTGACTCCAAGGCTATTTCATGGACAGGTGTGGGCAATCCCTTCATTATATCATTCTCAATTAAGCAGATAAAAGGGCTGGTGTTGATTTGAGGTGTGGTGTTTGCATTTGGAAGGTTTAGCTGTGAAGGAAACATGCGGTCAAAGGAGCTCTCCATGCAGGTGAAACAAGCTATCCTTAAGCTGCAAAAAACAGAAAAAACCCATCCGAGAAATTGCTACAACTTTAGGAGTGGCAAAATCTACAGTTTGGTACATTCTGAGAAAGAAAGAAAGCACTGGTGAACTCATCAATGCAAAAAGACCTGGGCGCCCACGGAAGACAACAGTGGTGGATGATCGTAGAATACTCTCCATGGTGAAGAGAAACCCCTTCACAACAGCCAACCAAGTGAACAACACTCTCCAGGAGGTAGGCGTATCAATATCCAAATCTACCATAAAGAGAAGACTGCATGAAATTAAATACAGAGGGTTCACTGCACGGTGCAAGCCACTCATAAGAATCAAGAATAAAAAGGCTAGGCTGGACTTTGCTAAAAAACATCTAAAAAAGCCAGCACAGTTCTGGAAGAACATTCTTTGGACAGATGAAACCAAGATCAACCTCTACTAGAATGATGGAAAGAGAAAAGTATGGCGAAGGCGTGGTACAGCTCATGATCCAAAGCATACCACATCATCTGTAAAACATGGCGGAAGCAGTGTGATGGCTTGGGCATGCATGGCTGCCAGTGGCACTGGGTCACTAGTGTTTATTGATGATGTGACACAGGACAGAAACAGCCGAATGAATTCTGAGGTATTCAGAGCCATACTGTGTGCTCAGATCCAGCCAAATGCAGCCAAACTGATTGGTCGTCGTTTCATACTACAGATGGACAATGACCCAAAACATAAAGCCAAAGCAACCCAGGAGTTTATTAAAGCAAAGAAGTGGAATATTCTTGAATGGCCAAGTCAGTCACCTGATCTCAACCCAATTGAACATGCATTTCACTTGTTAAAGACTAAACTTCAGACAGAAAGGCCCACAAAAAACAACAACTGAAAACCACCACGGTGAAGGCCTGGCAGAGCATCAAAAAGAAGGAAACACAGTGTCTGGTGATGTCCATGAGTTCAAGACTTCAGGCAGTCATTGCTAACAAAGGGTTTTCAACCAAGTACTAGAAATGAACATTTTATTTACAATTATTTAATCTGTCCAATTACTTTTGGTCCCTTTAAAAACAGGGTGGCACATGTTAAGGAGCTGAAACTCCTAAACCCTTCATCCAATTTTAATGTGGATACCCTCAAATGAAAGCTGAAAGTCTGAACTTCAACTGCATCTGATTTGTTTTGTTTCAAATTCATTGTGGTAATGTCTAGAACCAAAATTAGATAAATGTTGTCTCTGTCCAAATATTTATGGACCTAACTGTATAAGTGTCTAGCTTAGTCATTTCAAGAGCTAAACCAACCTCCTCCTACATCACAGCTAAAACAGAGACAGAGGACAGTGCAGGCTTAGTTATTGAAAAATGACAGACAGCAAGGTCTACTCACACATATCACTGGTCATGTGCCATGACAGGTCGATGAAGAAAACCCTTTTCTGTGCCAGGAATAAAGATAAAGGGCTCGTCCAATTTTTACAATAATTTTTAACAGCTGCCAATGTTGGAGTGGTCCTGTGCCATATTGCTGGCATCAGATGTCATCTGCTGTATTTCAGTCCTCATGGCTCCATTGGTAAGCGGTGGTACTAGGGTTACTATGGTAACTGATTGGCTGCAGCAGTCATATGCAGCACACATGTAAACAAAGACCAGGAGCACGGCTGGGGGGTCAACGCTTGGTTACCAGGGGAAAGAATAGATGAATTGTATTTGTTTTTTATTGGAAATCATGGGCAGCTATTTTTAAAAAAGTTTTGTAAAAGTTGATTAACCGGGACCTGGGTGTAACACTAAAATCATGTAATGGATGGAGCTCTGAATAAAATTTATTAGAAGATTCACCTAATTAAAATTTGAAACAAATCTAGAGCACTCTTTATTTGGCTGGACCAACATTTTGTACATCTCTTCCTTGCAAAATTATTCAACTCTCATTTCAAATTAGATTTATTAGCTAAATTTACAAATTTTTTGCTATTTCCAATAAACTAATGAAATATGAGCAATTTATATACAATAACACAACTGTAAGGTTCTTTGTCTCTGTTGACATGTTCCTTGAAACTCAGTTTTTCGTCGGCCATTTTGCTTTCTGTCTTTCTGCAGCTCTTGCCCTCAGTTAATATGGAGTTTCCAGTTTTCATGTTCCCGCCCTGATTCTTCCCTCTTGCTTCTTAAGCAGCCTCAGCTGAACAATCAGTGCTCCTGAATCAAGCCTCAGTCAGTCTGTGACCTGACTCCTGGAAGCCTTGGACTTGTACTCCAGCTATTCCCTACTGAGGAACCTTGGAACACTTTTGGACTCTGGAAACCTGCTGCTTGGTGAATCCATGTTTGCAGAGGAATTACGGTACAGAGAAGAGATCCTGAACCTGCTTTGGAGATTTATTGTAGTGCTTGAAGTTACTCTGGCCTGCTGTGTCTCCTGTCGCTGTTCCTGCAAACTGTGTGAACTTTTCAGCATGCTTGTATGAAGTAATACAAGTCATTTCATATCAACCTATGTCTCCTGTGTTTTTCTCGCACCCAAGCACAAGACGCTATAGGAACTGTACACTATACTTGACAAGATTCAGGAGCCAATGTTTAGTGTCTGCTGGGTCTGGGAAAGCCGTGTCTGCTGTGACTGTGGATATCAGATGTCCGTTTAATACCTTATGTGATGACAGTGGTTGTGACTTCTCACAACCATTCCAGGTGAGCGCATTCCCTTAAAATTTTACTCTGGAGTGTTACCACAGGTAAACACTATTGTTTTTTTTTTGTTTTTTTTCCTTTCCTCTTCCAGCACTTCTGCCTTAAAAGATCTGGAAGATGGAGGCCCGCATAAAGGAACTTTGCGGAGTGACTGATACAATCCTTTCAGATGTCCAGACTTTAAAAACCCGTTTTGCAAGCCTACAGGACCTCACTAATCATAATTTGCAAGTGTTTGGACAGACTACCCAGGAATTGCGAGCCAGGATTGAGGCTCTAGAGGAACGAGCCCAGGCTCCTGCCATAACCCCGAGTTCTGGGATCCCCAAATTACCTCCTTTTCGTTTTGGCGGTGAACGTGAGAAATTCAGGGGATTTATTAATCAATGCAATTTATTTTTCTCTGCACATGCTTCACAATTTCCCACTGAACGATCCAAAGTGCTTACTATAATCATGTTGCTTACCAATAAGGCTTTGATGTGGGCAAACCCTCTGATTGAGACTGAGGATGATTGTTTGAATCACCTTGACGCTTTTATTTCAGCCATGGGGCAGGTGTTTGATGACCCCAATCGAGGTGCAACAGCTGAAGCAGCCATGTTAACTTTGCGCCAAGGTAAGCGTTTCAGTAGCCGAATATGCCCTGGATTTCAGGAGATGGGCTCTTGATACCACTTGGGACACTTCCGCTAAAAAATCTATTTTTCGGAAAGGGTTGTCTCCACTGATTAAGGATGAACTTGCTCGTGCCGACCCTCCCACTGCGTTAGGTGACTTTATTAAAATATTGTATCCGTATTGATGCTCGTCTGACTGAACGCAGACAAGAGAGATGGTTCGAAAATAATCGCACTAACCTTTTACTACCTCCCTCCTCAGCTAAGGAACCTTTGAGTAGGATCACAAGGGAACCAGAACCTGAACCCATGCAGGTGGACTCTTTACAAAGCGGGTTAGTGATGCACGCAAAGAACATCGTATAAAGGAAAATCTATGTTTCTACTGTGGTAAGTCAGGGCACTTCATTATAATCTGCCCCAGCCGTTCTCGTAAGACTACTGCAGCAGTCATTCACTGTGAGTGTTGCGAGAGGAGCTCTGTCATGTCCGAGCCTCAGGCTCCAGAGAGATCTGCTGCAAGAGATCTTGATTTCTCGGACTTAAACTCTGTTAGTTCTGGGGACGATGACGGTATAAACGCTGCAATTTTTCAAGTTTCCTCAGCGGTGTCCCAGCTGAGTTGTAAAAGAAACAATTCTCATTGCTTCCTTTCCATCAAACTCTGGGTTGACTCAGTCTGGGTGTCTAGCTCTGCTATGATCGACTCAGGAGCAAGTGGAAATTTCATGGATATTTCCTTTGCTCTGGAACAGGGGATACGTTCAGTGAAGAAGGCTACTCCAGTAGAGATGGAGACTGTGGA
>JARQOD010000004.1:317084142-317212297 GCA_033576555.1 Oophaga sylvatica
AGACCCAAGCCATCAAGGATTGGCCAATTCCTAGAAATGTGAAGGAGGTGCAGCGTTTCATCGGGTTTGCCAACTTCTATAGACGTTTCATTAAGAATTTTTCTGAGGTAGTGTCACCTATCACCCAACTTACCCGGAAACAGTCTAGGTTCTCCTGGACCCCGCAAGCTCAGGAAGCATTTTCCTGTTTAAAGGATAAATTTACCACCGCACCTATCTTAGTACATCCCAACCCCGAGCTTGCCTTCATAATAGAGGTGGATGCTTCAGACTGTGCCGTTGGAGCTATACTCTCTCAGAGAACAGGTGAGAAGAATGTCTTGCATCCCTGTGCCTTCTTTTCCCAGCAGTTGTCTTCGGCTGAGAGGAACTACGATGTGGGCAATAGAGAATTGTTGGCCATTATTGCCGCCTTCAAGGAATGGAGACACCTTCTTCAGGGAGCTGCACAGCAAATAGTCGTCCTGACAGACCATCGTAACCTTGAATTTATCAGGTCGGCTAAGTGCCTGACTCCTCGCCAGGCTCGCTGGAATCTTTTCCTAAACCAATTTAATTTTGTCATTTCTTATAGACCAGGATCGCGCAATGGAAAGGCTGATGCACTCTCTAGGATTCATTCAGCAGAGACACGTCCACTTACTCCTCCTAAGACTATTCTTCCTGACTCTAGATTCCTGGGAGTGATTCATAATCAAGACCTACTTAAGGACATCAAGGAAGCATACCATGCGGATTCTTTGTTGGCTCAACCCCCAAGGGACGTAAGTCTTGTCTTTAAGAATGGTGTGTGGATTCAGGGACAACGTCTGTATATACCTGAAACAGTCAGATTGAGAGTATTGCAACTCATCCACGATTCCAAGATAGCCGGGCATAGGGGAATTCTAAAGACACAAGAATTTCTTTCTCGTTTCTTTTGGTGGCCCACTTACAGGAAAGATGTCTTAAACTATGTCACTTCATGTGAAGTCTGTGCAAGATGCAAAACACCTCGCTCCTCACCAACTGGTCTGTTGCAACCTCTTCCCACCCCGTCCCGCCCGTGGGGATCCATTTCTATGGACTTCATTGTGGAGTTACCAACCTCTCAAGGGAAGAACACCATTCTAGTGGTGGTTGACCGTCTAACAAAGGCAGCTCATTTTATCCCTTGTGTCGGCTTACCCACTGCAAAACAGACATCAGACTTGATGATTAAGAATGTGTTTCGCTTACATGGAGTACCGGATGAGGTCATTTCGGATCGAGGGGTGCAATTCACTTCAAGGTTTTGGCAAAATTTCTGTGCAGCATTGGACATTAAAGTAAACCTTTCTTCTGCTTTTCATCCCCAGACTAATGGACAGACAGAACGAACCAATCAGACCCTGGAGCAGTATCTCCGCTGTTTTATCTGCCACCTACAGGATGATTGGGTGGATCTACTTCCACTGGCTGAGTTCTCTTATAACAACTCTCAGAGCGCCTCCACTAAGCAGTCTCCTTTTTACTCCAATCTAGGTTATCATCCTAACATTCTTCCTCGATTTCCCATAGATACGCCCTTGCCGGCAGTGGCTGAAAGAATCACTTCTTTACAAAAGAATATGGATCTTCTAAAGGAAAATCTAGAATTGGCTCAGGAAAGGTACAAGAAAGCAGCAGATAAATTTCGTAAACCTGCACCAGCTTTCAAGGTAGGAGATTTGGTCTGGCTGTCAACCAGAAATCTTAAATTAAAGATTCCATCGTCTAAATTGGGACATAAGTACATTGGACCTTATAAGATCAATAAGATTATAAGTGCTGTTGCTTGTCGTCTTCAACTGCCCAGAACTATGAGAATCCACCCTGTCTTTCATGTATCCCTACTAAAGGCTGCAACACCCAATACGTTTCCTGGACGTTCTTCTCCTTGCCCTGACCCAGTGCTGGTCGATGGTCAGGAAGAATTTATGGTGGAAAGGATTCTAGATTCCAGGTTGTACAGAAATCAGTTGCAATATTTGATTAAATGGCAGGGCTACCCAGTGGAGGACAACTCATGGGAACCAGTCAATAATGTAAATGCTCCTCGCCTGCTCCGCCAGTTTCATCAGAGGTATCCTGACAAGCCTGGTCTGAGGTCATCCGGAGGTTGTCCCTAAGGGGGGAGTAATATAAGGTTCTTTGTCTCTGTTGACATGTTCCTTGAAACTCAGTTTTTCGTCGGCCATTTTGCTTTCTGTCTTTCTGCAGCTCTTGCCCTCAGTTAATATGGAGTTTCCAGTTTTCATGTTCCCGCCATGATTCTTCCCTCTTGCTTCTTAAGCAGCCTCAGCTGAACAATCAGTGCTCCTGAATCAAGCCTCAGTCAGTCTGTGACCTGACTCCTGGAAGCCTTGGACTTGTACTCCAGCTATTCCCTACTGAGGAACCTTGGAACACTTTTGGACTCTGGAAACCTGCTGTTTGGTGAATCCATGTTTGCAGAGGAATTACGGTACAGAGAAGAGATCCTGAACCTGCTTTGGAGATTTATTGTAGTGCTTGAAGTTACTCTGGCCTGCTGTGTCTCCTGTCGCTGTTCCTGCAAACTGTGTGAACTTTTCAGCATGCTTGTATGAAGTAATACAAGTCATTTCATATCAACCTATGTCTCCTGTGTTTTCCTCGCACCCAAGCACAAGACGCTATAGGAACTGTACACTATACATGACAACAACTAATGTAACAACATGTAATGACCGCCATTCATTACTTATTTGCTGATTGTTGTTCGTTAGACAGTCAGCCCACATTCATAGATTGTTCATGGCAGCACATGTCCTGTTCTTGGCAGCACTTATCCTGGCTGCTGAGAATGATGATCTTTTAAGTCAGCCAAAAGATCATATCACCTAATGAATGAGCTTTTCTCTTGTTTGTAAGGTGATCCTCCCCCTGTTTACACTGAATGATTATCATGAAATGAGCGTTGTTAGACCCTACGATCACAACAATCATGCAGTGTAAATGCACCTATAGCCTAGTTTTCATAGATAGTGGCTTCTCGCACACTAATATTCTTGGGTTTGCTTGCTGAAATCACCTTCTTCAAAACTAAACAAAGATTTTCAAAAGTGTCAGCCTCAGGTGGCAACCAGCATAATGTTTGTATGTTTGTTGTTTGTATGTAGGGATGAATAAACTCGAATGGTAAAGTTCGGGGTCCATTACCGGACCTCGAACACTGACTTTTTACTGTATGTCCGGTTTCCTGTTCGGGTTAGCTAGTCTAATATAGTTTGTTGAAAGGCTGCAGCGCAGGCAATCAACAAGCTTTTAGACTGTATGCACTTACAAAGCCATCACAGCCATGCCAATTATTGGCATGGTTGTGATTGGCCAGCACAGCACGTGACCCGGCTTGTATAAAGGCTGGATCACGAGTGCCGCCACCATTATGCTCTCATTAGTGTAGGGATAGAACTCAGCTGGAGTGAGGGGCATATTTGGACTGCTCACTCTGCTGTGTGTACTCTGCAACCCATATCTGCGAGAGTACTGTGCCTTTAAGCTGCTTTGTGTACTCTGCACCTCCCACCTGCGGGAGTACTGTTCATTTAAGTCGCTGTGTATGCTGTCTCAGCCAGTATTAATATGACATTTCATACTTACTGTGTACTTTGCTGCCACCTAGTGGTTATTGTTTAGTGCTGTCTCGGGTTCTATTTCCCATAATACTTTGCTCTCTCTCTCTCACTCCTCTCAACTGTCTTCCCTTTCCGGCATCCATCTTGTGTGCTTCGTCATTCTGTGGTTCTCATCATTCATGCTAGGAGCTTCAACGCAGCATTCCTTTTAGACCTCTATACTCTTTCTTCTGAAGCCACCTTGATACCTCTTGCCTGAAGGAAATTGTATGTATTCATCTGCACAAAGTATTATAATGCCAATAAACCTTTCAGTTACATTCAAGTTCACCTTCTCAAGAAGATATCTGTGCACGATTAAGATTAATGAAGGAAGTTTTATAGTGAGTTCCTATCTACCATTGTTTATATCGGAGATTGTCACTCACAAGGATCAGAGCTGTCTCTTACATATATCGGTGGCAGAATAGTCTAAAAGGAGCTGTTGTTGCGGCCTATTGCATGTTTACCTCACAGACTGTTAACCAGGAAAGACACCTCTTACTCCTGCTTGCATAGGAAGCCCAAGTCCTTTGTGCCTGTGTGTATATTATACAGTCTGCTAGCAAGTGTGCGCCATCCGCATCTCACAAGTATAGAAACATGTCCATGAAAGATAGTATGGATCCCTGTGCTGTGGAATCAGAACAGACGCATCACGTCTCAGACAACACAGATGCACGAGAAGCAGACTCTATGCTGATCCCTGAACAAAGTGTCCGACCTAAGCGCACAAATAAACCCACGCAAAAGGTCAGAGAGAACTTTGAGGCAACTAGAGATGAGTTCCTCAATAACCTGAGTATCTTATGGGAAAGAACCGAGCGGTGTATTGCAGCTATTTCACGCCATAAGAATAACACAGCAGACCTAACCACAGCCTTGCATCGGTTATCTGAAGCCTATGATTGCTATCAGCGGCTATCCACAAAGTATGCCACATTTCTGGGTAATTCTGATATGGACGATGCCTTAGCAGAGTTAACTGAGCGAAAGACCTTACTCCAAAGAAACAATGCTATCGTGCAAGATGCCAAAGACAAGGCAGAGTGCCGCATCACATACCTGCAAGAAGTGAGGTCACAGCAATCGACTTCAACTAAAATCACATCTCGATCCTCCAGATCTTCTCGTTCCAAAAGATCGGCGTTATCTGAGAGGCTAATAGAAATCCGTGCTGATGCAGAAGAAGCCAAAGTAAGGAGTTCATTTGCTAGGAAGGAAGCAGAGATAGCAGCCCAGCTGAAAGTGAAGGCAGCAGAGGCAGAGGCCCAGATGAAAATTCTCCAAACAGAAAAGGAAGAAGCCGCTGCCATGGCTAAATTAAAGGTGTTTGAGCAAGCAGTAGCTGACAAGACCACCTTAGACTGTCCTTTCCTAGAAGAAATAGAAGATCCGGCTATACGTACCAAGGATTACGTGTTAAAACACCAAACATCCACACATCCTGCTAATTATGACCTAAATCACGATTCAGAAGCCTTAAACCCTCACATACCGGTACTTCTCCCAAGCTACCACATAGACGCTCCTGCCCAGCCACAGATTCTACTGCCCAATAGTGACAAGGTAACTTTCAGCACCAACCCACAGTTTCAGCTACGACAAGCAGACCCTCCAGAGACTAAACTACACCTAAACCCTCGTGCAACATCATTCTGGCCTCAAGTGTCTCATCCTTACACGCCAAGGGACTTACACACCTCAGAGGTACCACAAGTCAATCTTGCAACAAGGAACGAGAACACAGACATGTCAGAGTTTGCCAAATATATGATACGCAGGGAACTAGTAAACAGTAGTCTCTCAAAGTTTGATGACTCTGCTGAGAACTATAGATCCTGGAAGTCAACCTTTGAAGCTGTAATCACAGGTCTTAACCTTACCGCCAAGGAACAACTGGACTTGCTTGTCAATTGGTTAGGCCCAGAATCCACAGAGCGCATCAGAACATTAAGAGCAATCCATGTTGGCCATTCAGATGCGGGTCTCACTGCAGCATGGGAGAGGCTGGAACAAACCTATGGCAGCGCGGAAGCTATAGAAAGCGCATTATTTAGGAAACTGCAAAACTTCCCAAAGATAACTAACAAAGACAATCGCAAACTGCAGGATCTAAGTGATCTGCTGAAGGAATTGGAGTTAGCCAAACTAGACCCTCGTCTTCCAGGACTGAGCTACCTAGACACCGCACATGGTGTGAACCCGTGGTCATTAAGCTACCACACGGCATGCAAGACAAATGGGCAGACTTGGGATCAAGGTACAAGAGAGAGCATAAAGTGTCCTTTCCATCTTTCTCTTATTTTGCCAGGTTTATCAGCGACCAAGCTCAGAAGAAGAATGATCCCAGCTTTGACTTTGCCGAACCTGCTTTGACCTGTTCATCATCATTCTCAAAGCAAGGTAAAACAACGAGTGAATATAAAGACTTCAAAGGGACGGTATCTGTGAGAAAGACAGACATTCCACTTGCAACATCGTCATCTACTAAGCAAGGCTTCCCTCTAGGCAATGCAAAGAATTTCAGTCTTATGTGCCCTATCCATAGAAGTCCTCATTCATTGAAAGAATGCCGTGGGCTCAGGGCAAAACCCGTGCAGGAGCGCAAAGACATCCTCAAGGAGCTTGGAATATGCTACAAGTGTTGTGCCTCCTCATTCCACATCGCTAAAGACTGCAAAACCATTGTTAAGTGTGCTGAATGCAGTAGCAATGAGCATGTGACAGCTATGCATCCAAATACATCTGAAGACAATGCCCAACCTTCAGTATCTAAGCCCGAGTCAAGGTATGGCGGGGAGCCACAAGGCCATGAGCCAACTAAAACTGCTGTATCCTCTTCGTGCATGGAAGTATGTGGAGAAGAAAGCGGCCCCAAGTGTTGTGCCAAGGTATGTCTTGTCAAAGTGTATCCTGAGGGGCAACTTGAGAAAGCCACTAGGATGTACGCCATCATAGACGAACAAAGCAACAGGTCTCTAGCAAAGCCCAAATTCTTTGACATCTTCAGCATACAAGGACCAGCAACACCATACACTCTCAATAGTAGAGACATTTGGCAGACGAGCCATTGGGTATGTTATCTCTTCAATCAAAGAGAACATACCTATACCCTTGCCAACAATAATTGAGTGTGACCATATACCTGATGAAAGACAGGAGATTCCCACTCCAAAAGCTGCACTTCACCATTCCCATTTAAAGCACCTAGCTAAAGAAATTCCTCCTATAGACACGAATGCTGACATACTGATCCTGCTCGGAAGGGATATCCTGAGGGTCCATAAGGTGCGACAACAATGCAATGGTCCAGATGATGCCCCATATGCACAAAGACTCGACCTAGGCTGGGTGATTATGGGTGATGTATGCATGGAAAAATGCCACAAACCATCCAGGGTAAACTCCTTCAAAACCTATGTGCTAAGCAATAGTCCTTCACCAGCGGTTGCTTCATATGGCTTACATAGGACAGCCTTTGATGGTGAATCAGAGTATGGGAAGGATGCAAGAAACTTCAAAGAAAGAGATTTCTATGTGGACGACGGCCTAAAGTCCTTGCCCACGGCTGAAGAGGCCATCGATCTGCTAAAAAGGACACAAGGTATGCTTTCCAAGGCCAATCTGAGACTACACAAAAACGCATCCAACTGCGCCGCCGTCATGGAAGCCTTCCACCCTAGCGACCAGGCTGTGGAATTCAGAGACTTGAACCTGGGTCTCGACAACCCGCCTGTTCAAAGAAGCTTAGGATTGCGGTGGGACTTGCGGAAGGATTCATTCATCTTTCAGGTCAGTCATGCAGACAAGCCATTCACCAAACGTGGAGTTCTTTCAGTAGTGAACAGGCTTTATGATCCTCTGGGGTTTGTAGCTCCTTTGACCATACAAGGCAAGGCACTGTTAAGACAGCTCTCAGAAACTGTTAAAGACTGGGATACCCCATTGCCCACTGACAAACAACAAAAGTGGGAGTCTTGGAAGAAATCCCTGTGTGCCTTAGACAAGGTTTGCATACCACGAAGCTACACTCCATCATCTCTTCATACAAGTCAAGATCATGCAACGCGACCAGTATCTTCTAGTGTCTTCGCAAATTCTTCTTGGTTAACAGGTCCAGAGTTTTTGCAAAACCAAGCTGAAGAGACCTCCAGCGATAACATCTTCAGTCTCCAGGATCCTGACAACGATCCCGAAATCCGTCCAGAAGTAAGTGCCCTTTCTACCAGATTAGGAGAAAGGTGTAGCTTGGGCTGTCAGCGTTTTGAACGCTTTTCCAGATGGATGAAACTTGTACGCACCATTGCCAGATTAGTGCACATTGTACAATGTTATCGCAACAAAGCAACCAAATCTGACTGCCGTGGCTGGCATGTGTGTCACAATTCTCTCTCTGCAGAGGAAATCTTGACCAGTGGATTACAAATGGGTTGGAGACAGTTTGGCATAATGCGGCTTCTCCAATCCGAAGATGGGTGATCGATTGGATTACTTCAGTAGACAGTTCACATTTACTAGACTACATCTGTTTTTATTGTTGCATTGCAGTTTCTGCTGTTATTTTTTAGGTTACGATATTCTTCTTCAAGGACATCGCACAGGTTGTTTATATTTTGAAATCCTAAGATTTCAGACGGGGAGTATGCTGTCTCAGCCAGTATTAATATGACATTTCATAGTTACTGTGTTCTTTGCTGCCACCTAGTGGTTATTGTTTAGTGCTGTCTCCGGTTCTATTTCCCATAATACTTTGCTCTCTCTCTCTCTCACTCCTCTCAACTGTCTTCCTTTCCGGCATCCATCTTGTGTGCGTCGTCATTCTGTGGTTCTCATCATTCATGCTAGGAGCTTCAACGCAGCATTCCTTTTAGACCTCTATACTTTTTCTTCTGAAGCCACCTTGATACCTCTTGCCTGAAGGAAATTGTATGTATTCATCTGCACAAAGTATTGTAATGCCAATAAACCTTTCAGTTACATTCAAGTTCACCTTCTCAAGAAGATATCTGTGCACGATTAAGATTAATGAAGGAAGTTTTATAGTGAGTTCCTATCTACCATTGTTTATATCGGAGATTGTCACTCACAAGGATCAGAGCTGTCTCTTACATATATCGGTGGCAGAATACTGTGTGTGCTGTGCATCGTCCGCCTTCGGAAGTATTGTGCCAAAAAGTGACTGTGTGAACCCAGCTCCCTATACTTGAGGAAGTACTGTGCCTTTAAGCCGCTGTGTATACTCTGCCCTCCCCACCTGTGGGAGTACTGTGCCTTTAAGCTGCCGTGTGTAATCTGCACCCTCCGCCTCTGGGAGTACTGTGCCTTTAAGCCGCTGTGCATACTCTGCACACCCGCCTGTGGGAATACTGTGCCTTTAAGCCACTGTGTGTTTTCTAGTAGTCTGGGAAATAAATAATTGTCATTAGCGAACCCGTTACCTTTTATAATCCAAGGAAATAATTTTTTAGGACTGCTGTTTGTTTTTTAGTAGTCTGGGAACCAAATAATTGTCATTAGCCATCTCGTTGCCATTTATAGGCCAAATAAATATTTTTTTAGGACCGCTGTGAATTTTTCAGTAGTCTGGAAATTAAATAATTATCATCAGCCATCTCGTTGCAATTTATATAGGCGAAACAAATATTTTTTATGGACTGCTGTGTGTATTTTAGTAGTCTGGGAAATAAATAATTGGCATCAGCCATCTTGTTGCAATTTCTAGGCCAAAAAATAATTTTCCTAAACCGATGAGTGTTTTTTAGTAGTCTGGGAAATAAATAATTGGCATCAGCCATCTCGTTGCCATTTCTAGGTCAAATAAATATTTTTTTTTAAATGCTGTGTACATTCTAGTAGTTTTGCAAAAAAATAATTGGCATCAGCCATCTCATTGCCATTTATATGCCAAACAAACAATTTTCCTAAACTTTGTGTGTTTTTAGTAGTCTTGGAAATAAATAATTGGCATCAGCCATCTCATTGATATTTATATGCCAAAGAAATATTTTTTCAGTACTGCTATCTTTTCTAGAAGTGTGACAAATAAATTGTCATCAGCCATCTCATTGTCATTTTATAGGCCAAATATTTTTTCTGTACCACTGTCTTTTCTAGTGGTGTGGCAAATAAATACTTGACATCAGCCATCTTCTTGCAATTTCTTGGAGAAAGAAATAATTTTCCTAAACTGGTGTGTGTTTTTTATAATTGGTATCAGCTGTCTCGTTGCCATTTCTAGGCCAAATAAATAATTTTTCAGGACCACTGTGTCTTTTCTAGTAGTGTTGCACATGAATAATTGGCATCAGCTATCTGGTTGCTATTTATAGGCAAAATAAATAATTTTCCTAAACTGGTGTGAGTTTTACTGTAGCCTGGGAAATAAATCATTGGCACCACCCATCTCATTACCATTTGTAGGCCAAATAAATAATTTTCCTAAACCACACTCCTCCTGAGGTTACACTCCGAAACGCGCGTCGGGGAGGGCTGTCAGCCAGCGGACCTGTGCATTACTTGGGTAAATATCCATAATATTTCTATCACTGCCACCAATTATATTTATTCATCTGCGGGTGTCTCTATTTACTATTTGTATTTACCTTACTCAGCACATGCTGTTATCTTGTGTAGTCGGCACCACATGATGTTTTTGTGGCTTCAGTAAATTTTGCCCTTGTGTGGCAGATTATATTATAGTATATATGCGGTGGTCCTGCTGTTCTTTCAGCCCGTGTTATGTATTATGTGCATTATAAGACTGCATTTCCCCCACTTATGTCATTCTATCTGAACATTTTAGATATTTGAATAAAACTATATTTTTATCAGACCTCATGACTGCTTTTTCTCCTTGTTTTTGGCTGTCTTCAGCAGTTGGTCATTTTTGTCCATAGGCATCCATGTTTGTGGTAGCATTGTACGGTTGATAGCCTAGATACTACTATATTTTACCACTCATGTACCTTGCCATTTTCACTATCTATGTGTAATTTATATAGGCCAAAGAAAAAAAATTTCTGGACCGCTGTGTTTTTTAGCAGTCTGAGAGAAAAGTAATTGGCATAAACCGTCTTGTTACCATTTCTAGGCCAAAGAAATAATTTTCCTAAACTAGTATGTGTCTTTTAGTAGTCTTGGAAATAAAAAATTGTTATCAGCCATCTCATTGCTATTTCTAGGCCAAACAAATAATTTTCCTAAACTGGTGTCTGTTTTTTAGTAGTCTGGGAAATAAATAATTGGCATCAGCCATCTCATTGCCATTACTATGCCAAAGAGATACTTTTTAAAAAACGCTGTGTGTATTCTAGTAGTGTTGCAAAAACATAATTTTCATCAGCCGTCTCGTTGCCATTTATATGCCAAAAAATATATTTTTTTGTACCGCTGTCTTTTCTAGTAGTCTGGGAAATAAAACATTGCATCAGACATCTCGTTACCATTTATAGGCCAAAGAAATAATTTTCCTAAACTGGTGTGTTTTTAATAGTCTGGGAAATCAATAATTGGCATCCGCTGTCTCCTTGCCATTTCTATCCGAAATGAATAATTTTTCAGGACCGCTGTGTTTTTTCTAGCAGTGTGGCAAATAAATAATTGGAATCAGCCATCTCGTTGCCATTTATAGGTCAAATAAATAATTTCCCAAAACAAGTGTGTGTTTTTTAGTAGTATGGGAAATAAATAATTGACATGAGCTGTCTAATTGCCATTTCTAGGCCAAAGAAATAATTTTCTTAAGCCAGTGTGTGATTTTTAGTAGTCTGGGAAATAAATAATTTTCATCAGACATCTCGATGTCATTTGTAGGCCAAAGACAATTGTTTTCTGTCCCGCAGTCTTTTCTAGTGGTATGGCGAATAAATAATTGATATCAGCCATCTCATTGCTTTTTCTAGGCAAAATATATAATTTTCTTAAACCAATGTATGTTTTTAGTAGCCTGGGAAATAAATAATTTAATATAAACAGCAGAAAAAAGAACACCAACACTTACCTACCCAGATCTCAGAACAAATGCACTGCAGGATGCAGCTAGCCCATAAAGCAAGATGTTAGCAGCACAGGTGCAAAATACCAGATGAAACAGCCACTCTCCACATACCCATATAGGGAGGGGGTGACTGCCCAGTATACAATTGCACAATAAAGGCCCACATAGGGTGCCGTTCACATAAGGATACTGCATAGTGTCTGGTTCACAGCCTATTAGTCACGCCCCTACTCCGATTAGGCGGGCTGGCCAGTACACTCTCAATGCACACCAGTGTGAACACCCCTCATGCGAGACCAAACGTGCTTGGGCTTCGCTGCACCCCAAAAAAACACAATGCAAAAAATACAAAAATAGTGGGGTATTAGTTGATATTTTGGCCAAAATACGTAACCTTGTAACCTGCGCCAAAGGTCCCCACGCTTACAAGTCCTACACCACACTATCCAGCAAAGCCACTAAAGGAGACTCAAGGCCTCCAAAAATTCAATATAAACAGCAGAAAAAAGAACATCAACACTTACCAACCCACACATGTTGGATCTGCTGCTGAAGTGCGGGTAGTGTGTGCTCACTTTTGGCATTCTCACCATGCTGCTGCTTGCCTGTTGGCGTTGCAGCACCACTTCTGCCTTCCCGCTTACCAGCTGATATGTGATGAACCAACAATATGGAACTCCACCTTGCATATGCTGGAGAGACTCTGTGAGCAGCAGCATGCAATAGCAGAGTTTCAGCTACACAACACACACGAGTCGCTATGCAGAACAACATGAATTCACCACCAATAGTGGGCATTCATGTACTGCTTTGAATATTCCACCGATATGGCCAGCGCTGATCACGCCATCATCTGCGTTACTTTACCACTTATATGCCTGCTGGAATAAACAATTCAGGCCACGATGGATGAGGTGGTGGCACCGGAGGAAGAGGAGCAGGGCCAATTCACACCGTTATGAGGACTGTCATGCACACATGGCTCGCAGGGTGGGTTACTGTCTCAACAGCAGCAAGGTACCCAACTGTACAGCCAGGGGACAGCTTGTGAGCATGATGATGAGGACGAGGAGGAGGAACAACCGTGTTCAGAGCAGGGTGACACTTAGATCAGATGACTGGCATCACTGGAACATGGCTGGGGGATACAACTCCCACTGTTGACAGCTTGTCATTGCCCCTCGGCAGCCTGGAACACAATACATGCTGTAGTACCTGCACAATGACCACCGAGTTGCCTGTATTGTTACCAATGCAGATTACTGGGTGACCACCCTGTTGGATTCCCGCTACAAGGACAACATATAATAGGGTCCGTATTAGCAGGAATAAGCATTACAATAATATGGTGTCAATACATACCCACGTACTAACCGGTGTGTCTGCCCCATTTAACTTGTGGGTCTCCAAATTGGACACATGGCCTGAGCTTGCCCTTTATCTCTTGGAGATGATGAGCTGACCTGCCTTGCGGCAAGTGTCATATTGGAACGTGTGTTTAGCATGCAAGGGATGTGATCACAGACAGTCACATCCGCCTGTCCACATCCAACGTGGGGAACCCAACATTCCTTAATATGAACCAAAAATGGATCACAGGAGGATTTGTCCATACCTTTGGATGTCTAGATAACTATACCAGCCGCATGCAGCCAGTATTCATATCTATTTGCTATTCCTTCCATTTGGATGTCTCCTCCCAAAATAAAAAACCCAAACAGTTGTCTTGGCTACCTCCTCTTCTGCCTCCTCCACCTATACCACCACGTCCACCTATGCTTGGACCTACGCCTCGTAGTTCTAGATAGCTAGTTTTAGTTTTGTTAAATCTAGGTTGTTTTAAGTCAGTTCCATAAAAAATACAAAAAAAATACAAAAAATACAAAAATACCCTCCAAAAAATGTTGAATTACTCCTCCTATGCCTCTTCCACCCATACCGCCACATCCACCTCTTCCTCCACTTGTACCAAAGCCTCGTGTTTCTAGATAGCTAGTTATAGCTTTGCTAAATCTAGGTTTTTTAAGTCAGTTCCATAAAAAAATACAAAAAAAGAAAAAAATTGCCAAATACCCCCCAAAAATGTTGGATTACTCCTTCCTTGCTTCTTTCACCCATACCTCCACACCCACCTCTTCCTCCACTTGGACCTATATGGCTCCTGGTTATAGTTTGCTAGTTTTAGTTTTGTAAATTATAGGTTGTTTTAACTTAGTCAGTTCCATAAAAAAAAATACCAAAGAACCCAAAAAATTGTGTTGGTTTACTCCTCTCTTCAGTCTTTATTTATTTTACTGATTTTACTCAATTATGTAGTGCAATTCCACAGTGCTTTACAGACATTATCTTCACTGTCCCCATTAGGTCTCACAACAATCTAATTTCCCTATCAGTATGTCTTTGAAGTGACCTGTTCCTGTAGGGACCTGTTCCTTCTGGTTCAAGATTTGTATTTTTTATTTCTGCTCTGCTTAGCGTAGGGACAGGACGAAGCTGTAGTAAGGGACAGTATTAGGTTTTGCATGTGAGCAGTTTTCCATAAACACTCTCTATGTGTACTCTGCACCCATGTCTGTGATAGTACCGAGAGTAACCAAAACTTTTCATAATCTTCAACTGTGTCATTGGAAGTGACAGGGCCGCAGCTATAATGAGGCGAGTTGAGCCTGTTGCCTCAGGCGGCGGCAGCTAGAGGGCGGCAGAGCGGAACTCATAACACGTGGTGTGGTGCTGGCTCTCCTTAATCCCTCACACAGTCACATCTGACCCCCCCCCTCCAGCTGTCCCGCTCTGGACACTATATGTCCCGCAGTGAGATGAGCCGCCATGCCCCCCATGCACCCATTCCTTGCCTTTACAGCTCAGCCTGTCACAGCTATCAATGACGCTGCTATGCTGAACTCTTCTGTGCCCACAGGACCATTGATGAGGTCACAGGAGGGGAGGAGTCAGGGGTCACATGATCAGTGTCCTCGTTGTGTGCAGGACTGCTGTGATGGTTGTCATGGTGCTGGATAACAGGGTAAGTTTGCATGTGGGGTCGGGACGGGTTTACAGTGTGGATGTAGCAGTGCTGTAGTGTGTACAACTTGGATGTAGCAGAGTCGTGTGTGTACGAGGTGTACGGAGCGGAGCCGTGTGTGTACGAGGTGTACGGAGCGGAGCCGTGTGTGTACGATGTGTACGGAGCGGAGCCGTGTGAGTACGAGGTGTACGGAGCGGAGCCGTGTGTGTACGAGGTGGATGTAGCAGTGCTGTACTGTGTACGAGGTGTACGGAGCAGAGCCGTGTGTGTACGAGGTGTACTGAGCGGAGCCGTGTGTGTACGAGGTGGATGTAGCAGTGCTGTACTGTGTACGAGGTGTACGGAGCGGAGCCGTGTGTGTACGAGGTGTACGGAGTGGAGCCGTGTGTGTACGAGGTGGATGTAGCAGTGCTGTACTGTGTACGAGGTGTACGGAGCGGAGCCGTGTGTGTACGAGGTGTACGGAGCGGAGCCGTGTGTGTACGAGGTGGATGTAGCAGTCTGTACTGTGTACGAGGTGTACGGAGCGGAACCGTGTGTGTACGAGGTGTACGGAGCGGAGCCGTGTGTGTACGAGGTGTACGGAGCGGAGCCGTGTGTTCACGAGGTGTACGGAGCGGAGCCGTGTGTGTACGAGGTGTACGGAGCGGAGCCGTGTGTGTACGAGGTGGATGTAGCAGTGCTGTACTGTGTACGAGGTGTACGGAGCGGAGCCGTGTGTGTACGAGGTGTACGGAGCGGAGCCGTGTGAGTACGAGGTGTACGGAGCGGAGCCGTGTGTGTACGAGGTGGATGTAGCAGTGCTGTACTGTGTGCGAGGTGTACGGAGCAGAGCCGTGTGTGTATGAGGTGTACGTAGCGGAGTCGTATGTGTACGAGGTGTACAGAGCGGAGCCGTGTGTCTGTACGAGGATTATGGAGCTGAGCCGCTCGTGTACGAGGTTTACGGAGCTGTGAGCGTTCGGGTGTGTACGAGGTGGATATAGCAGTGCTGTGTGTGTACGAAACGGAGCCCTGTGTGTGTGAAGTGTACAGAGTTGAGCCACTCAGCTCCGTACACACAGGGCTCCGTGCTTGAGCCGTGTGTGTACAGAGCAGAGCCATGTGTGTATGGAGTGGAGCCTTGTGTGTATGTAGCAAAGCGCGTGTGTACAAGGTGTACGGAGCAGAACCACGTGTGTACGAGGTGTATGCTGCAAAGCGGCATGTGTACATGGTTTACGGAGTGGAGTCGTGTGTGTACAAGGTGTACAAAGCGTGGCTGCGTGTGTATAAAGTGTACGGAGTGGAGCCATGTGTATACTGAGTGGAGCCTTGTGTGTGCGAGGTGGACGGAGCGGAGCCGTGTGTGTACGAGGCATACAAAGCGGAACCGTGTGTGTATGAGGTGTGCAGAGCCGTGCGTGTACAAGGTATATGGTGGGGAGTATTCATACCTCCCAAGCATCCTGAATTCAGTGGGACACTACCGATTTTGAGAGTCTGCCCCGCTGTCCCGGCCGGGAGCTTTTCCCGTGGACACAGGAGTACATGCCAGAGCCCCGAGGAGCACTTTAAAATTTGCACGTGATGTTCCACCAGAAGTGATGTGCTGGAAGATGACCGGAAATTAGGTAATTCCAGGAGGAGATTGTGACGGAACCATGGAGGCACTTCAGGGAATGCTTCAGATCCATCACCGTGTCCTCTCCTTGGAATCGGGGATGTTGGCCATGTGAGCGGATCATGATATGTCCTGCACCGGGAGGTTCAGGTGGGCACTACAATGGGAGCGGGCTGCTATAGTATCTTTATAGAATCTTTGTTTCTTTCTCTCTGTTCTTTCTTTCTTTTTGTTCTTCTTTCCCATCTTTCTTTCTCTCTGTTCTTTTTCTTTCTTTCTCTCTGTTCTTTCTTTCCCCTCTTTCTTTCTATCTCTCTGTTTCTTTCTTTTTCTATATCTCTCTGTTCTTTCCCCTCTTTCTTTTCTCTCTCTCTGTTCTTTCCCCTCTTTCTTTCTTTCTCTCTGTTCTTTTTTCTTTCTCTCTCTCTGTTCTTTCTTTCCCCTCTTTCTTTCTTTCTTTCTCTCTCTCTGTTCTTTCTTTCTCTCTCTCTGTTCTTTCTTTCCCATCTTTCTTTCTCTCTGTTCTTTTCTTTCTTTCTCTCTGTTCTTTCTTTCTTTCCCCTTTCTTTTTCTCTTTCTTTCTCTCTCTTCTTTCTTTCCCCTCTTTCTTTCTCTTTCTCTCTGTTCTTTCTTTCTTTCCCTCTTTCTTTCTCTCTGTGTTCTTTTTCTTTCTCTCTGTTCTTTCTTTCCCCTCTTTCTTTCTATCTCTCTGTTCTTTCTCTTTCTTTCTCTCTCTGTTCTTTCTTTCTCTCTGTTCTTTCTTTATTTCTCTTTCTTTCCTTCTTCTTTCTTTCTTTTTTCTTTCTTCTTTCTTTCTCTCTCTCCTCTGTTCTTTCTATCTGTTTTCTTTATTTCTCTTTCTCTCTCTCTGTTCTTTCTTTCCCATCTTTCTTTCTCTCTATCTCTCTGTTCTTTCTTTCTTTCTTTCTTTCTTTCTCTCTTTGTTCTTTCTTTCCCCTATTTCTTTTTTTCTCTCTGTTCTTTTTTTCTGTCCCCTCTTTCTTTCTCTGTTCTTTCTTTCTTTCTCTCTGTTCTTTCTTTCCCGTCTCTTTTTCTTTCTCTCTCTGTTCTTTCTTTCCCCTCTTTCTCCCTCCCTCTCTGTTCTTTCTTTCCCCTCTTTCTTTCTCCGTCTCTGTTCTTTCTTTCCCCTCTTTGTTTTTTTTCTCTCTCTCTCTGTTCTTTCTTTTCTCTTTCTTTATTTATTTCTCTCTCTACTTTCTCTCTGTTCTTTCTTACTTTCCCCTCTTTCTCTCTCTCCTTTCTCTCTGTTTTCTTTTTCTCTCTCTGTTCTTTCTTTTACTCAGTACCAGTGTGCCCATAGTACCAGTCACTGTGCCCTCAGTACCAGTCAGTGTAACATGGGTGTGACTAGTTGTGAAATGGGTGTGATCGGGGCGTGGCCTAAAATTTGCCGCGCTGCTCGCGCCGCAACCTTTCTCCCTTAGATTGGGGGGGCGCCATTTTGCAGTTCGCCTCAGGCAGCACAGAGGCTAGGTTCACCCCTGGGAAGTGATGTGCATTTAATTATATTTTTCTACTCTTATGCAGCCATGTCTGTGATAGTACTGTGCCAAAAGCCACTGTGTGTATTCTTTAACCAATATCTGTGGTATAACTGTGCCAAAAACCACTGTGTGTGTTCTTTAACCCATATTTGTGGGAGTACTATGCCTTTAAGCTGCTGTGTATACTCTGCAACCCTAGAGCCAATGATATAATCCGGCACACCAAACGTAAATATGATGCAAAAAACAAGGTTTTTATTTGAAATAGTGACAGCTCATACTCCGAACAACAATGGTAAGTATAGGTACATCATTTCTCAACGTTTCGGCATTGTATGCCTTTTTCAAGAGGTACCTTTTACTGTATAAAGAAAAAAACACATAAATAAATAAATAAAAGATAAAGCAACACTCTAGATACATATGTACATAAAAAAGGAAGGGGAAAAAAAGGGGAAGAAAAAAGGGGGGAAAAAACAACACATGAGCAGTGCATAATATATATACAGGACCCCAAAATTGCAACACAGACAAGAAATGATGTTTCTTTTTAATAAATAATAAAAAATAAATAAAACACGAAAAAGAAAACTAAAATAAAAATAAAATAAAAATAAAAATAAGAATATGCGAGGCCTTCAAACTGACATGTATATTAAAGAACCACAACATAGTGGTGTGCAGAAAAAGTATACATGAAGCTATGTCAAACATGTCAGATTGAAAATAAATACCACAAGTGATATAGAATGATGAATAGCCAATATTTCAACATCAATATTGAACTTAGATATATAAAAAAAATTCTAGTAACCATGGCATCATCGTGGTACTTTGAGAAATGCATATGAAAAAAATAGAAAAAATAATAATAGAGAAAAATATGGATAAAGTAATCACTATGTCAAAATCAACCACGCTGAACAGGAGGGAGGTTAAAGACCAGAGGCTAATAGGTAAACCAGGATCCATACTAAAAGTGTCCACCATGTGTGTGACAAATGATGGAAACTATGCAGAAACATGTGGTTATCGCCAGGCAGCTAGACTCCCAATACATAAACATGAAAGAGCAGAAGAGTGCAAATACAGGTATAGGTGGAACATACCTCAGTAAACATGGAGAAAAGAAAAGGACAATGTCCGGAGATTTCCAATGCGGCAGTGAGCTGTGGCGCCCTAATGAAAATACCGCTATTTATGTGCCCAGTGAAAGCTGATCCCGAGAACTTCCGGGGCCGGCTAAAAAGGTTAAATGTGCAGTGCGCATGTGTGGGGAGCCGAGAAATGCCGAGAGAAGGCCGAACAAAGCTGAATCCCACAGAGTGTAGTGCGCAGGTCAGGAAAGGAATCACGTCACAGGATCGGTGCCAGAATGCTGTAAAGATAAAGAACAAATGTTATTATATTAAAGAAACGTGGATGATATGGCACATGAAAGGATACTAAAAATATTCAAAGCCATGTGAATATAATGGTCTTGTAATAACTTAAGGTAAAAAAGAAAAAAGAAAAAAGAAAAAAAAGAAAAGATCTAATATAGCAATACATAAACTAAAATATGTAAATCTCGCAAAAATATGTAAAACATACCAAAAAAGGATCCCAAAAAAATGGCAGTAAGGTAATGAAAATATTGCAATGAACAAGATTATAGTGACTAAGGGCCAAGCAGAAGATCAATCTTACACCGGAATCTCTAGTATACAATGGATCAGGTAAGTCAATACATCAATAAGTAAGTTCATATTCCCTATTAAGACCATACGGAACAAGGGTCTTCAACGTATGAATCCAAAAGGATTCACGTTCCTTCAACTTTTTAATTCTATCGCCACCTCTTCTTGCTTTTGGGACATGATCGATTACCTGATACCTGAGCTGGGCAATAGTGTGTTTTTTTTCCAAAAAATGTGCAGGGACTGGCAACAGGGTACGTCCACATCTAATTGTAGACTTATGTTGGGAAATGCGGTCACGGATATGTTGAGTAGTCTCCCCAACATATCCGAGACCGCATGGACACTTAATCAAGTATACAACGTATGATGAGTCGCATGTATAATGTCCATTGATAGAGAATCTCCGGCCGGTCCGGGGATGTGTAAAGCTGTCGCCCTTTGTGATGTTGGAGCATTGTAGACATCCCAAGCATGGAAAGGTCCCTTTACGGGGAGTATATAACACACTCTTGTGTTAGCCCAGTTTTAAGTGTACCAATGTGCGCCCTAACCAAAAAGTTCCTAATATTATCCGACCTCTTATAACAAAACAGGGGTTTATTCATAAATTCAGGGACATCCGGGTAGGCTGCTTGTAGAATATTCCAATGTTTTGAAATACATTGATGGATCCCCTGATTAAAGGGGTGAAAGACATTGACAAACGGTATCCTCTGATTCTTATTGTCCGTCACAGGTCGTGATACATACTCTCTATATGAGTCCTTGAGGACTCTATCGGGGTAACCTCGTTCACGGAACTTTTGATCCATGTCATCGTGTCTTCTACGTTTAACAATGGGATCAGATACAATTCTTTGTACCCGAGCATGCTGAGATATAGGGAGTGATTTTTTGATGTGTACAGGATGACTACTACTATATAGTAGAAGGCTGTTTTTGTCAGTTGATTTAGTGTAGATGTCAGTCCCTATTTGACCATCGATGGATAATTGAACCATTGTGTCAAGAAAATTGATACACTGATCGTCATGTTGTATCGAAAAAGTGATATCAGGATTTCAGGCATTCAAATCAGAGTGAAACCTGAGGAGCGAATCAATATCGCCCTTCCAAATGACAAAAACGTCGTCAATATAACGCTTCCAGTATAGTACATTAGTGTCAAAAGATGGATGAGGATAAACAAAAGTTCTTTCAAAAAAGTCCATAAATATGTTCGCATACGGGGGTGCCATGTTGGACCCCATGGCGGTGCCTTTCTTTTGAATATAAAATTGGTCTCCCAAAAGAAAAAAATTCTTAGTGAGAATTAAGGTTAGGAAGTCCTCACAAAATTGAATTTGATTATCACTGTAGGGAGTGTGAGTTTTCAAAAATAACGTAGTCGCCTGGATACCCTCTTTATGATTGATACTGGTGTACAGACTATTTAGTCCATGGTTACTAATCGTAAACCAGCTGGAAGTGTACCCATGTCCTTAAGTGTCCTCAAGAAATGTATGGTATCTTTTAGGTAGGATTTGGTAGAAGGAATGAGGGGCGATAGAATTTTTTCCAATGTAATAGCCAAGGGGGAAAGGATCGAATTGGTGGACGCTACAATGGGTCGACCTGGTGGTCTAAGTAGATTCTTATGCACTTTTGGAAGTGTATAAAATACTGGAATAACCGGAAATTTATTCACCAAAAATTTGCTTAAATTCTCATCAATAACGCCCATCTGTTCATAGTTGGTGACTAGAGATAAGATCAATTTCTCAATTTCAAATGTGGGATTAACAGAAACCGGCATATAGGTATTTGTGTCATTTAACTGTGAAAAGATCTCTTCCATATAATAAGATTTGTCAAGTACCACAATAGCGCCACCCTTATCCGCTGGTTTTATAACCAAACTCTTGTTATTTTTGAGAGACAATAAAGATCTATACTCAACATTGGTAAGATTATTCTTAATTCTCATCTGTCCATTGTAAATAGAGTCCAGATATGTGGAAATGTCTCTCTTGACTAGTCCAATATAGGTCTCCACAGGATGATGTGTCCTGGGGGGTTGGAAGGTGCTGGAATTCTTCAAGCCCAAAGACTTTAAGGTAAATAGAGATCTCGATACTGTCATAGGAGTAGTTACTTGTTGTTGAGAGGAAAAATGGGCCTTAAGCCTTAATCTCCGAAAGAAATTGTGTAGTTCCTGGTCGACTTGAAAAGTATCGAAGTGTGGGACTGGACAAAAAGATAGACCCTTTTCCAACACCCCTAACTCTGATGGTGAGAGAATAACTGAGGAGATGTTGTAGACGAGGTTAGGTGGGGTACACCTACCTGGGACCGTGTCATGATTCTTGAGCGGTCGGTGGTGAGATCTCCGCCCCCTCCGCGTCTTCCTCGGGGCTGACGGGTACGACGGGTACCTAAAAAAGAAGAAGAAGAAAAGGGGCGAGAGGATCCAAAGTCGCTGTCCGAGCTGTTTGAAAAGGGACTGTAATCCCTGCGTGAAAATCTCGTAGGATTGTAGTAGGTAGATGAACGCCATTTGTATACTTGATTGTTCTTATAATCGTCGGCGTCCCTCAAAAATTTGGATTTCTTTCTTTCTTGCAAGTTATTACGAAATTCGGTAATAGACTTATCAATCTTAATTTTGAGGGACTGAAAGTCCTCAGGAGAAGAAGTACCAATCAATTGCTGTTCAGTATTAGTAATTTTAGTTTTGAGCTCGTTGATCTCCTTTTGCAAATAGTCGATAGTCAAGACAATCAAGTCCATAGAGCACTTATTCAACACCGCTTCGAACTTGGTGCAGTAGTCGGTGTTATCGTGAAATAATGTTGGTCTCAAAGAGACCCTGAGGCCACGTGGGATCCGCTGCACTTTGTGGTATTCGGCTAGCGTAATGCTATGGAGGTCAAATGCAGTGAATCTACGCAGGTCTTTTTCAAAGTCTCTAGTACGAAGTTCCTGAGATGGTGTATGTAAGAAGGCCCCAGGAGTTGTGACCTGTGCAACAATATTGGAAGCCTCTTCGGGATTATACGATAATGTAGAAAAAGACATTAGGTCGATAAAATAGGAGCATTCAACCCAAAAAAATTAGTATACGTAAGAAAATAGAGGGGAAGCTCACTGTTGTTGCGGGTGCTCAGAAAAACGAATAATATAGAGCCAATGATATAATCCGGCACACCAAACGTAAATATGATGCAAAAAACAAGGTTTTTATTTGAAATAGTGACAGCTCATACTCCGAAGAACAATGGTAAGTATAGGTACATAATTTCTCAACGTTTCGGCATTGTATGCCTTTTTCAAGAGGTACCTTTTACTGTATAAAGAAAAAAACACATAAATAAATAAATAAAAGATAAAGCAACACTCTAGATACATATGTACATAAAAAAGGAAGGGGAAAAAAAGGGGAAGAAAAAAGGGGGGGAAAAAACAACACATGAGCAGTGCATAATATATATACAGGACCCCAAAATTGCAACACAGACAAGAAATGATGTTTCTTTTTAATAAATAATAAAAAATAAATAAAACACGAAAAAGAAAAATAAAATAAAAATAAAATAAAAAAAAATAAGAATATGCGAGGCCTTCAAACTGACATGTATATTAAAGAACCACAACATAGTGGTGTGCAGAAAAAGTATACATGAAGCTATGTCAAACATGTCAGATTGAAAATAAATACCACAAGTGATATAGAATGATGAATAGCCAATATTTCAACATCAATATTGAACTTAGATATATAAAAAAAAAATCTAGTAACCATGGCATCATCGTGGTACTTTGAGAAATGCATATGAAAAAAATAGAAAAAATAATAATAGAGAAAAATATGGATAAACATGACGATCAGTGTATCAATTTTCTTGACACAATGGTTCAATTATCCATCGATGGTCAAATAGGGACTGACATCTACACTAAATCAACTGACAAAAACAGCCTTCTACTATATAGTAGTAGTCATCCTGTACACATCAAAAAATCACTCCCTATATCTCAGCATGCTCGGGTACAAAGAATTGTATCTGATCCCATTGTTAAACGTAGAAGACACGATGACATGGATCAAAAGTTCCGTGAACAAGGTTACCCCGATAGAGTCCTCAAGGACTCATATAGAGAGTATGTATCACGACCTGTGACGGACAATAAGAATCAGAGGATACCGTTTGTCAATGTCTTTCACCCCTTTAAACAGGGGATCCATCAATGTATTTCAAAACATTGGAATATTCTACAAGCAGCCTACCGGATGTCCCTGAATTTATGAACAAACCCCTGTTTTGTTATAAGAGGTCGGATAATATTAGGAACTTTTTGGTTAGGGCGGACATTGGTACACTTAAAACTGGGCTAACACAGAGTGTGTTATATACTCCCCGTAAAGGGACCTTTCCATGCTTGGGATGTCTACAATGCTCCAACATCACAAAGGGCGACAGCTTTAAACATCCCCGGACCGGCCGGAGATTCTCTATCAATGGACATTATACATGCGACTCATCATACGTTGTATACTTGATTAAGTGTCCATGCGGTCTCGGATATGTTGGGGAGACTACTCAACATATCCGTGACCGCATTTCCCAACATAAGTCTACAATTAGATGTGGACGTACCCTGTTGCCAGTCCCTGCACATTTTTTGGAAAAAAAACACACTATTGCCCAGCTCAGGTATCAGGTAATCGATCATGTCCCAAAAGCAAGAAGAGGTGGCGATAGAATTAAAAAGTTGAAGGAACGTGAATCCTTTTAGATTCATACGTTGAAGACCCTTGTTCCGTATGGTCTTAATAGGGAATATGAACTTACTTATTGATGTATTGACTTACCTGATCCATTGTATACTAGAGATTCCGGTGTAAGATTGATCTTCTGCTTGGCCTTAGTCACTATAATCTTGTTCATTGCAATATTTTCATTACCTTACTGCCATTTTTTTGGGATCCTTTTTTGGTATGTTTTACATATTTTTGCGAGATTTACATATTTTAGTTTATGTATTGCTATATTAGATCTTTTCTTTTTTTTTTCTTTTTTCTTTTTTACCTTAAGTTATTACAAGACCATTATATTCACATGGCTTTGAATATTTTTAGTATCCTTTCATGTGCCATATCATCCACTTTTCTTTAATATAATAACATTTGTTCTTTATCTTTACAGCATTCTGGCACCGATCCTGTGACGTGATTCCTTTCCTGACCTGCGCACTACACTCTGTGGGATTCGGCTTTGTTCGGCCTTCTCTCGGCATTTCTCGGCTCCCCACACATGCGCACTGCACATTTAACCTTTTTAGCCGGACCCGGAAGTTCTCGGGATCAGCTTTCACTGGGCACATAAATAGCGGTATTTTCATTAGGGCGCCACAGCTCACTGCCGCATTGGAAATCTCCGGACATTGTCCTTTTCTTTTCTCCATGTTTACTGAGGTATGTTCCACCTATACCTGTATTTGCACTCTTCTGCTCTTTCATGTTTATGTATTGGGAGTCTAGCTGCCTGGCGATAACCACATGTTTCTGCATAGTTTCCATCATTTGTTACACACATGGTGGACACTTTTAGTATGGATCCTGGTTTACCTATTAGCCTCTGGTCTTTAACCTCCCTCCTGTTCAGCGTGGTTGATTTTGACATAGTGATTACTTTATCCATATTTTTCTCTATTATTATTTTTTCTATTTTTTTCATATGCATTTCTCAAAGTACCACGATGATGCCATGGTTACTAGAATTTTTTTATATATCTAAGTTCAATATTGATGTTGAAATATTGGCTATTCATCATTCTATATCACTTGTGGTATTTATTTTCAATCTGACATGTTTGACATAGCTTCATGTATACTTTTTCTGCACACCACTATGTTGTGGTTCTTTAATATACATGTCAGTTTGAAGGCCTCGCATATTCTTATTTTTATTTATATTTATTTTTATTTTTATTTTATTTTTATTTTAGTTTTCTTTTTCGTGTTTTATTTATTTTTTATTATTTATTAAAAAGAAACATCATTTCTTGTCTGTGTTGCAATTTTGGGGTCCTGTATATATATTATGCACTGCTCATGTGTTGTTTTTTCCCCCCCTTTTTTCTTCCCCTTTTTTTCCCCTTCCTTTTTTATGTACATATGTATCTAGAGTGTTGCTTTATCTTTTATTTATTTATTTATGTGTTTTTTTCTTTATACAGTAAAAGGTACCTCTTGAAAAAGGCATACAATGCCGAAACGTTGAGAAATTATGTACCTATACTTACCATTGTTCTTCGGAGTATGAGCTGTCACTATTTCAAATTAAAACCTTGTTTTTTGCATCATATTTACGTTTGGTGTGCCGGATTATATCATTGGCTCTATATTATTCGTTTTTCTGAGCACCCGCAACAACAGTGAGCTTCCCCTCTATTTTCTTACGTACTCTGCAACCCTGCTTGTGGGGGCACTGTGTCCTATTGTCTGGTTGTGAAATTTTTAATCAGCTTCTCTGGGGAAAATGTGAAAACATGCTCTTTGGGTGAAATTTATCAGCTTCTGCGGGAAAAATGTGAAAACATGCTCTGTGGGTGAAATTTATAATCAGTTTCTATCTACGAAAAATGTGAAAACATGCTCTGCAGGTGAAATTTATCAGCCTTCGTGGGTGAAATGTGAAAACATGCTCTGTGGGTAATTTTTTTTATCAGCTTCTGTGGAGGAAATGTGGAAATAAGCTCTGTGAGTGAATTTTTTATCAGCTTCTCTGGGTGAAATTTGTTATCAGATTCTGCGGGGGAAATGTGGAAACATTCTCTATGGGTGAAATTTGTTATCAGCCTTTATAGGGGAAATGTGGAAACATGGGTGAAATTTAATATCAGCTTCCGTGGGGATACTGTGCCTAAAAGTTTTAATGTACTCGACAGCTGTGTTTGTATGAGTAGTGTGACTAAATAATAATTTTAATCTACCTTTGTGGCCGGGCCAAATGCTCATTAAAGGATTTAACTACTCATTCCAATACAGAGCCTATAAATTGTCATGGATAGCTATTTTGTCTTCCTACATCAACTGCTGACTCAGTTGAGAAGTGGTTAATTTGCTTGACTGCTGCCTTCCATGGGTGTGGTACATGTTTATCACGCTGCCTCTCCAAAATAGAACCCTGATTCTCCATTACCCGTGTCACTCTGCTACTCTGCCTGTGGGAGTATTTTGGCAAAAGCTGCTGTGTGTACTCTTCAATCCTGTCTGTGGGCAGTTTGAGATTGAATGGCTGATAGTACCTCCAGTTCCTTCAGTTTGTGTTCCACCGGGTCCCCTCTTAATCATGGCCCGTGTTCGAACAGGCAAGAAAATAGAATGGAGAACAATTCCATTATTCCTAGCTGAAGTATTCAGGCATGGTTGCCTACTATGGACACTAATTTTTTTCAAGGGAAACAATTCGAGCCCCTGGGACCCTAAATTAATAGCACTGGCGAGGGGTACCAAGGCAAAGTGGCTGGGACTGGTGGTAGAAAGTCTCGCGGTGGATCGCCAGGTGTATCCAGAATCAAACTACAAGCTTTTTATCTTTTAGCTCTGTGGGTGAACTTTGTAAGCTGTTTCTATAGGGGTATTGTTAGAAGCGGATTATTCAAGAAACTTTCCAAGCGTGTGACAACAGAGCTTCTTTATTCAGGAACAAACAGGATATGATAAGAAATATATGATACGTTTAATAGATCAGGAATAAATCATTTGTGTGTCTCTATCTGTGCAGCATCTACAGCAGGCTGAATCTCTCATACACAGACACACGAAATACAGTCACATGCCCTCCCTGTGTGAGCCTCTTGGAGTTTTTTTTTGTTCTAACTTTATGAACAGCATACAAATCTTGCAACTAAACACTAATAGACAGGAATGGAGTTGTTGCACCAAACATACTCCAACGCCCCTACTCAACAACTACTTATTCTGTTAGTCCCATTGTGGTTCTGAAGTCTACAAACTTGGCTCTTGATAATGGCTTTGTCATACCATCAGCTATCTACTTTTCAGACTCGCAATAAACAAATTCGAGTACACCACGTTCCACTAAGTCACATAAGTGGTGATGTTTTACATCAATTTTCTTAGTCCTTCCACTAATCTTCTCACTGCTGGAAAGTTTAATGCATCCTTGGTTGTCCTCATAGATAACTGTTGGTTGAGCTAATGGCTTGCTGAAATCTTCCAAAAGTTGTTTCAACCAAATTACTTCTGACTTGCATAAGCTGCAGACATATATTCTGCTTCTGTAGAAGATAATGCGACTGACTTGTTTTCTGCTGGACCAAGAAATTAAATTTTCTCCTAACTTGAACAAGTAACCACTTGTTGATTTCCGATCACTTAAATCTCCAGCCCAATCTGCATCTACATAACCTCTGAGAGTGAGATCTCCTGATGCAGATATCTTAAGATTTAGCCTTTGAGATTCTTTAAGATATTGAAGAATTTTCTTAATTGCATTCCAGTCTCTTTGGCGTGGCTTGCTTACACGTCGGCAGAGAATTCCGACTGTGGCTGTGATGTCCAGACGAGTTGTGGTTACTATGTACAGAAGCGCCCCCACTGTTTGTCTGTAACTCTCATTGCTGGGTAGCAGATCTTCTTCTCCTTCCAACTTTAAGTAGGACGGATCTATTGGTGCTGGCGCACCTTTGGCTTCTGACATTCCAAAATGGTTTAGGATTGCGGAAATTTTAGGACTTTGGTTGAGAAGAAAACTCCCATCTTCCTCTCTCTGGATTTGGATTCCCAAATAATATGTCACATTTCCAAGGTCCTTAGTCTCAAAGTGCTGGTTGAGAATTTCACCTAGCTTTGCAATTTCTCTTTCATCTTGATGAGACATGATTACATCGTCTACATATAAGAGACCATACATCCACTCCTTCGCTACATTTTTTGTATACAAACATGGATAAGCTTGAGATCTTTTAAATCCTTCATCCATCAAAACTTTGTTCATTTTCGAGTTCCATGCTCTCGCTGACTGCTTAAATCCATATAGAGAAATTTTTGCATTGTACAAACAAGGTGGTCTTCACCATTTTTAATAAATCCTTCGGGTTGACTCATGTACAACTCTTCTTCAATGTCACCATGTACGTAGGAAGGCTGTTTTGATGTCAAAATGTCTCACTGTCATCTGTTGAACTGCAGCTACAGACATTAAAGTTCTGAATGTGGTTTGCTTCGCAACTGGAGAAAATGTAGCATCATAATCTTCACCATACTTTTGCGAGTACCCTTTTGTGACCAATCTTGCCTTAAACCAGTGAACTTTACCTTCTGAGTCATATTTGTTTTTGAAATTCCACTTACATCTGATAGTTCTATTTCCTTGTTGTAGCTCAGTAAGTTCCCATGTCTGGAGTTGGTGAAGGGACTCCGTCTCTTCATTAGCGGCATTTATCCACTTCTGCCTTTCGTGGACAAGCAGTTTTTGCATCTTTTGCCATGACTGTGGCTTTGGTTCAGGAAGTGTTCTGACCTTGGTGGCTTCAGAGATTATCCACACTTCAGTGTTTTCCTTTTTGGTGTATGGTAATTAAGATACTTGTTCTTGCTTCTTAGGTTGAATAACTGGTGTAACTTCATGGAATTTGAGCAATACAGATTTTTCATCAATCCATACATCTCTGCTGATTGTTACCGTGTTGGTCTCTGGGTGCAGGATTCTGTTTCCCTTTTGAGCTTCACTATAGTCAACCAGGACTCTTAGCTTTGCGTGTGATTCCCACTTGGAACGTTTTTCTTCGGGAACATACACAAACATTTTGCTTCCAAATATCCTGAGATGCTTCAGGTTAGGCTTCTCGCAGTTCCATAGCTCATATGGAGTTTTATTTGTGGCTTTACCTGGTACTCTGTTTTGAAGATAGCAAGCTGTCATGATGGCTTCTCCCGTATACGTTGTACAGTCATGGCCAAAAGTTTTGAGAATGACACAAATATTATATTTTCACATGATCTGCTGCCCTCTGGTTTTTATGTGTGTTTGACAAATGTTTTTATCACAGACAGAAATATAATAATTGCAAATATATGAGTAACAAAAGCTTATATTGACAGTTAGAATGAGTTAATGCAGCAAGTCAATATTTGCAGTGTTGACCCTTCTTCTTCAGGACATCTGCAATTCTCCCTGGCATGCTCTCAATCAACTTCTGGACCAAATCCTGACTGATAGCAGTCCATTCTTGCACAATCAATGCTTTCATTTTGTCAGAATTTTTAGGTTTTTGTTTGTCCACCCGTCTCTTGATGATTGACCACAAGTTCTCAATGGGATTAAGATCTGGGGAGTTTCCAGGCCATGGACCCAAAATCTCTATGTTTTGTTCCCTGAGCCATTTATTTATCACCTTTGCTTTATGGCAAGGTGCTCCATCATGCTGGAAAAGGCATTGTTGTTCGCCAAACTGCTCTTGGAGGGTTGGGAGAAGTTGCTCTTGGAGGACATTCTGGTACCATTCTTTATTCATGGCTGTGTTTTTAGGCAAGACTGTGAGAGAGCCGATTCCCTTGGCTGAGAAGCAACCCCACACATGAATGGTTTCAGGATGCTTAACAGTTGGCATGAGACAAGACTGGTGGTAGCGCTCACCTTGTCTTCTCCGAATGAGGCGTTTTCCTGATGTCCCAAACAATCGAAAAGGGGATTCATCAGAGAAAATAACTTTACCCAGTCCTCAGCAGTCCACTGCCTGTACCTTTTGCAGAGTATCAGTCTGTCCATGATGTTTTTTCTGGAGAGAAGTGGCTTCTTTGCTGCCCTCCTTGAGACCAGGCTATGTTCCAAGAGTCTCCGCCTCACAGTGCGTGCAGATGCACTCACACCTGCCTGCTGCTATTCCTGAGCAAGCTCTGCACTGCTGGTAGCCCGATCCTGCAGCTGAAACACTTTTAAGAGACGGTCCTGGCGCTTGCTGGTCTTTCTTGGGCGCCCTGAAGCCTTTTTGGCAACAATGGAACCTCTCTCCTTGAAGTTCTTGATGATGCGATAGATTGTTGACTGAGGTGCAATCTTTCTAGCTGCGATACTCTTCCCTGTTAGGCCATTTTTGTGCATTGCAATGATGACTGCACGTGTTTCTTTAGAGATAACCATGGTTAACAGAAGAGAAACAATGATGCCAAGCACCAGCCTCCTTTTAAAGTGTCCAGTGGTGTCATTCTTACTTAATCATGACAGATTGATCTCCAACCATGTCCTCATCAACACCCACACCTGTGTTAATGAAGCAATCACTGAAAAGAGGTTAGCTGGTCCTTTTAAGGCAGGGCTGCAATGATGTTGAAATGTGTTTTGGGGATATAGTTCATTTTCTAGCCAAATATTGACTTTGCAAGTAATTGCTGTTAAGCTGATCACTCTTTATAACATTCTGGAGTATATGCAAATTGCCATTAGAAAAAGTGAAGCAGTAGACTTTGTAAAAATTAATATTTGTGTCATTCTCAAAACTTTTGGCCATGACTGTAGGTAGATTTGCATCAAACAACATACTTCTTCCACTTTCACAGAGAGTAAGGTGCTTTCTCTCTGCAATACCATTTTGTTCTGGGTTGTATGGAATGGTAGTCTAGAACACTATTCTATTCTTTTTCAAAATGGTTTGCACCTTACCACTTATATATTCGGTTCCATTATCTGCACGCAGGGCTTTTGGTATTCTTCTAAATTGGTTAAACACTACAGCAAGATATTCTTCCAGTTTCTGTGGAACGTCATCCTTACTGTGAAGCAGGTAGGTGACTGTATATCTGGAGTAGTCATCAATAAATGTGAGAAAATATCTCTTCTTGCTAGGAATTTGAACATTCATTGGACCACATACATCTGTATGTATCAGATCCAGAGGCTGTGCAGATCTAGTGGTGCTTATTTTAGGAAAGGATTTTCTGGACATTTTCCCTTTAAGACAGCTAGTGCACTTCATCATTTGACTACACTGGTTGATTTCAATACCATTTGCAAGTTGAGCTAGCTTCCTTACTGCTTCTGGGTCTCTGTCCCCAAGACATCTGTGCCATACATGAATACAGTTCTTATGCAGATCTTGTCTAGCACTGTACACTCTTTCTTTGCATTTTAGATGATAAAGTTCTTCTTGGATTTTTTCTTCTGCAAGAGCGTGACCCTTCTTTGAGATGATGCAGCTGTTATGTTTAAAAGTAACTAAATTCCCCTTTTACGTGAGCTTATTTACTGACAGAATATTGCTTTCAAGGCTGGGAACATAGAGAACATCTTTTATTGGGATCTTTCTGCTTTGTGCTGAGGAAACTGGATAGTGGAGGTAGCTGTCTCCTACTCCTTCTGAAGTCATATAGTGACCATTAGCTAAGATGACCTTTCCTGACTTGCTCTCATTAAGGTCAGTGAAGAAATCCTAGTTATTTGTCATATGACTGCTTGCACCAGAATCTATACAGCATATATGCTTTGCAGATTGGCCTGTACTGGCATTAAATGCAGCTTCAACACATGCATAATCTTCCTTTACAGCTGTTTTAACCCTTTGATGACTGTTCTGCTTTATAAACTGACTCATTCTTGCTTTCCAAACTCTGCAATCTGCTTTAAGGTGGCCGGGCTTTTTACAGACAAAACATTCAAGAGTTTCTCTTATATTGCTCTTATATTTAGGGGAATCCTGTGTCTTTAATGCTGTTTCTGCTCTAGATTCATTACTGCTGCTTAAATGCTGCATTTTTCTCTTGAATTCATCCACAAGTTCGTCTTTAACATACTCTAGTGTCAGCTCATCAACTGGCCATGCATCTAGTGCAGTCACGAGTGTGTCATAACTCTCTGGAAGACCACTTAATAGAAGTGCAGCAACATGAAAATTTTTAATTTCTTCTCCAACACCTTGGAGACGCTCCACAATCTCTAGGGTGTTTCTTATATAGTCCTGCATATTTTGTCCATCACTTAGCTTAGACTGACACAGCTTTCTCATGAGATGAAGCTTATTGATGAGATTTGATCTTTCATGCATTTTCTGTAACTCATCCCACATCTCCTTTGCAGTTGCACACTTGCATATATGCACAATCTGATTATCATCTACACTGAGGGAGATAGTGGTTTGTACTTTCTAATCCTTCTTTAGCCAATCATCTGGTAATGGATGAGGCACTTGATCCTGAGTATATTTCCACGTACCTTCTCTTATGAGCAGAATCTTCACCTTGAATTTCCAGGACTGGTAGTTCTGGTTAGTGAGGCTTGACGCTGAGAACTTGACAGGATTTTTGCTAGTGGACATCTTCTCTGTTGCTCTGTGCTGCTTTTGCTTTGGGCTTCTGTTGCTGTGTTACTCTGAGGTTCTGTGTCACTCTGGGCCTATAACCTTTTGGCAGTGGATTATTCAGCATACTCTCCAATCGTGTAACAACAGAGCTTCTTTATTCAGGAACAAACAGGAAAAATATATAATAAGCTTAATAGATCAGGAAAAAATCATTTGTGTGTCTATCTGTGCATCATCTACAGCAGGCGGCTTCTCTCATACACAGACACAAGAAAAGCAGGAAATACAGTCACATGCTCTCCCTGTGTGAGCCTCTGGGAGATTTTTTTTTGTTCTAACTTTATGTACAGCATACAAATCTAGGAAATAAACACTCATAGACAGGAATGGAGTTGCTGCACCAAACATATTCCAACAGGTAGTCTGTCCCATCCTCTGTGGTTGAAATTTTTAATTGGACTGCCAGTAGCAAGCCACACAGCAGACCGCCAGCTCAATCCAAGATCATACTACCAGCTTTTCATTGCCGGCGTTTGTAATGTACACAACTGCAGAAGACATTTTGGAGCTGTGGGTAAAATGTGAAAACATTGTCTGTGGGTGAAATTTGTAATAAAATTCTATGGGGGTACTCTGCCCCCACTCTGTGGATGAATTTTTTATAAAATTATGTAGAGGGACTGTGCCACATGCTCTGTGGGTGAAATTTGTAAGCTGCTAATGTAGGGGTACTGTGCTCCATGCACTGTGGGTAAAATTTGTAAGCTGCTAATGTAGGATTACTCTGCCCCATGCTCTGTGGGTGAAATGTGTAAGTTGCTTCTGTGGGGGTATTCTTCCCCATGCACTGTGGGTGAAATTTTTTACAAGATTATGTAGGGATACTGTTGCCCATACTCTGTGAGTGAAATTTGTAAGCTGCTAATGTAGGGGTACTGTGCCCCCTGCTCTGTGGGTAAAATTTGTAAGCTGCTAATGTATGGGGTACTGTGCCCCATGCTCTGTGGGTGAAATTTGTTGGCTGCTTCTGTGAGCGTACTCTGCCCCATGCTCTGTGGGTGACATTTTTTCTAATATTCTCTAGTGGTACTGTGGCCCATTCTCTTTGGGTGAAATATGTAAGCTGCTTTTGTGGGGTACTCTGCCCCATGCATGGTGGGTGATATTTTTAAGAAGATTCTATAGGGGTACTGTGCAACATGCACTGTGGGTGAAATTTGTAAGCTGCATCTGAGAGGGTACTCTGCCCTATGCTCTGTGAGTGAAATTTTTAACTGGACTGATGGTAGCAAACCTTAGTCTCAGTGAGGGCACCGTTAAAATTGTTATGTTATTCATTTACTTCCTATTTTATCATGATTCTTATGGTGACAGAATCCTTTTAGGTTATTTTACTATCCAAATTTGTTTGCAGGGCAATTATCCTGTTCTTACTCCCATTTTTCTTCCTTTTACAGCCCCCTAGCCCTTACTCCAACCATTTTACATCCAGTTTAGCACTGAAGTTCAGGTCCCCATTAAACTGAATGGGGTTTGGAGTCCAGAGTCAAATACAGGTCAAGTTCGGGTCCAAAACCGGTCTTTTTAAAAAGCCCGCTCAAACTCAGCGAACCCGCACATCCACGGGTTCGTTCATCCCTACTTACATGACTTGATTTTCTTAGTTCAGTGTTTCTTAGTTTGCTTATTTCACAGTAAAGATCTATAATTGTCGCAGAAACTTACTTTACAAAGGTATAGGAGTGCAAAATTTGCCAAAGTTACTAAGGTAAAGGTTACAGGAAGATGAAGGTTCTTTGTGGTTTCCCGGAAACCCTCTTTTTCAGTTATGCAGTGTTAAGTTATTGAATGAATAAAAGAACAGGCATGTCACTTAGGGTAATTTTGCACAATAAGTATTTGGTGTGTTTTTGATGCTGCAGGTTTTTCTGAGGCATTTCTGCACCAAATATATGCATTTTAATTCTTTCCACAATGAGTTTAGGTGACTTTTTTATGCTTCATATTTAAAAAAAAATGCAGATTACCTGTTTTACTTAATAGGTGCAGAAATGGTGCAGAAAATCTGCAACATCAAAACTCACCAAAAGCTCATCGTGGGAACGTAGCCTATTTCTGTGCTTTGATAAAATTATATTGATAAATTTATGTATGTATTCCTTGTGTTTTCAATTACGTTTCCACTGTAGAAACGCCATTAACCCCTTAACCCCCTAGGGTGATTTGAACGTTAATGACCGAGCCAATTTTTACAATTCTGACCACTGTCTCTTTATGAGACTATAACTCTGGAATGCTTCAACGGATCTTAGCTATTCTGAGAAGGTTTTTTCATGACATATTGTACTTCATGGTAGTGGTAAAATTTCTTCGATATAACTTGTGTTTATTTATGAAAAAAATGTAAATATGGCTAAAATTTTGAAAATTTTGCAATTTTTAAGCTTTGAATTTTTATTCCCTTAAAATAGAGAAATATGTCACACAAAATAGTTAAAAAATAACATTTCCCACATGTCTACTTTACATCAGCACAATTTTGGAACCAAATTTTTTTTAATTACGAAGTTATAAGGGTTAAAAGTTGACCAGCGATTTCTCATTTTTACAGCAAATTGTACAAAACCATTTTTTTTAGGGACCACCTCACATTTGAAGTCACTTTGAGGGTCTATATGGCAGAAAATTCCCAAAAGTGACACCATTCTAAAATCTGCACTCCTCAAGGTACTCAAAACCACATTCAAGAAGTTTATTAACCCTTCAGGTGCTTCACAGGTGCTGAAGTAACTTGGAACGAAAAAATGAACATTTAACTTTTTAGTCACAAAAATGATCTTTTACAAACATTTTTTTTATTTTAACAAGGGTAAAAGGAGAAAATGAATAGAAAAAGTTGTTGTGCAATTTCTCCTGAGTACGCCGATACCCCATATGTGGGGGGGAAAACCACTGTCTGGGCTCACGGCAGGGCTCGGAAGTGAAGGAGTGCCGTTTGACATTTTCAAACCAAAATTGGCGGGAATTGAGATTGGACTACATGTCGCGTTTGGAGAGCCCCTGATGTGCCTAAACAGTGGAAACCTCCACAAGTGACACCATTTTGGAAACTAGACCCCCTAAGGAACTTATCTTGATCTGTTGTGAGCACTTTGAACCCCCAAGTGTTTCACTTAAGTTTATACTGACTGGGTGTGAAAAAAAAAATTCCACAAAAATTATTTTTTAGTCTCCAATTTTTGATTTTTCCCAAGGAAATTGGACCCCAAAAGTTGTTGTCCAATTTGTCCTGAGTACGCTGATACCCCATATGTGGGGGGGATATACTGTTTGGGAGCACGGCAGGGCTCGTAAAGGAAGCAGACATTTTGGTATGCAGACTTTGATGGGTGTCATGTTCCGTTTTCAGAGCCCCTGATGTGCCTAAGCTGTGTTAACCCCCCACAAGTGACCCCATTTTGGAAACTAGACCCCCTAAAGAACTTATCTAGATCTGTGGTGAGCACTTTGAACCCCCAAGTGCTTCACACAAGTTTATAATGCCCGGGCATGAAAATAAAAAATCCTATTTTTGTCCCACAAAAATGATCTTTCAGTCCTCATTTTTTTATTTTCCCAAGGGTAACGGAGAGAAATTGGACCCCAAAAGTTGTTGTTCAATTTGTCCTGAGTACGTTGATACCCTATATGTGGGAGAAAACTACTGTATGGGCACATGTCGGGGCTCGGAAGGGAAGTAGTGACGTTTTGCAGTGCAGACTTTGATGGAATAGTCTGAGGGCATCATGTCGAGTTTGGAGAGCCCCTGATGTGCCTTAAAGGGAATCTGTTGTGAATGTGTTAGAAATGAATTCTTGTGGGTTTCCCTTGATACCCCTACGGAAGTCTATTCCCCTACTGGGCATTGATTCTACCCCTTTGGCTGAGAATAAACCCCAGTTCTCTACTCAGGTGATAATGAGGGTTGAACCTGATCATCAGGAGAGTTGCAAATTTTTGGTGCTGTATAATCTGCATGACATTATTGTACTGGGTTTCCCTTGGTTACAGTCTCAGTGTTAATGCCAACACTCCTGTTTTTTCTGCCTCTCCCCAGGCTCAGGATGTTCCTGACTTTTTGACTGATTTTTCTGATGTGTTTAGCGAAAGTAAATCTGCATCCTTGCCCCCCCATAGGAGCTATGAACTGCGCTATTGAATTAGTGCCTGGTAGTAAATTCCCTAAAGGTCGCCTTTTTAACTTGTCTGTACCTGAACATGACGCTATGCGGTCTTATATCAAGGAGTCATTGGAGAAGGGTCATATCAGACCATCCTCTTCACCCTTAGGTGCCGGTTTTTTCTTTGTGGCCAAAAAGGATGGTTCATTAAGGCCGTGTATTGATTATCGTCTCTTGAACAATATCACTGTGAAATATCAATATCCGTTACCCTTGATTTCTGACCTGTTTTCCAGGGTGAAAAGTGCTACTTGGTTTACCAAGCTTGACCTCAGGGGGGCGTATAACCTTATTCGCATTAAGCACGGGGATGAATGGAAGACGGCGTTTAATACCCCAGAGGGGCATTTTGAGTACCTAGTGATGCCCTTTGGGCTCACTAATGCTCCTTCCAGTCCTTCATGAATGACATTTTCAGGGATTTTGTGGATAAATTTCTGATTGTTTATTTGGATGATATCTTGATTTTTTCCAATGACTGGGACTCTCATGTGAAACATGTTCGGACTGTGTTCCAGATTTTGAGAGAGAATGCTCTGTATGTGAAGGGATCAAAGTGTCTTTTTGGCGTACAGAGGATCTCATTTCTGGGATTCATTTTGTCTCCGTCTGTTATTGAAATGGACCCGGTCAAGGTTCAGGCCATCTGTGATTGGGTCCAACCTACTTCATTAAAGGCTCTTCAGAGATTCTAGGGTTTTGCCAATTTTTATCGTAAATTTATTGGTAATTTCTCTGTTATTGTTAAACCATTGACTGATTTGACCAAAAAGGGTTCTGATGTGGTGAATTGGCCTCCTGAGGCAGTCTCTGCGTTTCAGGAACTTAAGCAGAGATTCACTTCTGCTCCTGTTCTACGGCAGCCTGATGTTTCTCTGCCATTTCAGGTGGAGGTTGATGCCTCTGAAATTGGGGCAGGTGCCGTTTTGTCCCAAAGAGATCCTGAGACCTCTAAAAGTAACCCTTGTGCCTTTTTCTCTCGAAAATTTTCTCCAACTGAACGTAATTATGACGTGGGTAATTGGGAGTTATTGGCCATGAAGTGGGCTTTTGAAGAGTGGAGACATTGGCTGGAGGGAGCCAAACATCAGGTGGTGGTCCTCACGGACCATAAGAATCTGGTTTATCTGGAATCAGCCAAGCGACTTAATCCTAGACAGGCCAGGTGGGCCTTGTTTTTCACACGTTTTAATTTTGTGGTTTCCTTTCTTCCTGGCACTAAGAATGTTAAGGCGGATGCCCTCTCGAGGAGTTTCCTTGCGCACTCTCCTGAGTTATCTGATCCTGCTGTTATTTTGAAAGAGGGTGTAGTTCTTTCCGCCATCTCGCCCAATTTGAGACTGGCTCTGGAAGGGTGTCAGGAGGATAAACCCGAGCGCTGCCCTATTGGGAAATTGTTTGTCCCAGACCGATGGAAAAAGAGTGTGATGTCTGAGATTCATTGTTCCGTGTTGGCCGGTTATCCCGGAATTTTTGGTACCAGAGACTTGGTTAGTCGGTCCTTTTGGTGGCCTACTTTGTCTCGTGACGTCAGGGAATTTGTGCAGTCCTGCGGGACTTGCTCTCGCTCCAAGCCTTGCTCTCGCTCTAGTGGTTTGTTGATGCCATTGCCTGTGCCCAAGAGACCATGGACCCATATCTCTATGGATTTCATTTCCGACCTCCCTGTTTCTCAGAGAATGACCGTTATCTGGGTGATTTGTGATAGGTTTTCCAAAATGATACATCTTGTGCCATTACCTAAGTTGCCTTCCTCCTCCGAATTGGTGCCTTTGTTCCTTCAGCACGTGGTTCGGTTACACGGCATTCCTGAGAACATTGTGTCTGACAGAGGAGTCCAGTTTGTTTCCAGATTTTGGAGGACTTTTTGTTCTAAACTTGGTGTTCAATTGTCTTTCTCCTCGGCTTTTCATCCTCAGACCAATGGACAAACTGAGAGAACAAACCAGACATTGGAGACTTATCTGAGATGATTTGTGTCTGCTGATCAAGATGACTGGGTCTCTTTTTTGCCTTTGGCTGAGTTTGCTCTTAATAATAGGGCAAGCTCTGCCACTTTGATGTCTCCATTTTTTTGCAATTTTGGGTTTCACCCTCAATTTTCTTCGGGACAGACGGAGGCTTCTGTCTGTCCAGGTGTTGACTCTGTTATGGAGCGTATGCAGCAGATTTGGGACCAGGTAGTGGAGAGGTTGTCCCTCTCTCAGGAGAGGGCCCAGCGGTTTGCCAACCGGCATAGGACTGATGGTCCTCGGTTTGAAGTGGGGGACTTGATCTGGTTGTCCTCAAGAAATATCCCTATGAGAGTTGCGTCTCCTAAGTTTAAGCCTAGGTTCATTGGACCTTATAAGATCTTGGAGATTCTTAATCCTGTTTCCTTTCGTTTACTTCTTCCAGGGACATTTAAGATCTATAACGTGTTCCACAAGTCCTTATTGAAGAGGTTTGTTGAGCCAGTGGTTCCTATGGCTGCGCCTCCTGACCCTATTTTGGTTGAGGGCAATCTGGAGTATGTGGTTGAGAAAATATTGGATTCTCGTTTTTCTAGATGGAAACTCCAGTATTTGGTTAAGTGGAGAGGTTATGGTCAGGAGGACAATTCTTGGGGGTTTGCTTCGGACATCCATGCTAGGAGACTGATCCGTGTGTTTCACAGAGCTCATCCTGACTGACCTGGTTGCCCAAATGAGGGTTCGGTGACCCCTCCTCAAGGGGGGGTACTGTTGTGAATGTGTTAGAAATGAATTCTGAGCAGAAGCTCCCTCTGGTGGTTACAAACAGTACTGAACCATTCAATGAGGATTGGCAATCAGGAGTTACAGACTGGTCTTATATAAGGGAGGTTCCCTCCCATCATGGTTGCCGGTGATCAATTGTTCTTGTCTCAACTGTGGTTCCTGGTTCACTTGGAAGCTAGCTGAGTCTTGCCTGCATCTTCTGCTATCAGATAAGATATTTTCTGCTTTTATTTTTGTGCTTGCTTTTTGCATTGTTCCCTGCACTTCTGTGGAGGTCAGCCAGGTCCCCTCCGGGAGCTTGTGCTCCTCTCAGTTTATCTGAGCCACTGTTATTTGTTCATTTGCCTTTTCCAGTTTTTTCAGTGGCTGCGGCTTAGTTTTGTGACACCAGAGAACTAATTTAGGTGGTAGAGGTCGTGTGATCTCAGGTGTTTTTGCAATTAGTAGAGTTGGTATTTTTTAGGGTTTTTTGGATTGCAGTAAGTGTCCTTCCTATCCTTTTCTGTCCAGGTAGATTGGGCCCCAACGTTTGCTCATACTATTTTCTGTCTGTGTCTGTATTTCCTCTTGTCTAACCGCCATTACATGTTTGGGGGCTTCCTATGTTCTTTGGGGATCTGCTCCGGGGCAGATAGCTTTCCTCTTTCTATCTTTAGGTGTAGTTAACCTCTCAGGCTGTGACGAGGCGTCTAGGACCAACGTAGGAACGCTCCACGGCTGCCTTTAGTTGTGGTGGTTAGTCAGGGTACTGCAATCCAGTAGATTCCAACCTCTCTGGTGTATTGTCATTTTTGCCTGCTCTCCTCAGCTACCAAATCATAACAGGAATCTGTCACTCCATTTCTGTGATCTGTGAATATCACAGATGGCGTACTGTTTCCACGCTTGCGCATTGAAAAGTGCCATCGCGCGTGCTCAGTGTACTTTGCCAAACAGAAATGACTGCTTGGCTTGGATGACTTCCGGGGCAAGCAAAGCGAGGCAAAATAGTGGCGCATGCGCAGTAATGATTTTATGCTTTGCCCGCTGTTGGGCAAAGCACACTGCGCACGCGCCAGGGGCCTTTTCAAAGCGTGGAAACCATACGTGAACGCACTAAGAAGAAGAAAAGAAGTGCATAGGGCAAGACAGGAGGCGGTGGGGGAATGAGAATAAACACCGCCCATTAGACCAGACCGCATGTATTTGCATCCTGAGAAATGAAGTTAACAAAGGAATTCTGACATCAAAGCTGGGGTGTCAGGGGATATGATAGGTACCAATAGATTACTTATGGGACGCACAATTCAGTGATATCTTTACCTGATATCACAAAAATTGTATGACAGATTCCCTTTAAGGCACATCAGGGGCTCTCCAAACACGACATGACGCCCACAGACTATTTCATCAAAGTCTGCAATGCAAAACGTCACTACGTCTTTCCCTTTTATTTTAGGGTGTGGAGGTTAATATCCATTAAAATTGTAGGATATCCTTTTTTAACAATTTTTGGCAATGATTTTTATTTTTTCACATATCACAATTTGCATTAAAAATAAAAATCTTGTAATTTTTACATTGACCATTGCTGCTATTTTAGACTCGTACTTGTTTTGTATCAGGAAAAAACACGTGTACATAGCCACAATGTTTAAATCATGACCATACTTTTGCATTAGAGAGTGTAATGAGCATGTGCAAAGATCATTGTGAAAGGAAGGGAGCAGTGTCAGTTGTGACGCTGTGACATCTATTGTGATTGGTGGGTCTTGTGTTATCAGTTGTGTATAGAGGCATTACCTGTCATTGTAATCCTACTTCTCCTATAAACACTTGCTGAAATGACAGGAAGTATATATCTAAAAAGCCCCAGTGGTCAGCGTGAAGATGGCATGTTACTAATTTTATTTATGTATTTTTTTTCAATTTTTTTCAATATTTTACTAGAAAAAAACATTGCCAATTTGAAAAAAACGCATTAAAAAATACCTGATTTTAACAATTTATTTTCTGATGATAGATCTATTTAGAAATGACTACAGATGGGCGAATCCAAGCAGTTAAGTTTGTGGTCCGTAGCGAACACCTAGTGTCCGTGAATGGACCCCGAACACAGACTTCTCCATTAAATCCGTGTTAGGCCGGAGTCACACTAGCGAGAAATACGGACGAGTGCAATGCGAGAAAAAAATTTCATTGCACTCAGACCAATGTTATTCTATGGGGCAGCTCCCATCAGCCGATTTTTTTCTCGGCCGTTTTATATGTGCGAGTGAAATCGCAGCATGCTGCGATTTGCACCATATATCGGCCGAGAATCGCCAATGCAAGTCTATGGGGGCGAGAAAAATACGGATTACACATGGACCACACGTGTGACTTGCGAGAAATACGCACCGATGTGCGTAGGTGTTAATTTAATGTGTAAATTCGTTGAAAAAAAATGCGTGGGCTCCCGCCGTATTTTCTCCGCCAGACAGAGAAAGCCAGTGACTAAAGACAGATAATAATAGCCTAGGGAGGGAGCATTGTTTTTGTGCCCCCCCTGGCTAGTTTCCGGTTTGATGTTCATATTGCCAAAATCTGTTATTTGCCACATGTGAGTTTCAACAAGCATCACAGACTTGAATCAAAGTTGTTTACCCCAAATTTTGGAAAGATGCCAACAATTTTGTCCTGCCCATTTTTGGGCTTCTGTGTGAAATTATGTCCAATTTGCCTTTTTTTCTTTGTTTTTTTATATTCCAATAAACACAAAGGTAATAAACATGGGTATAACAAAACATGTGTAATTGCAACAATTTTATAGGACAATGTCAAGGGTGCCAACACATTCGGCCATGACTGTATATACAGCAGGTGAAAAAAGTATTAAACACGTCACCAGTTTTCTGAGAAAACTTATTTCTAAAGGTGCCACTGACATGAAATTCTCACCAGGTGTCAGTAACAACCCATCCAGTCCACAAAGGCAAATAAATCAAATCATAGATGTTCATAAATAAAGTTATGTGCAATAATGAGAAATGACACGGAAAAAGTATTGAAAACATATAGAGTGCTTTCAGTGGGAGAAAAGTCCCACTCCCACTGAAAGCACTCTATATGTTTTTTTCTACTGGCTAACACGGTACCAAACCAAAATTTTTTTCGTTTAGGAAAAAGTATTGAACACACTTACTGAAATTTATTTCATACTTCGTACAAAAGCCTTTGTTGGTGATGACAGATCCGAGATGCCTCCTGTATGGAGAAACTAGTTGCATGCATTACTCAGGTATGATTTTGGCAAATTCTTACACACACTCAAATACTGAAGGTTCCGTGGGCTCGCCCTATGAACTCAGATCTTCAGTGCTTTCCATAATTTTTCTATTGGATTGAGGTCAGGTGATTGGGTCATTCTAGCAGCTTTATTTTATTTCCCTTAAACCAACTGAGAGTTTCTTTAGCTGTGTGTTTGGAATCATTGTCTTGCTGAAATGACCACCCTCGTTTCATCTTCATTATCCTGGTAGATAGCAGCTTTTTTATCAAGAATGTGTTGGTATATTTGTCCATTCATCTTTCCCTCAATTATATGAAGTTTGCCAGTGCCATATGCTGAAAAACAGCCCCACACCATGATGATCCCACCTCCAAACTTCCCTGTTGATAATTGTGTTTTTTGGGTGATATGCAGTGCCTTTTAGCATCCAAACATGGTGTGTATTTTGTCATTAAAGAGTTCAATTTTGATCTCATGTGACCAGACTGTATTCTCCCAGTACTTCACAGGTTTGTCAAAATGTTCTATAAACGCGCTTGAGCATGCTTTTTGTTCAGTCATGGAGTCTTGCATGGTGTGCGTGCATATTAGCCATTGAGGTTGAGTGCATTATAGTTTTCTTCGAAACAATTGTACCTGCTTATTCCAGGTATTTTTGTAGCTCTCCACAGGTGAACCTTGGCTCCTGGACATCTCTTCTGATAATTATTTTCGCTCCTCTGTCTGAAATCTTGTGGGGAGCAGCTGGTCATGCCTGGCTTATGGTGAAATTATGTTCTTTCCACTTACTGATTATGGCCCCAACAGTGCTCAATGGAACTTTCAGTAGTTTAGAAATTGTTCTTTAACCAATATCATTGTTTTACAACAATAAGGTTTCACAGGTTTTGAGACAGCTCACTGATTTTACCCATCATGAAATGTTTCTTGTGTGGCACCTTGATAATGAGACACTTTTTATGTCATCAGTTGAACCACCAGCTGATATTATTTTTCACTATGTGGCAGGATTGCTTTCTAATTACTGACAGATTTCAGCTGGTGTCATGACGTCCCATGGCTTTTTCCACCTCTCTTTATTTATGTGTTCAATACTTTCTCTCTGTGTTAGTTCTCATTGTTACACACCAATTAATTTATGGACATCTATGGTTTGATTTCATTGCCTGTGTGGATTGGATGGGTTGTTACCGACATCTGGTGAGAATTTCATGTACTTAGAAAATTGGTAACTTGTTCGGTACTTATATATGGTATAACAACATAAAACCATAAAGCCAAACATTTAAAAAATGTTGTTTGCTTGACATAAAAGCTAGGTTTAAACAATAGCTAATTTTCAAACAATAGATTTGTTTCATTATATTACAATAGTAAGTCAGTCACTGTAAGGCCTCTTTCACGCATTTTTTTGTCCAACCGCATCCGGCGAAATGTGATGCCGGATGCGGTTTTTTTTGCATTGACTTTTATTAGCGCCGGATGGCGCCGCATGTCAGTGCGTTGTATGCGTTTTTGTCCGGATCCGGCGGAAATGTACATTCCGGCGGCCGGACACAACGCAGCATGTAACGTTTTAATTTTTTGCCGGAGCTGCCTGATGTGCCTGAAGCGGCGCATCAGGCAGCCGCAGCAAAATGCCGGGGGCGCCGTCAGGTGTACAACGGATGTGTGAAAGAGGCCTTAGTGACACATGGACATAGACTCCTGACGTCCCTGCTTGGCATGTTTCTGTAACCCATGCATTACACTCACTGTAGTTATATTCGTGTCTTGTAGTGTTGGAAATTGATAACAGCAGGTGCTGCTGACATTTGTAAGTTGCCAGACAAATCTGGAAAGACAGAGCTGAAGTTAGTGCAGATGACACATTTGCCAACACATAGACCACTGCATGGCTTCCTGCTATACAGATCATGCATTTACTACAAATGATCATTTTGGGCTCTTCCTGATAGATAAGCAGCTGAAGGAAAGGACGTGTCATTATAAACAACTTTCGTGTCTCACTGTTATACAGGAAAAGCCATGTCTCCGTTTCTACGAATAAGTCTGTCTAATTTTGAAGTTGGGCCATACACACCACCGAATGGAGATGCCACGCAGAGACCCTATTGTGCTGTCATTGTGAAAGAAGCTGTGGAGACAGGTATGTGTCTGCTTATTTGTTCTTATACGTATTCTGCTAAACAGGACAGAAGGTCTTAACAGACTCATTAACTTTTGTAATAAGTCCTTGAAAAACACTTACAAAATATGTTGGATCTGCGTAATAATAATAATAATAATTATTGAATAATTTATTAGACATTTCTATTATTTCGTTTCTTTAGATACCAATTCTAAATTGCAATCAATATTCTTTAGTACAGACTGACATTAAAGTAGTTCCCCAGTGAAAACAAGTGATCACCTGCCCATGAGATATGTGATCAGTTATTGATCAGTGGGTGTCCACCTAATGGGATCAGCAGAATGGGAAACTTTTATCCCCACTTGAGCACTTTTATCCTTTAGAATGTAATAGCCATCGCTCCATTTATTCTTTATCGGGTTGCCAAAAAAAGCTGAGCACGTAGCTCGGCAAACCCATAGGGAATGAATGGTTTGGCAGTTGACCATGCCCATTCTAAGGTGAATAAAAATACCAGAATAGGTCACAAAAGTTGGACCCCCACCGATCAACTAGTTAATATCTACCCCATGGATAGGTGATAACTTGTTTTCACTGGAGAACCCATTTAAACAGAATTTGTCCCTAGGATTTTGCTATCCCATCTAAGAACGGCATTATGTAGGGGCAGAGACCCTGATTCCAGCAATATGTCACTTACTTTATTAGGTACTATAGTTTTGATGAAATCACTATTTATCTGATGTAGATTCTCTGAAAGAACAGCTATGTATAAGTCCAAACAGAACACTGATTGACAGAAATCTCTGTATACTGTGTATATCTATTAAAGAGAGAATCAACCACACTCAAGTAGTTGATGATTGTGCAAAAATAAGTGTTTCTTTATTAGTGCGTACAGACATCACCAGGTGCAAATGATAAGCGACATATAGTAGTTGCAGTATATGTAGGGGGGACAAAGAGACAGAAGGTACCTGCGTGCCGGGTCCGGAACTTGAGTGGCTGCATCCACTGTTCCCGGGGGGGAAGCTTTAGTAAGGCGGACCTTCCCCTTTTGCCTGAGGGAAGCTCTAGAGAGGCGGAGCTTCCTGCTGACAGAGGAAGGAGGGGAGAGACAGGAGAAAAGCATGCGCAGCAGCAGGGGGATAAAAGAGGAAAGCGTGCGCAGCAGAGCAGTTTGGCGCCAACGACATACAGCGTGTAGTCAGGCGTGCGGTGCACACCGCTCTTCCTCCAGACACAGAGTGCTGACGCCGCAACAGGCCGCACCGTCAGGGTCCACTGCCGTCTGCAGGAGGACCGCTGCGCTGAGGGGAGCGGTGTGCTCAGCAGCAGCTTGGAGGGAGACAGCCCGGGTATTCTGCAGCAGGACAGAGCAGAGCCATACAGAGAAGAGCCGTGCAGAGCAGAGCCGTACAGAGCAGAGCCATGCAGAGCAGAGCCATGCACACTAAGCAGAGCCCCAGTTGCGCCCTGGAAGCACCAGCAGAGTGCAAACCAGTGCCTGTCGTCGCCTGCCATCAGCAGCGGGGTCCAAAGAGCAAGAGACGTGCAGTGTAAGCCCGATGACTACCAGAGAGAAAGGCGCAGAACGCTCCGTGTCTGTGAGTACTGTACAACACATATGCCCCATAAGAGTGACAGGGGACAGGACAGACACTTGCACCCTGGCTGTGCCAGTAAATATTTGCTGAGCCACGTTGGGCTCGTACAGGACCGTGACCCATATTACCATCAGCCACTTTGGGCTCGCTTGACAGAGACTGTGAGGAGAGTTGTGCAGGAGTCACGTCGGGCTTAGGCTACTTTCACACTTCAGGCTTTTTGAATCAGGCGCGATCCGGCGTGTTTTTAAAAAAACGGATCCGGTACCGGATGCGTTTTTTTTTACCATTGACTTACATTAGCGCCGGATCGCGCCTGATGTCACTGCGTTGCATCCGTTTTTGGCTGGAACCGTCGGAATTGTACATTCTGGCGGCTGGACAAGACGCTTGCTGCAACGTTTTTTTTTTTTTTCCGGAGCCGCCTGATAGTGCCCGAATCGGCACTTCAGGCGGCCGGAAACAATGCAAACCTATGGCGCCGGACCAGTGTTTTGACAAATCCGTCAGAAAACTGATCCGGAATCCAAGGTCTCTCTCTCTCTCTCTCTCTCTCTCTCTCTCTCTCTCTCTATCTCCTCGGTCCGGGCATTGATAACTGCATTTTCAACATGGAATTTTATATTTCCGGGTTGAAAAGGTCAGGAAGGATCAGGCAAAAAACCTGATCAGTTGCATCAGTTTTTTTAAAATCAGCGCCGGATCCGTCCTATCAGGCATAGGACGGATTATGCCTGATTCAAAAAAACTGATGTGTGAAAGTAGCCTTAGATAGTACCGTGGCCCGTACCCTTGTAGGCCACTGCAGTATATGGACTAGGGACAGTGGGAGGTACCGGAGACCGATCACTGCTGCCAGAAGATGGACCATCGTGCTACAGTGTTTTCCTGAAAAGGACACCGTGCCAGCCGTTGTCGGCGCTAATAAGTTTGCAGCAGGAGCTGCAGTTTAGGACTTCCTGACACACGTGCTAACGAACTGCCGTTTTCTTAAATGTTGTTCTTCACTTCACCATATCCTTTGCCTTTTTGATTCTGTTTAATCCACTGTTTAACGCTTTACCTACCTGCGTGGAGCATTCCCTTGTAAATAAACCTGTTAACCCTCGCTCTGCCTCCTGTCCATCACTGCATCCCGCGTTCCTGCTAGAACTTTTCATATAGACAGAAACATGTCAATCAATGTGGGGTTATGCAGAGATCATGAATATGGAGTACTATGTGGCAGCAGGGTTATTAGTTTTCTAGTGATAATCTCCTACTGAGAAAACAGTGATTTTAACAAGACTACAGCAAGCGGCCTATTAGGTGACACACTGCTGGAATCAGGTTCTCTGTCTCTACATAATGCTGCTCTCATATTAGGTAGAAAAAAACCTGGCGACAGACTCCCTTTTACTTCCTTTTGTCCTTTTAATATCTGAAGCTTTTATGTGCAGGTATATTTGGTTCAAATGGAAAATTGTAGATCCTGTTGGACCATATATTTATTGTAATTTATTTATTGGTTAGCTATTTATTCATTGTTATTTATTGTTTTCAATTGAACCTGTCATGTAACTGTGGTTCATGCATAAAAATAATGATTGCATTTTGCATACAGTTAAACACAATATTGTAGCCATTTTCATTTAAGGGGTTGTCTCATTTTATTAAATGGGCAACATTTCAAAGTGCCTGTAAAAATAAACAATATTGCTATTTAACCCCTATTAACACCTTCACCACATTGGGATTTTTCGCTTTTGCACTTTCGTTTTTTGCTCCCCTTCCTCCCAGAGCCATAACTTTTTTCCTTTCCTTCAATATGGCCGTGTGAGAGCTTGTTTTTTTGAGGGACGAGTTATACTTTTGAAATACACCATTACAAGTGCTGTGCAATTCAAAAAAAAAATGCAATTCTACAATTGTTTTTCTGTTTTTTTTTACCATGTTCACTTAATCCTAAAACTTACTGTACCTACCGTTATGATTCTCCAGGTCATAACATGTTCGCAGATACCAAACATGTATAGGTTCTTTTTTGTTAAGTGGTAACATTCCCATACAAGGATGGGGATCCTTATCCCCATCTTTGTATGCATGTCTCCTTATCCCTGTTCTGGTATTCATGGCTCCTTATCCCCATCCTTGTATGCATGGCTCCTTATCCCCATACTTGTATGCATGGCTCCACATCCCCATCCTGGTATGCATGATTCCTCATCCCTATCCTTGTATGCATAGCTCCTTATCCCCATCTTTGTCTGCATGGCTCCTTATCCCCATCCTGGTATGCATGGTCTCCTCATCCCTATACTTGTATGCATGGCCCCCAAGAGAAAAGCATAAAAAAACAAACAAAAAAAAACATTCTACTTACCTTCCCTGCGCGTCCTTGCAGCATATTGTTCCAGTGCTCACATCTCCATCGACCGGGCGATCACGTGTCCCCGCTCATTAAAGTAATGAATATTCACTCCACTCCATGCCTATGGGAGTTTAGAGAGATGAATAATTCATAACTCTTAAGTAGAGCGCACCCGTGATAGCTTGGCAGCAGTTGGAAGCCGACGGCTGCGACGGCAGACCCTGTGCATGCTATGAGAGAAATGAATATTCACTGCCAGTGCATTGAATATTCATTTCTCTTTAGCAGTGGGCACTGTTGTGAACGCACTGGATCTGACTTCTGGGCTCCCTCTGGTGGCTGCTGATAGTAATGAAGCTGCTTTGGCTAACAGAGGTTTATCAGCTGGGGGTGATGATTGGTAATCTGGAGTTGATAACTGGGGAGATTTAAGTGAGTAACCTTCCCATGATCCTCGCTGGTGATTTGTTGCTTCCTGGTCTCTTTTGGGAAGTCAGCTTGCTTCCTGCCTTGTCCTGCAACTTTCAGATAAGTTATTTGCTGTTTATTTCTGTGGCATTTGCTTTTGTCTTTCTCAGTTTTCTGCCCTTTTGGATTTGTTCAGCCAGGTTCTCCTGCGGGGGCCTGCGCTGGACTCTGTTTCTTATTTGCCACTGTTAATGTATTTTCAGTTCCCTGTTATTTCTGCATCCACTGATTTGCTACTAGGTCACACCAGAGACAGTTTATGTATTTTCAGTTCCCTGTTATTTCTGTATCTGATTTGCTACAAGTGCACACCAGAGTCTGATCTAGCGGGGGAGAGATCGTGTGGTCTCAGTATTTTTGCGTATCAGACGGTTGGAGTTTTTCTTAGAGTTTTTGCTTGATTGCAGTCAGTATTCCTTCCTGTCCTTATCTATCTAGACAGTTTGGGCCCCAGCATTTGCTAACTCTATTTTCTGCCTGCGTTTGTATTTCATCTTGTCTCACCACCAATATATGTTTGGGGGCTACCTATTCCTTTGAGGGTCTACTCTGGGGCAGTTAGCTTTCCCCTTTCTCTCTTTAGGCTTAGTTAACTCTCCGGCTGTGTTGAGGCGTCTGGGGCACTGTAGGCACGTCCCACGGCTACTTCTAGTTGTGCTGGCAGTTTAGGGGTCTGCAATCCGCTAGTTACCAACCTCTCTGGGTGTCTGGTTGCTTGCCTATTTTTGCTGCTGTCCTCCTCGGCTACCAAATCATAACAGGGCACAGGCTTTTGTCACAGCCACCGGCTTGTGCCTTTTGTGACCCGCTGCTCCGCCACTCCCCTCCCTGCCGGATTCTGGGACAATGACTCGAATATAATCCATGGAGAACATTTTCAGCACAAAAAAAATGTGCTGAAAAACTCAGCTTATACTTGAGTATATACGGTATCTAGTCTGATAAGCCCCAGCTATTGATAATTAATACCTGGCTACTTGTTTTTGAGAATCCCTGTGTTTAATTTTACTACCTTTTAACTAATTTCTAATATAATATTATATTTTATATTATCTATGTTTATATCTTCATACCCCATTAAGTTTATTATCTTCTGAGGGATTTGTTGTTAAAATAACACACTGGAAGACGCATACTGCTTCATTCATACAAATTGCAAAATGTAGTCACAAAAAATCTCCTAGCATTTTAAGTAACCTCACAATTTTGTTTTGGGCTTCATTCATAGCCAGCCTTGGTCGTACAGTACGTGGTCTGCGGGCCGCAGGATGGACACCCCTAATTTAAATTATTATACTCCTTGGTGTGATTCAAGATATCTGCTGCATCTTTATTACATAAGATACTAAATACCAATGGAAAGCCCCATCCTCATCATAAATATCTAATTATGAAGAATAGAAGAAAAAAATAGCTTGAATTTGCTTAAAGCGTCTCTCTTGTTTTAATTGTTATGTAATAATAATGTAGAGCAAGCGATTTCCATAATCATTCAAATATACCTAGTAAATGAAATCTGAAAGAAAACCTTTCAAAAACCTTCTAGAAGATATCAACCTTCAGTTTCACACATATTAGATACGGCTTTCTAAGGGTGATGCCAGAACCTGCACAAAGTGCGCGCTCCTGGCGGGAACCGATGCACTGTATGTCGGTGTTGGCAGGATACCTCAATCATCTGCACAGTGATCCCGATCTGTCAGCTGTTGGGTGTTGAAACACAATATATACATTTATATCATACAAGTTTTCCATCCTGAAAATACCCTGACATGAATGTCAAGTAGTGCTTTCTTCAGTGCGCAACCACATAATTTGCAACTGGCTGCCAAGTACAGTCTTGTATATCCACAAATCATTACTTGCGTTTCCTGCCTGCATGATCACTGCACATATGTAGTCACCGAAAGCGACCGTGATGTTACTCTCTGATGTGAGGTATTCCTATGGCTACATTACGTAGAGTACTAGTTAATAGAGCAAGTGTACAGATGACTGACCTAAAAAATCATTTTAGGACTGTTTCATAAAGTAGGTGAAATCTACACACTGAGAATCACGCTTTTTATGTACCAGTTTTATTTATCATACACATGGTAAAGTAGGCATTGGACCTCTGCAAGGGTAGTATGAAATATACCATATGTCAACTAACGATCGTAACTCACAATCACGTGTATTGGACCTCAAATACTATAAAAAGATCTCACTCCCCTGTATCAAGACACACCACCAGAAGAAGCTCAGGCGAAACAGCGTAGGGGTTGGGGAAGTGCGGCTGACTTGGTCTTTCTGAAGGTCTTAATACAAGTGATCGCCTTGTACTAACACATCCTCCTGTCCTCTGAATTCTATCACTTTGACAGCACGTTAGCTATATATAACATAGTTGTTTATAGGACTGTTTTTTGTACTAACACTACCTTAAGCGATCACATGCTGATCCAATACCTTTACAGCAGGTCTGTATTTTTATGGTGTTTGTTCCAACTGATGTCTTCAGTATAGCACTAAGCAATTTACATTGAAAAGCATAATAGCCAGATACCTTTTTGAGAATGAAATTACAAAATCAATTATTACATGTGGTTATACAACTATTTTGTTTTTATTTGTAATTTCAATATGTTACAGTCAGTTTTTTACTTTCAGTTGACCCAGCCTTGTATTTATTGCACTTCCCTCCATTGGAGGCTTATTCCCACCCTGTTTTCCCATTGTTGTTTTTTTAATGAGATATTAATAAAAATCATGGTTTTTACTATTTTGCTGGAATCACTTTGTGTCCATTTGCAGCAAGTTACAAATGTTAAGGATAATGCGTTGTGTTGTCATATTTAAAGTGTCTAGTACCTTATCGTCTTTTCTCTGGACATATCTGATTGATTTTTTCATCTCAGCTAAGCCTGATTTTCTTTTATAATTCTCCAAGGCAATTGCAACAATACCAAAAAAGCTTTTTTTGTGTGATTTACTGTTTTTTTTCAAAATAAAAGTATTATAGATAGACAGACAGATAGACAGACAGACAGAAAAATAGATAAAACGAGCACATGTAAAAATGTAATGTGTAAAGTGAAGGTGCTTTGAAACTTATTGTTAATTTACCAGTTAATTAGAGATGAGTTGATGATTTGAAATTTGACTTAGCCATCTTCACAAAAATTTTTCCAAAAATTGTGATTTGCAGCGAATAAATTAGCGCAAATATCAATACTGAAAAGCTTGAAATTGCTCGTTAAATACGCATAATACACATGGGTGAGTGGAGAGAAAGAGGCAGAGAGTGAACCTCGCGGAGCATAAGAGTTTACACTCTTAAAGAGAGAAGTAACCTTGTGCTCATGAGACCTTATATTCTACAAGAGAGCAAAAAATTAACAACTTAATTGATCAAGCGATTGGTATACAGGAGAAATGCAACCAGAAGCATAAATTATGTAATAAAGAACCATATAATGGAATATCAAATTTGATATCAGAAGAAACTGCTGGGTACCAGAAACACATTTATAAATTGTATAGTGTATACCTATGGTTACAACAATTAATATCACATATACAAAAGTATAATTGGAATATGTTCTAAGAATGTAATGGCATAATAGATACTGTGGTATAGACCCATAGGGAAAAGTGCAAGCTTGATATGTACATGGGACTTACAAAGTGCAGGAGTGCATGGATACCAAAATACCAAATCAGTACAGGTGAGTATTGTATTGGGAAGATAGTGGAGGTAAGGATATACCTGTATGAGAACAGCAGAGACTTCCAGGACAATGCTCCCATTTAGACAAGCCTGTGAAATACTGGGAGCCTATAGTCTGGTCAGATGAGACCACAATTGAACTCTTTGGATGCCATAATACACACCATGTTTGGAGGCCAAAATAGCCTGCTTATCAGTTCAAAAACACCATACCAACAGTGATGTTTGGAGGTGGAAACATCATGGTGTGGGGCTGTTTTACAGCAGACGGCACTGGCAAACTTCATATCTTTGAAGGAAGGATGAATGGACAAATGTACAGAGACATTTTTGAGAAAAATCTGTTGCTATCTACCAGGATGATGAAGATGAAATGAGGGTGGACATTTCAGCAAGACAGTGAACACAAACCCACAGTCATGGGAATTATCAATTGGTTTCAGAGAAAGAAAATAAAGTTGCTAGAATGGCCCAGCCAATTACCTGACCTGAATCCACTAGAAAATTTATGGACGAAACTAAAACTCAGAGTTCATAGAGGGAGCACATGGAAACTTCAGGATTTGAAGAGTGTTTGTGTGGAAGAATCACACCTGAGTAATGCATGTGACTAGTTTCTCCGTAGAGGAAGTGTCTCAAAGCTTCATCAACAACAAATAATTTTATGCAAAGTATGAAAAAAATTTCAGTAGATGTGTTCAATAGTTTTTCAGTGTCTCATTTCTCATTATTTTACATAATTTATGGACATCTATGGTTTGATTTCCTTGCCTGTGTGGATTGTATGGGTTGTTACCGATGCCTGGTGAGAATTTCATGTCAATAGCACCTTTAGAAATATACACTGCTCAAAAAATAAAGGGAACACTCAAATAACACATCCTAGATCTGAATGAATGAAATATTCTCATTGAATACTTTGTTCTGTACAAACTTGAATGTGCTGACGACAAAATCACACAAAAATCATCAATGGAAATCAAATTTAAATTAAAGTGGAATGTAATGTCCTTAAAACAAGTCAAAATGATGCTCAGTAGTGTGTGTGGCCTCAATGTGCCTGTATGACCTCCATACAATACCTGGGCATGCTCCTGATGAGGCGACGGATGGTCTCCTGAGGGATCTACTCCCAGACCTGGAGTAAAGTATCTGCCAACTTCTGGACAGTCTGTGGTGCAACGTGACGTTGGTGGATGGAGCGAGACATGATGTCCCAGATGTGCTCAATCAGATTCAGGTCTGGGGAACGGGTGGGCCAGTCCATAGCTTCAATGCCTTCATCTTGCAGGAACTGCTGACACACTCCAGCCACATGAGGTCTGGCATTGTCCTGCATTAGGAGGAACCAAGGGCCAACCGCACCAGTAAATGGTCTCACAAGTGGTCTGAGGATCTCATCTCGGTACCTAATGGCAGTCAGGCTACCTCTGGCGAGCACATGGAGGGCTGTACGTCCCTCCAAAGAAATGCCACCCCACACCATTACTGAGCCACTGCCAAACCGGTCATGCTGTAGGATGTTGCAGGCAGCAGATTGCTCTCCACGGCGTCTCCAGACTCTGCCACGTCTGTCACATGTGCTCAGTGTGAACCTGCTTTCATCTGTGAAGAGCACAGGGCGCCAGTGGCGAATTTGCCAATCCTGGTGTTCTGTGGCAAATGCCAAGCGTCCTGCACAGTGTTGGGCTGTGAGCACAACACCCATCTGTGGACGTTGGGCACTCAAACCATCCTCATGGAGTCGCTCTCTAACTGTTTGTGCAGACACATGCACATTTGTGGCCTGCTGGAGGTCATTTTGCAGGGCTCTGGCAGTGCTCCTCCTGTTCCTCCTTGCACAAAGACAGAGGTAGCGGTCCTGCTGCTGGGTTGTTGCCCTTCTACGGCCCCCTCCACGTCTCCTGGTGCACTGACAGACACAGCAAACCTTCTTGCCACAGCTCACATTGATGTGCCATCCTGGATAAGCTGCACTACCTGAGCTACTTGTGTGGGTTGTAGAGTCCCTGTCATGCTACCACAAGTGTGAAAGCACAACTAACATTCAAAAGTGACCAAAAAATCAGCCAGAAAGCATTGGTACTGAGATGTGGTCTGTGGTCCCCACCTGCAGAACCACTCCTTTATTGAGTGTGTCTTGATAATTGCCAATAATTTCCAGCGAGTCTGACTTCTATACCAGGAAAGATCTTTGAACAAATTATTAAAAAACATGTATGTAAGTACCTGGGTTTGTAACTAATAAGTCATGTCAGACTAACTTAATTTCCTTCTATGACAGAATCACTGACTGGGTGGATCAGGGAAATGCTGTAGATATAGTATATCTTGACTTCAGCAAAGCATTTGACAAAGTATCTCAAACAATCCTTATTGAGAAAATGACTAAGTATGGAATGGACAAGGCAACTCTTAGGTGGATTCATAATTGGCTTAGTGATCGGTCCCAAAGAGTAGTCATAAATGGCTGCACATCCAGTTGGAAGAATGTCTCAAGTGGGGTACCACAGGGCTCTGTCCTGGGCCCTGTATTGTTCAACATCTTTATCAATGATTTAGATGAAGGAATTGAGGGTAAGCTGATTAAATTTGCTGATGACACAAAGCTAGGAGGGATAGCTAATACTGAAGAAGAGAGAGAGAGGTTTCAAAAAGATGTAAATAAACTGGAGCAGTGGGCAGCAACTAACAGAATGGTTTTTAACAGGGAAAAATGCAAAGTACTACATATGGGCAATAAAAATGAAAAAAGCATATACAAAATGGGAGGAATAGGGCTAAGTAACAGCACATGTGAAAAAAACTTGGGTATACTAATACATCACAGACTGAACATGAGTAGAGTTGAGCGATACTTTCCGATATCCTAAAGTATCGGAATCGAATGATATCGCCGATATCACTAAAAAATCGGCGATACCCGATACCGATACCGGAAGTCCCATGTAAGTCTATGGGAACAAAATATCGCAACTAAAAAAAACCCCATTCTTTCCTTGTAAACACTAAATATACACACATAGAATACATATATATATATATATACATGTCATTGTGACATATATATATACATATATGTATAGTTTATACACTTCTACATAGTAAAATATCCTTTGATTCAATTGCCGGGTAAAGCCGGCTTCAGTGAAAAGACAGAAGCACCCGACATGAAATGACACTTGGTGTACATAGGGTTAACCATGTCTTTTCATGTCGTTTGCTATCTGATTTGCACAAACAATTAAATCAGACTATGTGTGCAAAATTTCACACCTGTAGGGGTTAATTAAAGGTGTAAATTCGTTGTAAAAAAACCGGACTTTTTTGCTACGAATTTACACCTTTAATTAACCCCTACAGGTGTGAAATTTTGCACACATAGTCTGATTTAATTGTTTGTGAAAATTAGATAGCAAAGGACATGAAAAGACATGGTTAACCCTATGTACACCAAGTGTCATTTCATGTCGGGTCACCCGACATGAAATGACACTTGGTGTACATAGGGTTAAACATTTCTTTTCATGTCCTTTGCTATCTAATTTGCACAAACAATTAAATCAGACTATGTGTGCAAAATTTCACACCTGTAGGGGTTAATTAAAGGTGTAAATTCGTTGTAAAAAAAACGGACTTTTTGCTACGAATTTACATCTTTAATTAACCCCTACAGGTGTGAAATTTTGCACACATAGTCTGATTTAATTGTTTGTGCAAATTAGATAGCAAAGGACATGAAAAGACATGGTTAACCCTATGTACACCAAGTGTCATTTCATGTCGGGTTCTGCATTTTCACAAAAGCCGGCAATTGAATTAGCGGCTATTATACTATGTAGAAGTGTATGAACTACAAATATAAATATATATATATATGTGTCACAAATTCAATGACATGTATATATATATATATATATGAGGTGTAAAATTGCTGAAAAAAAATGCGTGGGCTCCCGCCCTATTTTCGCAACCAGACAGACAAAGCCAGTGAGTGGGGGCAGATAATAATAGCCCAGAGAGGGACCATTATTTTTGGCCCCCCCCGGCTACTTAACATCTGCCCCCAGACACCCCAGAAAGGGCAAATCTCTAATTAGATTTGCCCTTTCTGGCACTTTGCCCGTCTATTCCCATTGCCCTGTAGCGGTGGCGAATGGGTTAATAAGGGGTTAAAATGACCTTGCAATTGAAAGGTCACTTTAAGCCAGGTTAATAATTGAGAGCTGTCAATTAGACAACTATCAATTATTAATCCTATTGTATGAAAGAAAAATCAAACACACACACTTTAATAAAAAAGAAGTTTAATGAAATAATCACACAGTTTTTGACCATATTTTATTTACCTGCTAAAACCATTTCCTGTAATAAAAATAAAATAAAAAAGCAAAATTATTCTTACCTATCCCATGCACAGTCAGGTCCCACGGTGAAATCCTTCAGAAAGGGTTAATGTTTACTGCAGGGACCGCAGCTAATGCTGCAGCCTCACAGTAAACCCCAAATGAATGAGTTCCTCTCCTGCCTGACAGGAGAGTAAAGGCTGGGTGTCACATAACGATACACCAGCGATCCCGACAACGATATGCACTTGTCAGGATCGCTGGTGTATCGCTACATGATCGCTGCTGAGCTGCCAAACAGGCAGCTCAGGCAGCGATCTGGGACAGCGACACTGCGGGTAACATCGCTTAAGGGCCCGTCTCACATAGCGATATCGCTGCCGAGATCGCTGCTGAGTCACTAGTTTTGTGACGCAGCAGCGAGCTCACCAGCCATATCGCTGTGTGTGACATTCAGCGACGATCAGCCCCCCTGCCGGGTATCGCTGATCGTCGCAGAAATGTCAGGACCTTTATTTGATCGCTGGTTTCCCTCTGACAGGCACGCATCGCTGCGTGTGACAGGCGGGAGACCAGCGATCCGCTGGTAACCAAGGTACACAGCGGGTTTCCAGGCACCGCGCAGCGCTTGGAAACCCGCTGTGTACCTTGGATACCAGCTCCCTGCATCAGGGCGCTGGTATCCAAGGTACACAGCGGGTTTCTAGGCACAGCCCCGCGCCTGGAAACCCGCTGTGTACCTTGGTTACCAGCGGATCGCTGGTCTCCCGCCTGTCACACGCAGCGATGTGTGCCTGTCAGCGGGAAACCAGCGATCAAAAAAAGGTCCTGACATTTCAGCGACGATCAGCGATACCCGGCAGGGGGGCTGATCGTCGCTGAATGTCACACACAGCGATATTGCTGGTGAGCTCGCTGCTGCGTCACAAAACTAGTGACTCAGCAGCGATCTCGGTAGCGATATCGCTATGTGAGACGGGCCCTTAAGTGGAAAGCTTAATTGATTGCTTTCCACTTTCACTTCAGGTCAGCCAGGGACACAATCAGTGACGTCAGAGGGAACTGATTAACAAAAATAGGGGTTCCCTTCGAAAAAAAAATGGCGTGGGGTCCCCCCTATTTTTGTTAACCAGCCAGATGAAGCAGACCGCTGAGGCCTGGATTTTCAGGCTGTTAAGGAGCCAAGATCCATGGACCTTGCCAGCCTGATAATACTAGGCCACAGCAGTCTGCATATCTTGGCTGATTAACAAAAATAGGGGATCCCCTCGAAAAAAATTGGCGTGGGGTCCCCCCTATTTTGTTAACCAGCCAGATGAAGCAGACCGCTGAGGCCTGGATTTTCAGGCTGTTAAGGAGCCAAGATCCATGGACCTTGCCAGCCTGATAATACCAGGCCACAGCAGTCTGCATATCTTGGCTGATTAACAAAAATAGGGGATCCCCTCGAAATAAATTGGCGTGGGGTCCCCCCTATTTTTGTTAACCAGCCAGATGAAGCAGACCGCTGAGGCCTGGATTTTCAGGCTGTTAAGGAGCCAAGATCCATGGACCTTGCCAGCCTGATAATACCAGGCCACAGCAGTTGCATATCTTGGCTGATTAACAAAAATAGGGGATCCCCTCGAAAAAAATTGCGTGGGGTCCCCCCTATTTTTGTTAACCAGCCAGATGAAGCAGACCGCTGAGGCCTGGTTTTTCAGGCTGGTAAGGATCCAATATCCATGGACCTTGCAAGCCTGATAATACCAGGCCACAGCAGTCTGCTTAGCTTGGCTGGTTAACAAAAATAGGGGATCCCCTCGAAAAAAAAACGGCGTGGGGATCCCCCCTATTTTTGTTAACCAGCCAAGTAAAATGCAGACTGCTGCGGCCTGGTATTAAAAGACTGTCAAGGCCCATGGATTTTGGCCCTCAACAGCCTGATAATACCAGGCTACAGCAGCCCCACATTTGGCGCATCAAAAGATGTGCCAATTGTGGCACTTTACCCGGCTCTTCCCACTTGCCCTGTAGCGGTGGCAAGCGGGGTAATAAGGGGTTATTGTCACCGTTGATTGCACGGTGACAATAAGCCCGGTTAATAATGGAGAGGTGTCAATAAGACACCGATCCATTATTAATCCCAAAGTTATTAAATGTATAAAAAAAAGACAAAGCAAGAAAAAAGTATTTTAATGAAATAAAAGAGACAACACAGTTTTCATTAATTTTATTATACACTCATTCCTGCGACGCCATCGATCTCCTGTAAAAAAAGAAAAAAAACAAACCAACAGTATACCACCTGTCCGACGCAGTCCAGAACGACAGTCCCACGACGATCCAGCTGTGCTACATCGCAATGACAGGCAGAGCCTGTCATCGCGACGCAGCACAGCTGATTACCTGCTTCCCCGGCGGTGACGTCATCGGACTGACTGCTTTACGGCCGGGATTACCCAGCAGTCACTGCAGTTATCGCGAGAAACTGCATGTGACCGCCGGGGAAAGAAGATGGCGGCCATGAAGCAGTCCGGGATGTGACCGCCGGAGATCTTCTGCCAGGTAAGTGCCGCTGACTCCTGACAGACCCGACCGACGGACACTGACAGTGACAGTGACAATCCCGATTCCGGTATCCGATAAGACGAAAATATCGGAACTCGGAATCGGAATTCCGATACAGCCAATATCGGCCGATACCCGATATTTGCAGTATCGGAATGCTCAACACTAAACATGAGTCAACAGTGTGATGCAGCAGCAAAAAAGGCAAATAAAATTCTAGGATGTATTAACAGTAGAGTTAAGCGAAACAGATCGGTCAGATTCAAAAAAAGCCGACTTTCGCCAAAGTCGGGTTTCGCCTAGCGAAACCCGACCATAGCGTGAAGTCGGCCATGCGGTCGTCGACCTGAGCGCCAAAGTCGGTTTTCCCATAATCCTTGCAGAGCCTTTTCTCAGCCAATGAGCAAGGATGCACACTGTGGGCAACGAGATGACATGGGCAGTGGCCACCACCATCTTAGAGAAGTGCATTGCAGTGATTGGCTTGCTTTGTGTGGCGTCACAGGGGCTATAAAAGCCCTGACCGCCGACCGCCATTTTACTTCTGCCGATCTTAGCGTAGAGAGAGGTTGCTGCCGCTGTTTCTCAGTAGGGAGAGAGTTAGGCAGGAAAGAAAAGTGATTCTGTGCTTGTGCTGATAGCAATTGTGCTGTACAGTTAGTGTGCAGTGACAGGGGAGGATTTTGTTGTGTGCAGCAGCGCTGGTTATTAGGCTGCCTGACAGTGACAGGGGAGGATTTTCTTTTGTGCAGCAGCAGAGCTGGTTAATAGGCTGCCTGCTAGCTGTATTGCTGTGTGTACACTGCTGTACAGACTGCTTTTTACACAGCACTAATACTTTTATTCTTTTTTTCTGTACAGTTACCGAGCGTTCATTTTTTCCCACACCGTATAGAACTGTACGCTCCTCACACAGTACCGTGTACCGGCTGGTATCACGGAAAAATACATGCTGACTATCTGTGTGTGACTCTGGAAATATATACGGAGATTTACAATTTTTTGACTATACAATATACACCTGGTATCTGGTGATACAGTACCCTTTTTCTGCTTTTTATATTCTGGTCTAATCCATACTGAGCCTGAGAGCATCTGTGTGTGACTCCTGAAATATATATGGAGAATTACAATTTTTTCACTATACTATATACACCTGGTATCTGGAGATACAGTACCCTTTTTCAGCTTTTATATTCTGGTCTAATCCATACTGAGCCTGTGAGCGTCTGTGTGTTACTCCGGAAATATATATGGAGATTTACAATTTCCCCTACACTGTATACAGTTGTAGGCTTGTGATACAGTACCCTTTTTCAGCTTTTTATATTCTTGCTAATCCATACTGAGCCTGAGAGTGTCTGTGTGTGTGACTCCAGAAATATATACAGAGATTTACAATTTTTTCACTATAATATATACACCTGGTATCTGGTGATACAGTACCCTTTTTCTGCTTTTTATATTCTGGTCTAATTCATACTGAGCCTGTGAGCGTCTGTGTGTTACTCCTGAAATATAAACTGAGATTTACAATTACCCCTACACTGTATACAGCTGTACGCTTGTGATACAGTACCCTTTTTCAGCTTTTTATACTCTTTTCTAATCCATACTGTGTTAGGGTCTGCGGAACGCACCTTATAAATAATGTAGAGAGGTGTGTTCGCAGCCCGGGGTCCACCGTGCAAGCAGAGCCTGCTGCTAGTAAGATGGCGTAAGTAACGAACTCTGTTATCCCGCAGTGTCGCTAAAATAAACGCGTAGCGCGCTGTGGCAGATAGTGCGAACTCTGTTAATCCACAGAGCCACTAGCGGGAATGCCGTAGCGCTATATAGCGATATAAGCGAACTCTGTTACACCACAGAGTCGCTGAGGTAAAGACGCAGAGATAGGTACTGTGTCCTGTTAACACCACAGGGATACACAGATAACTGCTGTGCGGATAGCAGTCCATGATCATGCAGACCGCAACGCAAACAAACAATCTCCTCACCGGAGAAGCTGGTATTCTAGGGGCTTATTTCAGCCAAGCCCTAACCACGTGCACTCAAATCTCCTCACCGGAGGTGCCGGTATTCTAGGGGCTTATTTCAGCCGAGCCCTAACCACATGCGTGCATGATCACACTGGCGCAAAGCACATAATGCAATTGATCCTTGCACACGGCGGTGCGGTAAGGACAGCCTTTTATAGCAGCCTCAAGAAAAAGACCTTCCAGGAAGGACCAATGGGAAGCTGCTTCAGAACATCAACAGCCGGAGGACCTTCCTGAAGGACCAATAGGAGTGGCAGCTGTATCTGAGCATGTGACCCCTGATCTCCAATGGGAGATCTTGCCCTGGGCATGCTCAGATGAAGCAACAAAGGACTTAGACCACTGATCAGTAGTGGCTACAATAGCAGAACCTGAAGAGGCAGCAGCAAGTCTCTGCACAGTATTAGACCGGGTGAGACGCTGGGACCGACATCTTTGCTGAGCAGGCTCCACTGCGGCCGGAGATGGATGGGGGACCGCAGCGGGACTGGTTTGAGACTCCCCTTGTGCAGCAGCGGGAACTCGAACCCTAACATTACCACCCCTCCTAGGGCCTCCCATTCTTTTGGCCTCGCTGCGCTCAAAGGCATCGATGAGCTGCGGAGCGTGAACATGCTCGGCAGGCTCCCAGGACCTATCCTCAGGCCCATAACCCCTCCAATCCACCAAATAAAATTTTTTGCCTCGTACCACCTTGCACCCAACAATGGCATTCACCTCATGATCGTCGGTAGATGAACCCGACGTCCCGGCAGATGACTCGGAAAACCGGGAAATGGCCACGGGTTTCAGGAGGGACACGTGAAAGGTGTCGGTGATACCAAGGCGAGGCGGAAGGGCTAGGCGGTAAACCACCGGGTTCACCTGCTCAAGAACTTTAAAGGGACCAAAAAAGCGAGGTGCCAACTTGGTGGACTCAACACGTAGCCTGATGTTTCGGGCAGAGAGCCACACTAGGTCACCCGGAGCAAAAGTAGGAGCGGGGCGCCGATGGGCATCGGCTGAAGAACTCATCCTCTCTTTGGAGGCCTGAATGGCATCCTGGCGTCCCAAATGTCCCGTGCCTCCACAGCCCAGTCTGCCACCCTGGAATTGGCGGAAGACACGGGCATGGGCACTGGTACCCGCGGATGCTGACCGTAGTTCGGGGGGAATGGGGTCTGTCCGGTGGAGTCAGCCACAGCATTATTTAGAGCAAACTCAGCCCACGGTAGCAAGGATGCCCAGTCATCCTGCCTGGCAGAGACAAAATTTCGCAAGTATGTGACCAAGGTCTGGTTGGCTCTCTCTACCAACCCATTCATCTCGGGATGATATGCCGAGGAGAGATTTAACTCAATGCTGAGTAGACGACACAGCTCTCTCCAGAACCGAGACGCAAATTGGGGACCTCGATCACTGACGATTTTGTCTGGCATTCCGTGTAAACGGAAAATATGCCTAATAAATAATGCTGCCAAGGCCCGTGCAGACGGTAACCGCGGTAAGGGCACCAAGTGCACCATTTTGGAGAAGTGGTCGGTTATCACCCAGATGATGGTGCAGCCCCGAGACTTGGGTAAGCCCACCACAAAATCCATCCCGACTATCTCCCAAGGCCTGTCTGCCACCGGTAAAGGGAAAAGTAGCCCAGCTGGCCGTTGTTGAAGGGACTTATTCTTGGCGCAGGAGACGCATGCCTGAACGTATTCCCTGACGTCACGGACCATATGTGGCCACCAGTATGTCCTCGCCAGCAACTCAGATGTCCTTTTTGCCCCAAAATGTCCAACCACCCTGGACAAATGTGCCCAAGAGAGTACCTCCGGTTGCAAATTGGTGGGTACAAAAGTCTTGCCTGGAGGCACAGACTCAAGAGAAACCGGGGCCACAGTTCTTAGGCTCTCTGTGGGGACAATCAACCGAGGCTCCTCCTCCACCTCCTCAGAGGACACCACGGAACGAGAAAGAGCATCGGCCCGAATGTTCTTCTCACCGGAGAGGAAATGGAGGGTGAAATGGAACCGGGAGAAGAACAGGGACCATCTGGCCTGACGAGAATTTAGCCGCTGGGCGGTCTGTAAATAGACCAAATTTTTGTGGTCAGTGAAAACTTGAAAGGGAAAGCGAGCCCCCTCCAGGAGATGTCTCCACTCGGAAAAGGCCAACTTCATGGCTAGCAACTCCCTATCCCCAATGGAATAATTCCTCTCCGCTGGTGTGAAGGTCTTGGAAAAGAAGAAACAAGGATGTTTCCGACCTTGAGCATCCTTTTGAAAAAGGACTGCTCCAGCACCAACGGACGAGGCATCGACCTCCAAAAAAAAGGCTTATCAACCTCGGGGCGATGTAAGATAGGAGCGCTAGCAAAATGGGACTTAATTGAAGTAAAGGCCTTGGAGACCTCCTCTGACCACAATTTGGGATTGGCTCCCTTCTTGATGAGGGCTACCAAGGGAGCTACCAAAGTGGAGAAGTGGGGAATGAATTGGCGATAGTAATTAATGAACCCCATAAAGCGCTGCACCACTTTAAGAGAATGGGGTTCTTGCCAATCCATCACAGCCTGTAGTTTGGCAGGATCCATAACCAATCCCTGGGCGGAGATGATATAGCCCAGGAAAGGTAAAGACTCCTGCTTAAACATGCATTTCACCAACTTTGCATAGAGGGAGTTCGCCTGTAACAGGTCGAAGACTTTGCAGACATCCCTCCGGTGAGAGTCAATATCTGGAGAAAAGATGAGAATATCATCCAGATAGACTACTACAGAGGTGGAAAGCATATCCCGGAAGATGTCATTGACAAAGTCTTGGAAAACGGCTGTGGCATTACAGAGCCCGAAGGGCATCACCAGGTATTCATAATGCCCATCCCTGGTATTAAAAGCCGTCTTCCATTTGTCCCCCTCACGGATGCGAATCAGGTTATAAGCACCACGCAGATCTAATTTAGTAAATACCCTTGCTCCCTGGAGCCTATCAAAGAGCTCAGAGATCAGGGGCAACGGGTATTTATTCTTAACGGTGATGGCGTTAAGACCTCTGTAATCTATACACGGACGTAATTCTCCACTCTTCGTCTGCACGAAGAAGAACCCTGCTCCTGCTGGTGACACCGAATTCCTAATGAACCCTCTTGCCAGATTCTCCTGGATATATTGAGACATAGCCTCTGTCTCAGGAAGAGAGAGGGGATAGACCCTTCCCTGAGGAGGTTCTGCTCCAGGCAAGAGGTCAATAGGACAGTCGTAGGGACGATGGGGCGGCAGAGTCTCCGCAGCCTTTTTAGAGAACACGTCTGCATATGACTGATAGCACTTGGGAAGAGGAGAAAGATCTGCGGGTATCTCTGTAGTGGTAACCTGAATGCACTCCCTGACACATCTGTCCTTACATGACTCACTTCAACCCAGTATCCTACCGGAGGTCCACTCAATATGAGGGGAGTGGGAACGGAGCCAGGGAACTCCCATTAGGATTTCGTCTATTCCCTCGGGAAGGACGAGAAGGGAAATAATCTCCTGATGGGAAGGGGTACAGACAAAGTAAGAGGGACAGTCTGATGTGTAATTGGCAAGGACAATGTCAACCCATTCACTACCCGGACAGTCACTGGTTTGTCGAGCGCTACCAGATGTATTGCGTGTCGACGAGCAAAGGTAGATGACATGAAATTCCCCTCTGCTCCTGAGTCCACACAAAGCTCGACTGTAAGTGTGGAAGAGTCTACAGTGACTGTCCCTTTAAATGTCATCTTGGAGGAAAATGCCGCTGTCTCTAGTGAACCTCCTCCCAGGGCCACTAGACGCGATCGCTTCCCCGATCGCTGTGGACATTTGTTTGCATAGTGTCCTGTCTGCTGACAAAGGTTACAGACCACGGATACTCGGACGGCCTGAGACTTAGGTCCTGTACGAGGAAACTCTGTGGCCTTCTGGGGTTCGGACGCCAGATCGGGGGATTCTAGAGGTTTGGCAAAGGTGGTAGCCAACCGAATCCTCTGCCTACACTGGGCCCGCTCCAACCTCCGCTCCTGAAAACGGAGGTCGATGCGGGTAGAAATGGAGATAAGCTTCTCCAGTATGGCGGGAATCTCCCTGGTAGCCAAAGCGTCTTTAACATGGTCAGCCAGTCCTCGCCAGTAGACTGGAATGAGAACTTTATCCGACCAGTCTAGCTCTGAGACCAGAGTCCGAAACTGGACGGAAAACTGACTGACCAAAGACGAACCCTGTGCCAATGCCAGCAGTTGGAGCGCCGTATCGTGGGTGACCTGAGGTCCTAAAAAGACCTTTTTAAGAGCCTCCAGGAAACGAGGAGCACTCCGCACCACACGATCGTCGCGCTCCCACAGTGGCGTTGCCCACTCCAACGCTCTGCCCGAGAGTAGAGACAGTACAAAACCCACTTGTGCCCAATCCGTGGGGAAACGTGCAGCCAGAAGCTCGAGCTGTATAGAGCACTGACTCACGAATCCCCAACATTGCTTGCTGTCACCCTGCAAACTTGTCAGGAACCGGGAGGTGGGATAATGTAGGGGCAGAGGTGGCAGAGGACAAACTGGCTGCAGCCACGCTAGCAGCCTGAACAGCGACTGCGGTAACATCCACAGCTGAGGTTGTGCGCTCAAGAGCCGCCAACCTACCCTCCAGCTGCTGGATGTACTGCGGTAAACGCTGGTCATCCGCCATTTACTAGCCAGACCCTGTCGCTAGGATTATGTTAGGGTCTGCGGAACGCACCTAATAAATGAGAGGTGTGTTCGCAGCCCGGAGTCCACCGTACAGGCAGAGCCTGCTGCTAGTAAGATGGCGTAAGTAGCGAACTCTGTTATCCTGCAGAGTCGCTAAAATAAACGCAGTAGCGTGCTGTGGCAGATAGTGCGAACTCTGTTAATCCACAGAGCCGCTAGCGGGAATGCCGCAGCACTATATAGCGATATAAGCGAACTCTGTTACACCATAGAGTCGCTGAGGTAAAGACGCAGAGATAGGTACTGTGTCCTGTTAACACCACAGGGATACACAGATAACTGCTGTGCGGATAGCAGTCTGTGATCATGCAGACAGCAACGCAATCAAGCAATCTCCTCACCGGAGAAGCCGGTATTCTAGGGGCTTATTTCAGCCAAGCCCTAACCACGTGCACTCAAATCTCCTCACCGGAGGTGCCGGTATTCTAGGGGCTTATTTCAGCCGAGCCCTAACCACATGCGTGCATGATCACACTGGCGCAAAGCACATAATGCAATTGATCCTAGCCGTGTGGTAAGGACAGCCTTTTATAGCAGCCACGAGAAAAAGACCTTCCAGGAAGGACCAATGGGAAGCTGCTTCAGAACATCAACAGCCGGAGGATCTTTCTGAAGGATCAATAGGAGTGGCAGCTGTATCTGAGCATGTGACCCCTGATCTCCAATGGGAGATCTTGCCCTGGGCATGCTCAGATGAAGCAACAAAGGACTTAGACCTAAAGACGTCTGCTCGCCGCTGACCAGTAGTGGCTACAATAGCAGAACCTGAAGAGGCAGCAGTAAGTCTCTGCACAGTATTATGTATCAATAAGTAAACCGTGTGCACTGTTACTGTTTAGGTGCCAGAGTAAGTTCCCAAACCATACTATATATTTAATAAACTCGGCACTCAACTTAAGTTATAATTGTGTCGTTTTTTATTGCAGTTAGTTCAGTGATGTCAAACGTTTCGGTCCTTTAGGACCTTCATCAGTAACATATATCACAGAAAAATTCTGAGTGTGTTACAGAGCAGATATATCGCCCTGTGGTAATGATTAACGCGGTTTCCACCGCTAGTTAAATGTGCGTGAGACACAGAGACAGACATCCGCAGTGCACCTATACAGCGGTGGATACCGCGCTAACTTCTACTTCAGGGCTGCAGCATATGCTCAGATATAGACCTAACAGTCACATACTACGGTCACCATAGGCTTACATCCACCTGTCTGATTTTACTGCGGATGTCTGTCTCTGTGTCTCACGCATATTTAACTAGCGGTGGAAACCGCGTTAATCATTACCACAGGGCGATATATCTGCTCTGTAACACACTCAGAATTTTTCTGTGATATATGTTACTGATGAAGGTCCTAAAGGACCGAAACGTTTGACATCACTGAACTAACTGCAATAAAAAACGACACATTTATAACTTAAGTTGAGTGAGTTTATTAAATATATAGTCTGCACAGTATTAGACCGGGCGAGACCCTGGGACCGACGTCTTTGCTGAGCAGGCTCCACTGCGGCCGGAGATGGATGGGGGACCGCAGCGGGACTGGTTTGAGACTCCCCTTTTGCAGCAGCGGGAACTCGAACCCTAACATACTGAGCCTAAGAGCGTCTGTGTGTGACTCCTGAAATAAATACAGAGATTTACAATTTTTTCACTATACTACATACACCTGGTATCTGGTGATACAGTACCCTTTTTCTGATTTTTATATTCTGGTCTAATCCATACAGAGCCTGTGAGCGTGTGTGTGTTACTCGGGAAATATATACGGAGATTTACAATTACCCCTAGACTGTATACAGCTGTACGCTTGTGATACAGTACCCTTTTTCAGCTTTTTATATTCTTGTCTAAACGATACTGAGCCTGAGAGCGTCTGTGTGTGACTCCAGAAATATATACGGAGATTTACAATTTTCTCACTATACTATATACACCTGGTATCTGGTGATACAGTACCCTTTTTCTGCTTTTTATATTCTGGTCTAATCCATACTGAGCCTGTGAGCATCTGTGTGATACTCCGGAAATATATACGGAGATTTACAATTACCCTTACACTGTATACAGCTGTACGCTTGTGATACAGTACGCTTTTTCAGCTTTTTATATTTTGGTCTAACCCATACTGAGCCTGTGAGCATCTGTGTGATACTCCGGAAATATATACGGAGATTTACAATTACCCTTACACTGTATACAGCTGTACGCTTGTGATACAGTACGCTTTTTCAGCTTTTTATATTTTGGTCTAACCCATACTGAGCCTGTGAGCTTCTGTGTGTTACTCTGGAAATATATACGGTAATTTAAAATTACACCAACACTATGTACACCTGGTATCTTCTGATACAGTGCCATTTTTCTGCTTTTTATATTCTGGTCTATTCCATACTGAGCCTGTGAGCGTCTGTGTGTTATAAATGGAGATTTAGAATTTTCTCCTACACCGTATACAGCTGTACGCTTCTGATACAGTACCATATATCTGCTGGTATTTTGGGTGCATTTTCCCAAACATGAGGAAGTATGGTGGAAGAGGCCACGGACGTGGGCGTGGTGGGCCAGCTGGTACTGATGGTGGTGGTGGTGTATCTGCTGGTAGTGCCAAAAGCACAACAGCACCTAAGGCAGGAGGTGTTGAGCCTACATCATTGTCTGGCTCAAGAAGGCCTGGAAGGCTCCCTTTTCTGGGAGTAGGTAAACCGCTTTAAAGCCGGAGCATCAGGAACAGGTTTTGCCTTACATTGCCAAAACAGCCTCCAGCTCTATTGCCTCCTCTTCTGAAGTTTCAAAAAATGCAAGCACTGAGTCATCAGTGCAGGCTCCTGGTCAGGAACAACACCTTTCCTTGTGTCCTTCACCCCCACCAAAAGTGAAGGATGCAGCAGGCCACACTTCAGATTACTCCATGGAGCTCTTTTCACATACCATGCCTGGGTTATCAAGTCAAATCCTGAATTCCCCAGTCCAACATGAATCTGACATGGAGTGCACTGATGCACAGCCACTGGTAGATGATTCTGCTGGTACATTCACCCAGAGCACTACTTTGCCCTCGCAGACTACTGAGCCAGAATCTGACCCTGATGAAACTCAGGTGCCCCTTCAAGCATACTATACCACCTTACACGGTGACACAGAGGAAGGTGCAGATGAAATTGAAGAGGAGGTGATGGATGACCCAGTTGTTGACCCGGATTGGCATCCATTGGGGGAAGAGGGTGCCACTGGCAATAGCTCAGAAGAGGAGAAGGATCCGCAGCAGGCATCGACATCGCAGCAGCGGTTAACTGGCAGGCCCGTAGCAGTCCAAAAACGTGTTAAAAAAACAAAAAGAGTTGCAGGACAGCTTGGCCAGACGGTCAAATTAGCACAGCGTGCAAGCCCTGAAAATTTATACCATATTAGGAAGAGTGCAGTGTGGCACTTTTTTGACCAAAATCTTATTGATGAGGCAAAGGTTATCTGTAAGAAGTGCGGAAGGACCTTTAGTAGAGGGAAAAATCTCCGAAATTTGAATACCAGTTGCATGCTTAGACGTTTATTCAACATGCACTTGCAAGCGTGGACGGACTACAAAACCTCAGGTAGCACATGTTCACCTGCTCTGACTGAAGGTAGCCACCAACGCTCCATCGCTTCCCCCACTGTAAGCCCACCAGTTAGCACACCACCAGCAAGAAATGTTGAGGTGTCGTCGCAAGGCCAAAGCAGTCAGGGAATCACAATGTTTTTCCAACGAAAGACTGAATCTAGGCCATCACCACCACCACCACCATCACCATCACCAACCCCCTCTCAGTCCGTCATGTCCACCGCTAGTTCACCCATATGCAGCTCTCAAGTCCAGCTCACCCTAGCAGACACTGTGAGTAGGACAAGAAAGTACTCATCCTCTCATCCGCGTACACTGGCTTTGAATGCCTACATTGCCAAACTGATCTCATTAGAGATGATGCCCTTCCGTTTGGTTGAAAGCGTAGCATTCCGAGAGCTCATGGCCTACGCTGTCCCACTGTATGACCTTCCCAGTCGGTACTTCTTTTCTAGAAAAGCCATCCCTGCCCTCCACCTGCATGTGAAAGACAGCATTGTCCATGCACTCAAACAATCAGTGAGTGGAAAGGTGCACCTCACAACAGATGCATGGGCCAGTAGGCATGGCGAGGGCCGTTACGTGTCCATCACTGTGCACTGGCTGGGTGAATGAGGTGGATGCAGGGTCCACAGGGGACAGTGTTAGAATTTGGTAGCTGAGGAGTGCAGGTAAAAAAGGCAATACACCAGAGCAGTTGGAAACTATGAGATTGCAGTACCCTGACTAACCACCACAACTAGAGGCAGCTGTGGAGCGTTCCTACGTTGGTCCTAGACGCCTCGTCACAGCCTGAGAAACTAACTATACCTAAAGATAGAAAGAGGAAAGCTATCTGCCCCGGAGCAGATCCCCAAAGAACATAGAAAGCCCCCAAACATGTAATGGCGGTTAGACAAGAAAAAATACTGACACAGACAGAAAATAGTATGAGCAAACATTGGGGCCCAAACTATCTAAATAGAAAAGGATAGGAAGGGCACTTACTGCAATCCCAAAAAACCCTGAAAAGCACCAACTCTACTAATTTCAAAAACACCTGAGATCACACGACCTCTACCACCTAAATTAGTTCTCTGGTGTAACAAAATCAAAACAGCAGCCACTGAAAAAACTGGAAAAAGCAAATGTACAAAACATCAGTGGCTGAACTAAACTGAGAGGGCAAAAGCCCCCGGAGGGGACCCTGAAGGCCCCCACAGAAGTGCAGGACAAAATGCAAAAATCAAGCACAAAAACAAAAAGAAGAAAATGTCTTATCTGTTAGCAGGAGATGCAGACACGACACAGCAGGCTACAAAGGAAACAGGAATCAAGGATTGAGACCAGAACAATTGATCACCGGCAACCCTGATGGGAAGGCGACTCCCTTATATAAGACCAGTCAGTAACACCTGATTCCCAATCCTCACAATCTTCACTGGACAGTCCAGTACCGCTTGTAACCACCAGAGGGAGCCTCTGCTCAGAACTCATCTCAAGTCCATTCACAACAGGACAGCGGTGGTGGGACAGTGCTGCCTAGCCCACGGTATATAGCAACAGTTGGCTGTAGGCGTTTGACCCTCCTCCTCCTCCCCAGAAGCGAAAGCTCGTCGACAGAGCACAGTCGCACAAACACTCCATCCGCAGCTGCCAGTATTGCACACGAGGTGTCCCACTATCGAACAGCTAGTGGTAAGCGTCAGCAGGCTGTTTTAAAGATGATGTCTTTGGGCGACAACAGACACATCGCGGAGGTACTGGCCGACTACTTGCAGCGAGAAACTGAGTCATGGCTGGGCAGTCTACATCTTGAGCCAGGCAAGGTAGTCAGTGATAACGGCCGTAATTTTGTGGCGGCCATAGCCCTGGCAAAACTCAGACACATACCTTGCCTGGCTCACACCTTGAACTTGGTGGCGCAGTGCTTCCTAAGTAATTATCCAGAGTTAACAGCCCTGCTCCATAAGGTGCGAAGACTGTGCTCGCACATCCGTCGCTCGCCCGTAGACTCCAGTCGTATGCAGAGGCTGCAGCGATCGCTCCACGTCCCCAAGCACCGCCTAATCATAGGCGTTGCAACAAGGTGGAACTCCACCATGCACATGGTTGAGAGGCTGTGCGAACAGAGGCAGGCTGTAATGCATTTGTGGGAGGATACACGGGCAGGCAGTTTGAGGGCAGACATGGAGTTGTCGGGTGTGCAGTGGTCAAAGCTGGTAAGCACAGACGACGCCATCATAAGCATGAGCATCCCACTTATGCGTCTGCTCATGCAAACTTTGACGCACATAAAGGATCAGGCATCTGCAGCAGTGGAGGAAGAGGAGGAGGAGGGAAGCCTTAATGACAGTCAGGCATTGTCTTCTCAGGGAACTGTCCTGAACGAGGTGGAGGAAGAAGAGGAAGAGGAGGATGAGGGGGATGATTATTTTGGGGAGGATGATGCTTCTCAGTGGGCAAGAGAAAATGTTGGCTTGCCAAGGTCAGGTACAGGGTTTGACTGGAGGGATGTGGATTTGGCAGAAAGTGCTCCTCCACCCACCACTGGCAGTGCATCATTGACTCCTGGAACATTGGCCCACATGTGTGATTATGTCGGAAGGATGACGACTACTGGTTGGCCAGCATCCTCGATCCACGCTATAAAGGCAAATAACAGAACATCATGCCACAAGAGAACCTAGAGCTAATATTGGCGAACAAACAAGCAACTCTGGTAAACCGTTTGTTAGAGGCATTCCCAGCACACAGCAGCGGTGCAGGTTCTACCACGAGCCGTACTGGGCCAAACGGAAGAGGTGTTCGTGGTGCACACAGACGAAGTGGCGTTGGAGACAGGGGTTTCATGACCATGTTGTGGACTGATTTCTCGAGTAACGCTCACACGACTGGTAATACTGAATCGATTGCAACAGACAGGAGACAGCAGTTGTCAACTATGGTTCAAAATTACCTCTCCTCCCCTATCGATGTTCTCCTCCCTCACAGTTCATTCCCCTTTGACTACTGGGCCTGTAAACTGGAAACCTGGCCTGAATTGGCACAATATGCTTTACAGGAGCTCGCTTGCCCTGCTGGTAGTGTGCTATCAGAAAGAGTCTTCAGTGCAGCTGGATCAATCCTGACAGAAAGAAGGACCCGGCTGTTGAACCAAAATGTTGGTGATCTCACCTTCATAAAAATGAATCATGCCTGGGTTTCAAAAAATTTTGTACCACCTTCCCCTGATGACACATAGATTGCCAGCAAAATTTGCAGCTGCTGAAAGTCCAGACTACACCTCAACATATGCCAGTTTTTCCACCTCCCTAACTGGGCTGTACCCCCCCAGGGCCGGCATCAGCGCCTTCCGCACCCGGGCAAGTGCCGGTGCCCTGAGCAGGTGGGGGGGCCCCTCATAGTACGTAAAAGTGTCTCTGACGGTGGGCAGGCCCACTCGCCGTCAGACACACCGGGCTTACTAAGAAGGGCCCTGTGCCAGTGCCGTCGCCCACAAGTGGGCTCCCCCCTGCTTGCTTAGGGCCCCAGCACTTGCAATACTTACCTCTCCCTGCTCCACCGCTGTGACGTCTTCCGAGTTTCCTGACAGTGACATTCAGGTCATAGAATCATAGAATGGTAGAGTTGGAAGGGACCTCCTGGGTCATCTGGTCCAACCCCCTGCTCAAAGCAGGATTCACTAAATCATCCCAGACAGATGTCTGTCCAGCCTCTGTTTGAAGACTTCCATTGAAGGAGAACTCACCACCTCTCGAGGCAGCCTGTTCCACTCATTGATTACTCTAGGTCAGAGAGCGCGATGTCGTCACGTCTGTACGCCCTCTGCCTGAACAGTGCAAGTGCAGAGAGCTGGAAGATGGCGACGCTGAGGAGTCCAGAGTAGAGCGGTGCCCAGCGAGGAGAGGTATTTAATTTTTTTAATGTATAGATAGGGCCAATTATACACTGGAGCATTATAAATGGGGCACATTATATATGGAGCATTATATAGGCCCATCATACACTGGAGCATCATGCATGGGGACCATCATACACTGGAGCATCATATACGGGGCCCATTATAAACTGGAGCATCATCCATGGGGTTCATCATATACTGGAGCATCTTATGGGGCCCATTATATATGGAGCATTATATTGGCCCATCATACACTGGAGCATCATCCATGGTGCCCATCATACACTGGAGCATTATAAATGTGGCCCATCATACACTGGAGCATCATATACGGGGCCCATTATACACTGGAGCATTATAAATGTGGCCCATCATACACTGGAGCAACATATACGGGGCCCAATATACACTGGAGCATTATAAAAGGGGCCCATTATATATGGAGCATTATGTAGGCCCATCATACACTGGAGCATCATACATGGGGCCCATCATATACTGAAGCATCATATGGGGTCCATTATATATGGAGCATTATATTGGCCCATCATACACTAGAGCATCATCCATGGAGCCCATCATACACTGGAGCATTATAAATGGGGTCCATCAGACACTGGAGCAGCATATATGGGTCCCATTATACACTGGAGCATTATAAATGGGGACCATTATATATGGAGCATTATATAGGCCCATCATACACTGGAGCATCATCCATGGGGCCCATCATATACTGGAGCATCATATGGGGCCCATTATATATGGAGCATTATATTGGCCCATCATGCACTGGAGCATAATCCATAGGGCCATCATACACTGGAGCATTATAAATGGGGCCCATCAGACACTGGAGCAGCATATACGGGGCCCATTATATACTGGAGCATTATAAATGGGGCTCATTATATATGGAACATTATATAAAGCCCATCATACACTGGAGCATCATCCATGGGGCCCATCATATACTGGAGCATCATATGGGGCCCATTATATATGGAGCATTATATTCGCCCATCATACACTGGAGCATCATATACGGGGCCCATTATACCCTGGAGCATCATATGGGGCCCATTATATATGGAGCATTATATAGGCCCATCATACACTGGAGCATCATCCATGGGGCCCATCATATACTGGAGCATCATATAGGGTTCATTATTTATGGGGCATCATATAGGGTATGGAGCATCATATGGAGCACATATGGGGCCTATTCTGTATGGAGCATTATATGGAGCCCATTCTGTATGGAGCAATATATGGGGCCCATCATATACTGTATTGAGCTTTATATGCGACTCATTATACTGTATGGAGCAATATGTGGGGCTCATTATACTCTATGGGGACCGTCCTATACTGTATGGCACATAATATGGGGACCATCATATACTGTAGCATTATATGGATCTCATCATATACTGTATGGAACATTATATGGGACCAATTATTCTGTATGGAGCAATATATGAGGCTCATTATTCTGTATGGTGCACTATGTGGTGGCCATAATACTGTATGGAGGAATATACTGTCCAGTTTTTGAGCTATTGTAGAATTTAAAATAGAGATCAGTCATGTAATGTAAGAAGTGAAGTATTTGTCATTGTACTATACCTATATTTCTGTGCTGTATAGGAGCATCATGAATTGTGGTATGTGTTAAAGGGGCCCACTGACACTCTTTCGCCCGGGGCACACGAAAACCTGGAGCCAGTCCTACCCCCCACAACTTTAGCCAAATAACCCCAGTTTTCAATGCGTTACTATTATTATAAAGTAAATTAAGGTTGACAAGCTTAAGTAATAACAATTGATGTCGTTGGCATTGAAATGGGCACTGTAGGTGTATTTACTGTACTCCACTCCTTGCCGACTTTGCTTCCCCATTGACTTGCCTTGGGTTTCGTGTTTCAGTCGGACCTCCGACTTTTCCGATAGTCGGCCGATTTCGTTCGACTCGATTTTTGAGAAAGTCGGGTTTCATGAAACCCGACTCGACCCTAAAAAAGGCAAAGTCGCTCATCTCTAATTAACAGAAGCATACAGTCTAGATCACGTGAGGTCATTATTGCCCTCTACTCCTCTTTGGTCAGACCTCATCTGGAATACTGTGTCCAGTTTTGGGCACCACATTTTAAAAAAGACATCAACAAACTGGAGCAAGTTCAGAGAAGAGCGACTAGAATGGTGTCCTGTCTGCAAACCATGTCCTATGAGGAACGGTTGCAGGATTTGGGAATGTTTAGCTTGCAAAAGAGAAGACTGAGAGGAGACTTAATAGCAGTATACAAATATCTCAAGGGCTGTCACATTGTAGAAGGATCATCTTTATTCTCATTTGCAAAAGGAAAGACTAGAAGCAATGGGATGAAACTGAATGGGAGGAGACACAGATTAGATATTAGAAAAAACTTTTTGACAGTTAGGGTGATCAGTGAGTGGAACAGGCTGCCTCGAGAGGTGGTGAGTTCTCCTTCAATAGAAGTCTTCAAACAGAGGCTGGAACGATATCTGTCTGGGATGATTTAGTGAATCCTGCTTTGAGCAAGGGGTTGGACCAGATGGCCCAGAAGGTCCCTTCCAACTCTACCATTCTATGATTCTATGATTCTATGATCTTTTGTCTATTCCATTTGCACAACAGCATGTGAAATTGATTGTCAATCAGTGTTGCTTCCTAAGTGGACAGTTTGATTTCACAGAAGTTTGAGTTACTTGGAGTTATATTCTGTTGTTTAAGTGTTCCCTTTATTTTTTTGAGCAGTGTATTTACTTAGAAAATTGGTGACGTGTTCAATGCTTATTTCACCTGCTGTATATGTACACATACTAGCCAGCTTTGTGAGTAAGAATTTCTATTTCTTTATAGAACTGGCTTTCTGAAAACATTTTTCCTTCACAGACAAGCTAAGTGACTTGGACTGTCATACTTGTGCTGCCCTAGTTTTAGAGTTGAAAGCAGGAATGTATTTCTTTCAGTTTCAGAGAGATATCATGCGACCATTTCCGTCACTGACCAATATGTTTCTGGGCCTTGACTTTTCACATTTCTTCTTCACACACATCAAGCAGCCCCTCATAAAACAGCACACAACAATCTCTTTGTATAACGCAGTCCCCAACAGTTTATTTATGCATTGATATTGCAGTTATTGGTAAAAAGGTAAGTGGTTTTGTTGTGTATCATATGGTAAACTGACATTTGCGCTCCTTAACTTGCATTTTGGCCAAGCATAACGTACTATTTCACCTTGATTATTATCTTATTACTCTTTCCAGTATTATATATTCTTTGTAATTAAAGATACCGCTACATTAACATTTCTTTTCTCTGCAGAAAATGGGAAGATTTTTGTACAGAAGAAGCCAACTATGTTTCCACCTTGGGAGAGCACATTTGATGCTCACATTAACAAAGGAAGAGTTATGCATATAATTGTGGAAGGAAGGACTGCAGGGGTGGTATCAGAGACCACTATTGAACTTTTTTCTCTGGCTGAACGATGCAAAAAAAATAATGGCAAGATGGAGATATGGGTAAGACTCATTACAATTTCATGTTAAAATTGTTGTCTAGTACTGTAGACAACATCTACGGTTGTCTCGACTGTGCAGCTTACAGTAAAAAAAGCTGAATGCCCACCTTTCGAACCAGCAACATTTCTCTGATGTTGATAATGTGTCCACTGACAGTTAAGTGACCACTGCAGCCAATCATCAGACACTGGAAGGCACAGTGTCAAGATTGGAGAAACGATGCCAGATCGGAATGTAAGTATGTAGATTTTTTTTATTTTAGGCTGCTTAGTTGAGCTATCCTTTGTGAAAGTGAGCTACTATTGATGAAATATGGGAGGTGTTGGCTGTCTCCAGGTGTTCATTGTCCCAGGTGATTGCTCTGCTACTTAGCTGGGCTGTTAGTCTCAGACCTCTTCCAGACATACATTCAGCTCTGTATGGTTTGTCTCTCTGTGTCTAGTGTTCTTCTTGTTGATCTTTCGTTGCATGACCTTGGACCTCGCTCTGACCATCCTTCTGTTTAACTCATTTGTTTTGATCAACTATCTTAATAATATTTTGACCTTGGAACATTACCTTACTATGCCTTAGTCTCTTCCATGTATATATGATGTACCATCCTGGCTTTTGTCTTCAAACTCCTTGACTATCCCAACTCACAGCTTGTCCATGAGAAGTGACTCCGCGTCACAGAAATATAACTCTCTTCACTTTGACTCTTCTGCTATTGTGATTTATGCCATTTTGGTTATGATTTGGTATTTGTTGCATTACTTAGTCCTATTTAGATCTTTTTTACTTTAGCACCAATAAATAACATAGTCTATATTTATTTGCATTTCACAGCACATATGTTATATTTTGTGTATTAAATTCATCTCTTTTGGGGATGTGGCTCCTACATACTTAGTAACTCCAGGTAGTGTGTATCTGACTTCATTTTAGGCAAAATTCACAAAGTGTATAAAAAAAATCATCCAATTCATAAAAAAACTCAGACACTGTGTTTCTTATTTGTCATCCCCAAGCAATCTGTTTTTATACATCAGCAGTTATTAAAAGTGTACAAGACCAAATACAAGTTTCCAAAGTTAATAAAGACAACTTATCTATTAAAATAGGATCCTACATGGTTGCTTTGTATAACATCCAATTTTTTTTCGTTCTCCTATAGAATAGGAGAGTCTCATCCAACACATGGAAGAAACTAGTGCATATTGTGATTTTTTTTTTCATGCACACTTATCTGATCTTTCCATTGAATAAAATTGCTGAGTGACGTCTGTGTACTGTCCAGTTGGACAGCATTTGAACAGAATATATGGTTGGTTGGCCTTGGCCTTAATCAGACACCATTGTGTGTAATTCTCAATTATCTGTGTTTTTTAAATGTTTTAACCCCTTTCTGACATTGGGAGTAATAGTACGCCCACGTCTGAATCCATTCCTTTGATGTGAGCTCCTGCGCTGGGCCCACATCTTTCCCTGCACATGTCAGCTGTTTTGAACAGCTGACATGTACCTCTAACAGCCGCGGATGGAATCGCGATCCACCCACGGCTGTTAACTAGTTAAATGCCACTGTCAATTTCTGACAGTGGCATTTAACTTGCGCGCCAGAAATCTCTTACCGATAAATGCTACTGCGCGTGCGGCGGCGCCATTTTGCTGAAGGAAAAAAAATTGGTTGCAGACAAATGGTGGCGGTGCTTGCGCAGTAGCAACTATTGTCAGGCAATACTGCATCGCTGCTGCCACCATTTTGCTTGAAGAAAAAAACGTTTTGCTGCAACGAAATTGCAGTGGCGCATGCGCAGTAGCATCCATCCGTAAGAGATAGCGCTTTAAAATTGCTGGGTTGCGTCCAATCCAGGAAAGCCTGTATGGTAAGGGGATACATCTGAAATCCTGATGCAGAAACCAAATGACCCCAAAAAATAATTGTTGCACCTGAAACTGGCATTTCTTGAGTTTGCCAAATGATTGTAACAAAGAATTTGCAGCAGTTGAACATGCTCAAGATACTCCTCACAAGGTAAATAATTACAAATCTACCCACTAGAGGGCAAAAAACGTAATTTCTGAAGTATCAGCAATTGACAACTCTACCCTTGCTCAAAATCATGTTATGTCTAAGGTCAAGAAAGTATGCAGGAAAGTGGGAGTATTACACACAGGATGGGGCCCAGAATTAGACACATATACTGTATACCAGGAAGGGAGACATACTAGGATGGGGCCCAGGATAAGGGATATACAGTATATACCAGGAAGGGGGATATGCATACCAGGATTGAGCTCAGAATAAGGGACATATATACCAGGATGGGGGATATACAGTATATACCAGGATGAGGCCAAGGATAAGGGACATATACAGTGGCATCTAAAAGTTTGGGCACCCCTGGTCAAAATTACTGTTATTGTGAACAGTTAAGCAAGTTGAAGAAATTATCTCTAAAATTCCTAAAGTTAAAGATCACATATTTCCTTAGAATTTTAGGCAAAATATATATTTTAATCTTTTGCATTTTAAAAATTAAAAAAAAGAAAATTGGCCAATGCAAAAGTTTGAGCAACATGCATGGTTAGTACCTAGTAGCTACTTTTGAAAGTACCGCAGCTTGTAAACACTTTTTGGAGCTAGCCAAGAGTCTTTTAATTCTTGTTTGACGGATTTTCATCCATTCTTCCTTGAATAGTTCTTCCAGTTCTGTGAGGTTCATGGGTTGTCTTGCATGCACTGCTATTTTGAGGACTAGCCACAGATTTTTAATGATGTTCAGATCAGGGAGAGCCATTGTAAAACCTTCAGCTTGCGCCTTTTGAGGTACTCAATTGTGGATTTTGAAATTTGCTTATGATTATTATCCATTTCTAGAAACCATCCTCTTTTCAACTTCAACTTTTTTACAGATAGTGTTATGTTTGCATCAAGAATTTGTTGAAATTTCAAAATTTCATTGAATTCTTCTCTGTACCGGTGAAATGCTCCCTGTGCTTTTGCCTGTAACACAACCCCAAAGCATGATTCATCCATCCCCATGCATAATGGTTGGTGAGATGTTCTTTTCCTGAAATTGTGTGCCATTTTCTCCACCCATACCTTTGATGATTGTGTCCAAAGAGTTCTATTTTAACCTCATCTGTCCACAGGACTTGTTTCCAAAATGGATCAGATTTAGATGTTCTTTTGCATACTTCTGATGCTGAATTTTATGGTGAGGACGCAGGAGAGGTTCTCTTCTGATGATTATTCCATGAAGGCCATATTTGTGCAGTTGTCTCTTGTACCACAGCTCCGGAGTCTGCTGAATATTTTTGAAGGCCTTTTGCAGTCAAACGGGGATTCTGATTTGCCTCTCTTAGCCATCCTATGAGCAGCTCTCACTGAAATTTTGCTTGGTTTTCCAGACATCATTTAGACCTCCCCTGCTCCTGTTAACTGCCACTTCTTAATTATCTCTTAATCAATCTCATAGATTCCAACTGCTCTGGTGTATTGCCTTTTTGCCTGCACTCCTCAGCTACCGAATCATAACAGTATCACTGGCCCAAAAAATTGAATATTGTATGGTACTCACAGAAGGGAAAAAAATATTGTGAAAGAAAAAAAAAAAAAAAAAAGGTTGTCAGAGATATTTTTCTGTTTGTTGCATTTTTTTTTTTTCCCTCTGTATCTCTGGGCGCTGGGGAGGATTTTTTTTTCTCTCAATGGAGTTTGCACAGTTGTCTGGCCTTGTGGATCAGCTTGCCACTGAGGTTCGGAGTATTGCTATCTATCTTGCTAGGTTGCCTGTTGTGGAACCTAGGATTCCCATGCCAGATTTGTTTTTAGGGGATCGAGCTAAGTTTCAGAATTTCAAAATAATTGTAAATTGTTTTTTGCCTTAAAATCTAAGTCCTCAGGAAACGCAGCGCAGCAGGTTCAAATTGTCATCTCTCTCCTGCGCGGCGATCCTCAGGATTGGGCTTTTTCCCTGACACCTGGGGATCCTGTTTTGAGTGATGTTGATGCATTTTTTCAGGCTTTGGGGTTATTGTACGATGAGCCTAATGTCACTGATCAAGCTGAAAAAGCCTTGTTGGCATTAAATCAGGGGCTTGATGACGCTGAGTTATACTGTCAGAGATTCCGTAGGTGGGCAGTCCTGACCAAGTGGAATGACGACGCTTTGGCGGCCCTTTTTCGGAAGGGGCTGTCAGATAATGTAAAGGATGTTATGGTGGGATTCCCTGTCCCCTCTGGTCTCAATGATTCTATGTCATTAGCGATTCAAATTGACAGACGTTTGCGTGAGCGGAGAAGTATGCGTGGAATAGTGTTGCCTTGTGAACCTGCTTCTGAATCCATGCAGTGTGATAGAGTGGTGTCTGGGGCACAGAGTCATGAGTTTCGAAAGCGCAATGGGTTATGTTTCTACTGTGGTGATGCCTCTCATGCTATTTCAGTCTGCCCTAAGCGGGGAGGACGTTTTGCACGCTCAGTTGTCTTGGGTAGTGTTCAGACTAAGTTTTTACTAACTGTCACTCTGATATGCTCTCTGTCCTCATTTTCTGCTCAGGCTTTCGTTGATTCTGGAGCAGCTATTAACCTAAAGGATTATGATTTTGCTAAACGTTGTGGGTTTCCCTTGATACCCCTACAGAAGTCTATTCCCCTTCTGGGGATCGATTCTACCCCTTTGGCTGAGAATAAACCTCAGTTCTCTACTCAGGTTATAATGAGGGTTGAACCTGATCATCAAGAGTGCTGCAAATTTTTGGTTCTGTATAATCTGCATGATATTATCGTACTGGGTTTCCCTTGGTTACAGTCTCATAATCCTGTTTTGGATTGGAAATCTGTGTCTGTAACCAGTTGGGGCTGCCAATGTGTTAATACCAACACTCCTGTTTTTTCTGCCTCCCCCCAGGCTCAGGATGTTCCTGACTTTTTGATTGATTTTTCTGATGTGTTTAGCGAAAGTAAATCTGCATCCTTGCCTCTCCATAGGAGCTATGACTGCGCTATTGAATTAGTGCCTGGTAGTAAATTCCCTAAAGGTCGCCTTTTTAACTTGTCTGTACCTGAACATGACGCTATGCGGTCTTATATCAAGGAGTCATTGGAGAAAGGTCATATCAGACCATCCTCTTCACCCTTAGGTGCCGGTTTTTTCTTTGTGGCCAAAAAGGATGGTTCATTAAGGCCGTGTATTGATTATCGTCTTTTGAACAATATTACTGTGAAATATCAATACCCGTTACCCTTGATTTCTGACCTGTTTTCCAGGGTGAAAAACGCTACTTGGTTTACCAAGCTTGACCTCAGGGGGGCATATAACCTTATTCGCATTAAGCATGGGGATGAATGGAAGACGGCATTCAATACCCCGGAGGGGCATTTTGAGTACCTTGTGATGCCCTTTGGGCTCACTAATGCTCCTTCTGTCTTCCAGTCCTTCATGAATGACATTTTCAGGGATTTTGTGGATAAATTTCTGATTGTTTATTTGGATGATATCTTGATTTTTTCCAATGACTGGGACTCTCATGTGAAACATGTTCGAACTGTATTCCAGATTTTGAGAGAGAATGCTCTGTATGTGAAGGGATCAAAGTGTCTTTTTGGCGTACAGAGGATCTCATTTCTGGGATTCATTTTGTCCCCATCTGTTATTGAAATGGACCCGGTCAAGGTTCAGGCCATCTGTGATTGGGTCCAACCTACTTCATTAAAGGCTCTTCAAAGATTTTTGGGTTTTGCCAATTTTTATCGTAAATTTATTGGTAATTTCTCGGTTATTGTTAAACCATTAACTGATTTGACCAAAAAGGGTTCTGATGTGGTGAATTGGCCTCCTGAGGCAGTCTCTGCATTTCAGGAACTTAAGCAGAGATTCACTTCTGCTCCTGTTCTACGGCAGCCTGATGTTTCTCTGCCATTTCAGGTGGAGGTTGATGCCTCTGAAATTGGGGCAGGTGCCGTTTTGTCCGAAAAAGATCCAGAGACCTCTAAAAGTAACCCTTATGCCTTTTTCTCTCGAAAATTTTCTCCTACTGAACGTAATTATGACGTGGGTAATCGGGAGTTATTGGCCATGAAGTGGGCTTTTGAAGAGTGGAGACATTGGCTGGAGGGAGCCAAACATCGGGTGGTGGTCCTTACGGACCATAAGAATCTGGTTTATCTGGAATCTGCCAAGCGACTCAATCCTAGACAGGCCAGGTGGGCCTTGTTTTTCACACGTTTTAATTTTGTGGTTTCCTTTCTTCCTGGCACTAAGAATGTTAAGGCGGATGCTCTCTCGAGGAGTTTCCTTGCGGACTCTCCTGAGTTATCTGATCCTTCTGTTATTTTGAAAGAGGGTGTAGTTCTTTCCGCCATCTCACCCAATTTGAGACTTGCTCTGGAGGGGTGTCAGGAGGATAGGCCCGAGCGCTGCCCTGTTGGAAAATTGTTTGTCCCGGACCAGTGGAAAAAGAGTGTGATGTCTGAGATTCATTGTTCCGCGTTGGCTGGGCATCCCGGAATTTTTGGTACCAGAGACTTGGTTAGTCGGTCCTTTTGGTGGCCTACTTTGTCTCGTGATGTCAGGGAATTTGTGCAGTCCTGCGGGACTTGCTCTCGCTCCAAGCCTTTATCTCGCTCTGGTGGTTTGTTGATGCCATTGCCTGTGCCCAAGAGACCATGGATAGTGTTGAGCGATACGATAATGCAAATATTGGCTATCGGCCGATATTAGCTCTATCGGCCTTTCGATAATTCGTTTCGATATTTTCGTCTTATCGAATACCGGAATCGGATTTGTCACTGTCACTGTGAGTGTCCGTCGGTCGGGTCTGTCAGTAGTCAGCGGCACTTACCTGGCAGAAGATCTCCGGCGGTCACGTCCTGGACTGCTTGATGGCCGCCATTATCTTCTCCCTGGCGGTCACATGCAGTTTTTCGCGATAACTGCAGTGACTGCAGGGTAATCCCGGCCGTAAAGCAGTCAGTCCGATGACGTCACCGCCGGGGAAGCAGGTAATCAGCTGTGCTGCGCCGGGATGACAGGCTCTGCCTGTCATTCTGATGTAGCAGAGCTGGATCGTCGTGGGACACTCGTTACTATGGACTGCGTCGGTCAGGTGGTATACTTTTTTTTTTTTTTTTTTCATTTTTTTACAGGAGATCGATGGCGTCGCAGGATGAGACAGTAATAAAAGAAATGAAAACTGTTTTTTTTTTTTTATTAAATTAAAAAACTTTTTTAGGAACATTCACCCGTCCGGGTACATAAACAAGTTAACTATTTACATACAGGGACCCTGTCCGGGTTATTTAGACTTCTTTGGCTGGCCTCTTCCAGGTACCACCTGGTACTCTTCTTGAGATTGCCAAACATCCGAGGCACCAAGGACCACCAGGACCTGATGACGTCGTGTGGCCTGTACAGTGACGTCGTGACTCGCTATCTGGGTCTGTGTGGTCACCTCTTTCATCTCCCTCCGGGTCTGGAGCCCTATGTCCCGGACTGTACGAACCCCAGGGTGCCTAACAGGCGCCGGGTACGGGCCAGCTATACTTATCATGTCCATAGCTGGGGCTGCTGAGGAGACCACTGAGGGAGGCTGGGGAGATTTACGGCGTGGGGTGGGCACTTTTGCAGAGGCCTGGATGTGGGAGGCTGAAGGCTTCGAGGGTCTCACAGGTTCCTGACACACTGGGGAGTAGGGGTCGCACCTGGTAACATTTAGGGCATACCACCCATTGTAACCCCAGTGTCGGGTGTAAGTCACCAAGTCTCCTGGCAACAGGTCCCTCCCCGGGTGTCCTTCTGGGAGGTGAGCCTCCACGTCCCGCCGGGTCACAAAGACTTCTAAATAAAGTCCAGGCTCCTTGATGAAGCCCCAACCACCTTTCAATTTAAAGCTCCGTACTGCACCCTTACGCCGCGGCTCACTCAGGGTTCCTTTATCCTTTCTCATCCGGTCCTTATCTGCCCGGTCCTTCTCCAGGTGACGTTGGCGAAGTTTTAGGGTTTCTCGCTGCTCCCTTTGTCGCTCTGCTTCCCGCTCCCAACATCTCCACTCTTCCTCCTGACGCCGGTTGTAATTCTCCTCCACCAGTTGCTCCATGTCTCCACCACTCCACTGCAGCTTACAGTATCCGGTTTGCGGCAGCTCTCCTGTCGCCCCCCAGTCCTGGCGGCGCTCCCCTGCGGAGGAAGCAGACGGCTCTAAATCAGATGACAGTCGGGGCTCCGGTACAGGCAGGTAGTGCTCTGGTGCCTGCGCGGCCTCCTCCATGAGTACGGGTGTCGCTTCTTCTGTCTCAGCGACGGGGGCAGACAGCGGGATCTGGGGTGCTGCTGACGGTGCTGCGTTTTTTGCAGGAACGGGTGCCTCCACTGCGACAACGTCAACCGGATCACATTGCAAGGACTCCTCTACTAGAACGGGTGCCTCACCTTCCGGTACAGACACTTCAGGTAAGAGGGATTGGCGCCGCTCCAAGTTTATTTTTAGGGCACGCCAGCTGGCTTCCATCCTGGCGACCTCCTCCCGGTGCCGGGCCAGGCCTCTTAGGGTATCCGCCGCTTCTTGCAGCGTAGGAGGGTTTACAGGCCGGGTGCCCAACGGTGATTCTGTGGCGATCGGGTCGCTTGCGTGGGGGGAGAGCTCTGACTGCTCCATCCCTTCCCACTTCTGCTCGTCGTGTCCATTAGCCATCTCTGCCAAGTCACATGTGTCATATCTGGAGAGGGCCCCTCTTTTGTAGGGAGGCGGGACCTTCGTGTTAGTTTCCGCACACTGAGGAGGATGAGGAGGCGAAACTCCAGAGCTGTGGGGCACGATGTTACATTGCAGTACCATTTTCAGTGGGCGGCCATCGTTTTCACGCCACTGAGTGAGTGACACCCACGAAGAGCACGCCCTTCTTCTCCACCAGTGCCTCGTCGTGACGCAGATATGGCGGAAAAATGGCAAATACATTCTCTGATGATTTTAGCAATTCTCAAGCACAAAACCAGTGCAATTCAAGCACACAGGACTCGCTTATAGCGAGCTACAGAATCCTGTTCGTGATGCCCAAGTTGAGTCGCACAGAGCTAGAGGTTTTCGGGGTACTCGGCACCGAGCCCGTCGACTTCTATGGGGTATGTCACGTCTTTACCCGGCAATTGAATTAGAGTCGATTTTACTATGTAGAAGTGTATAAACTATAAATATATGTATATATATGTCACAATGACATGTATATATATATATATATGTATTCTATGTGTGTATATTTTGTGTTTACAACGAAAGAAAGGGTTTTTTTTGTTGCGATATTTTGTTCCCATAGACTTACATGGGACTTCCGGTATCGAAATCGGATATCGACGATATTTAGTGCTATCGGCGATACAATTTCGATACAATATTTTTAGATATCGAGCAATATCGCTCAACACTAACCATGGACCCATATCTCTATGGATTTCATTTCCGACCTTCCTGTTTCTCAGAGAATGACTGCCATCTGGGTGATTTGTGATAGGTTCTCCAAGATGATACATCTTGTGCCATTGCCTAAGTTGCCTTCCTCCTCTGAATTGGTGCCTTTGTTCCTTCAGCACGTGGTTCGTTTACACGGCATTCCTGAGAACATTGTGTCTGACAGAGGAGTCCAGTTTGTTTCCAGATTTTGGAGGACCTTTTGTTCTAAACTTGGTGTTCAATTGTCTTTCTCCTCGGCGTTTCAAACTCAGACCAATGGTCAAACTGAGAGAACAAACCAGACATTGGAGACTTATCTAAGATGCTTTGTGTCTGCTGATCAGGATGACTGGGTTTCTTTTTTGCCTTTGGCTGAGTTTGCTCTTAATAATAGGGCTAGCTCTGCCACTTTGATGTCTCCATTTTTCTGTAATTCTAGGTTTCACCCTCGATTTTCTTCGGGACAGACGGAGGCTTCTGTCTGTCCGGTTGTTGACTCTGTTGTGGAGCGTATGCAACAGATTTGGGACCAGGTAGTGGAGAGGTTGTCCCTCTCTCAAGAGAGGGCCCAGCGGTTTGCTAACCGGCATAGGACTGATGGACCTCGGTTTAAAGTAGGGGACTTGGTCTGGTTGTCCTCAAAAAATATTCCTATGAGAGTAGCATCTCCTAAATTTAAGCCTAGGTTCATTGGACCTTATAAGATCATGGAGATTCTTAATCCTGTTTCTTTTCATTTGCTTCTTCCAGGGACATTTAAGATCCATAACGTGTTCCACAAGTCCTTGTTGAAGAGGTTTGTTGAGCCAGTGGTTCCTGCTGCTGTGCCTCCTGACCCTGTTTTGGTTGAGGGCAATCTGGAGTATGTGGTTGAGAAAATATTAGATTCTCATTTTTCTAGACGGAAACTCCAGTATTTGGTTAAGTGGAGAGGTTATGGTCAGGAAGACAATTCTTGGGTGTTTGCTTCGGACATCCATGCTAGGAGACTCATCCGTGCGTATCATAGAACTCATCCTGACCGACCTGGTTGCTCAAATGAGGGTTCGGTGACCCCTCCTCAAGGGGGGGGTACTGTTGTGAATGGGCTTGAGATGAGTTCTGAGCAGAGGCTCCCTCTGGTGGTTACAAGCGGTACTGGTCTGTTCAGTGAAGATTGTGAGGACTGGGAATCAGGTGTTACTGACTGGTCTTATATAAGGGAGTCACCTTCCCATCAGGGTTGCCGGTGATCAATTGTTCTGGTCTGAATCCTTGATTCCAGTTTCCCTTGTAGCCTGCTGTGTCGTGTCTGCATCTCCTTCTAACAGATAAGACATTTTCTTCTTTTTGTTTCTGTGCTTGATTTTTGCATTTTGTCCTGCACTTCTGTGGGGGCCTTCTGGGTCCCCTCAGGGGGCTTTTTCCCTCTCAGTTTAGTTCAGCCACTGATGTTTGTACATTTGCTTTTTCCAGTTTTTTCAGTGGCTGCTGTTTTGATTTTGTTACAACAGAGAACTAATTTAGATGGTAGAGGTCGTGTGATCTCAGGTGTTTTTGAAATTAGTAGAGTTGGTGCTTTCAGGGTTTTTTTGGGATTGCAGTAAGTACCCTTCCTATCCTTTTCTATTTAGTTAGTTTGGGCCCCAACGTTTGCTCATACTATTTTCTGTCTGTGTCAGTATTTCGTCTTGTCTAACCGCCATTACATGTTTGGAGGCTTGCTATTATCTTTGGGGTTCTGCTCCGGGGCAGATAGCTTTCCTATTTCTATCTTTAGGTGTAGTTAGTTTCTCAGGCTGTGACGAGGCGTCTAGGACCAACGTAGGAACGCTCCACGGCTGCCTCTAGTTGTGGTGGTTAGTCAGGGTACTGCAATCTCATAGATTCCAACTGCTCTGGTGTATTGCCTTTTTGCCTGCACTCCTCAGCTACCGAATCATAACACCTCCCTCCTCCTTCACAGCAGCATGCCACTGGCCCTTCCAGAACATTATATACTCCCATAATGGCTATTCAGTGGCTTGCAATCAGGAGTCTAAGGCCGGGGTCACACTGGCGACAAAAATGGACGAGTGCAATGCGAAGAAATATCGCATTGCACTTGGACCAATGTTAATCTATGGAGCAGCTCCCAGCATCCGATTTTTTTCTCGGCCGTTTTCCTCGGACCGAGACAATCGCAGCATGCTGCGATTGTCACCGATTATCGTCGAGAATCGTCAATGCAAGTCTATGGGTGCGATGAAAAAACGGATTACAAACGGACCACAAGTGTGACCGAGAAAATCGCACCGGTGTCCTTTAGAAAAGCCAGCAATTCATCCCCAGCTATACTGTAAAATGACTCTGACAGCTTTAATAAAGAATAGAAAGAATACATATACACACATAGAATACATATATATATATATACATACATGTCATTGTGACACATATATATATATATATATATTTATAGTTCATATACTTCTACATAGTATAATAGCCCCTAATTCAATTGCCGTTTCTGTAAATTATTACAGAACCCGACATGAAATGACACATGGTTTACATACAGGCTATTATTATCTGCCCCCACTCACTGGCTTTCCCTTTCTGGTGGAGAAAATACTGCGGGAGCCTACGCATTTTTTTACAACGAATTTACACATTTTATTAACCCCTGCGTGTATGAAATTTTGCACACATACACTCATGTAATTGTTAGTGAAAACCACATATCAAACTACATGAAATGACATGGTTAACTGTATGTAAACCATGTGTCATTTCATGTCGGGTCTGTAATTTTACAGAAGCCGGCAATTGAATTAGCGGCTATTATACTATGTAGAAGTGTATGAACTATAAATATATATACAGTGCAGCCCAAAAGTTTGGACACACCTTCCCATTCAAAGATTTTTCTGTATTTTCATGACTATGAAAACTGTAGAATCACACTGAAGGCATCAAAACTATGTGGAATTATACATTACACTTTACAAAAAAGTGTGAAGCAACTGAAAATATGTCTTATATTCTAGGTTCTTCAAAGTAGCCACCTTTTGCTTTGATTACTGCTTGTGCACAGAAAAGGTGAACGGATGGACTCTACATGCCTGGTTCCCACAGTGAAGCATGGAGGAGGAGGTGTGATGGTGTGGGGGTGCTTTGCTGGTGACACTGTTGGGGATTTATTCAAAATTGAAGGCATACTGAACCAGCATGGCTACCACAGCATCTTGCAGCAGCATGCTATTCCATCAGGTTTGCGTTTAGTTGGACCATCATTTATTTTTCAACAGGACAATGACACTAAACACACCTCCAGGCTGTGTAAGGGCTATTTCACCAAGAAGGAGAGTGTTGGGGTGCTACGCCAGATGACCTGGCCTCCACAGTCACCAGTCCTGAAGCCAATCGAGATGGTTTGGGGTGAGCTGGATCGCTCACCGCTTCAATTTTAAATAAATCCCCAACAGTGTCACCAGCAAAGCACCCTTACACCATCACACGTCCTCCTCCATGCTTCACGGTGGGAACCAGGCATGTAGAGTCCATGCGTTCACCTTTTCTGCGTGCAAAGCAGTAATCAAAGCAAAAGGTGGCAACTTTGAAGAACCTAGAATATAAGACATATTGTCAGTTAAAGTGTAATGTATAATTCCACATGTGTTAATTCATAGTTTTGATGCCTTCAGTGTGATTCTACAATTTTCATAGTCATGAAAATACAGACAAGTCTTTGAATGAGAAGGTGTGTCCAAACTTTTGGTCTGTACTGTATATATATATATATATATATATATATATGTGTGTCACAATGACATGTGTATATATACATATATATGAATTCTATGTGTATATATCTATTCTTTCTTTTGTGATTTAAAAACTATCATTTGGATCCATTATATGTCGGTTTTGCTAGCCACCGACAAAATCTCGCCAGACGGATGTCAAACGTACGCTCAGATACGAGAAAATCGCATCCTCGCATTCCAATCGGATGACAGACAGAGCAATGTTCAGGAAACATTTGTGCGATTATCGGCCGTCAAAAACGGTCCGAATTTTTAGACGGTGTGTGTTACTCCAGCCTAAGATGTGGAATCAGTAAATATACACTTTATTATATTATTATTTGCTGTTATTTGTTCTTAGTTTTCTTTATTTCCAGTTTATTTTATTAAGTTTGCAATTCCTTTAAAAAATTATGATGCGATAACATTAGAAACGACTTCATTTCTCTGTGCTAAAAATATTTTTTTTCCTTATGTGCAGATAGAACTTAAACCCCAAGGTAGAATGATAATGAATGCAAGGTATTTCCTGGAGCAATCAGGCAAGTACATTTTCTTTTTAAAACCTACTTTTTTATAACCATGAATTCTCACTAAATCTAGTCTAGTTCTGTTTCATAGCTTGTAAAAATGCTATAAAAAATCTTGAAAGGCTTTCTATCCATTTCTATTGCAAAACCACTTGGCTGGTGAACTGTTCAGTTTATTTTCCACATCATATTTTGTAAAATGCATGCTGGAGAAAATGAAAGTACATGTAATTTCTTTGAAACGGCTCGCGATGGAACACGTTCAAACCTGTCCAATTAAAAGGCTGCAAAAAACACTTCAGGAAACAAAACACTCCTCCAAAAGCTCCTCAAAAAGGAGCGTTTTTCCAATTAGCTTCCACTAGAAAACTCATTGTTTTTGTCTGGCTTAAAAAATCTGTGTGTGCACATAGCCATAGGCATATACAAAATTCTGCTATTCCAATGACAATAATCAGTTAAAATAAATAATGAGATCTGACCCTGTAATAGTAAGGACACAATTTACCATATTTTTCTAACTCTAAAAATTTGGGAGGAAAATGGGGGGTGCGTCTTATAGTCTGAATGCAGGCTTACCGGGGGGCGTTGCGCCGGTGGTGGAGCAGGGTCCCTTCCTCAGGGAGCTGGCAGCGGCAGAAGTGTGGTGATGCTGCATAGCCAAGGTGGGCGGTGAGCAGAGCAGAGTGCGTTGCATGGAGCAGGGTCCCTTCCTCAGGAGGCTGTCGGCAGTAGTAAAGTGTGGCCCAATGTCAGCGGTGAGCAGAGCGGAGTGCATCATTGGTTTCCCAGCGGCCATTTTCCTGAAGCCGAGGTCCGCTTCCTGTGGCACATGTGCAGATTGGGATCTTTGCCCAGGAAAATTGGCGCCAGGAAACCATTGATGCACTCCACTCTGCTCACAGCTGACATCAGGCCCGCCACATCACCATGCTTCTGCCACCAACAGGACCCTGCTCCACGCAAAGCACTCTGCTCTGCCTCACCACCGACACTGGGCCCGCAGCATTGTACCGCTGGGATACCCCCTCCTCCCACCCAGGGCTCGCAGCATTACCCCACTTCTGCTGCCACCAGCTTCCTGAGGAAGGGACCATGCCTCCTGTGACCCCGTTCCACCGCCGCCGGGCCCAAGGTAAGATACCTTAAATACGGATTATAAGACAGACCCCCTTCTTATAAAAATCTTTTTCTTCCTATTTTCCATCCCAAAATTTGGAGTGCGTCTTATAGTCCGAAAAATATGGTACGTTCTTTTTATGAAATCATGTAATAAAATAGCCTTTCTGTGTATTTTGTTAGATGGACAATATATTGTCCTGTAGATTGCAGGATGCCGCTAACTATAGACTGGTAGGGGATTGCTAAAAAAAAGGTGTGTTCTATCACAGTGTCTGCAGATCTGTATTGATTTCACAGATTGCAGGGTTTATTTATTTTTTTCTTGTAACGTTCATCTGGAATCACTGTGTCACATAAAGACCAACAGAACAGAATCCGTGGCAGTATTATTACCTAGCTTTCCCTTTAAATTATCTATACTGCTGAATGGATAAGGACTCGATAGTAGTGTAGTGATCTGTACTTGTTGCTGTATTCTTTGCCAAAAAAGAATGGACCGCACCTCCAAAAAATCATATATTGACCTAATGCAAAAATATGTATAAGGCTAAGTTCACACGTTGCGGAATTGCCGCGGAAATTTCCGCGGCAATCCCGCACTTCTCCCACAGGAAATACGCACGTTTTTTGTATGCTGATTCCCGCCAGAATAATAGCGTTTTGCAAGCGTAATTAGCTTGCAGAATGCTAGCGTTTTCCTAGCGATCTGTAGCATCGCTTGGAAAACTGATTGACAGGTTGGTCACACGAGTCACACATAGTGTTTGACACGTGTGACCAACTTTTTACTATTGATGCCGCCTATGCCGCATCAATAGTAAAAAGATCTAATGTAAAAATAATAAAAAAAATAATAAATAATGATATTCTCACCTTCCGGCGGCCCCGCAGCCTTCCCGCCTCTCAGTGACGCTCCCGGCAACTCCGGTCCCAGGAGTGCTTTGCGACAAATCACACCGATGACGTACATCTCGCGAGACCGCTATGCCATCTGGGTGATTCTCGCAAAGCACTCCTGGGACCGGAAGTTGCCGGGAGCATCGCTGAAGGCGGGAAGGCTGCGGGGGCCGCGGGAAGGCTGCGGGGGCCGCCGGAAGGTGAGAATATCATTATTTTTTATTTTAATTATTGTTTTACCAGGGATATGGTACCCAGGGCCTGGAGGAGAGTCTCCTCTCCTCCAGACCCTGGGTACCACCGCACATGAACCGCTTACATTCCGCAAAATTAATGAACATGTTGCTATTTTTTCCGCGAAGCGTTTTTTTCGCGGAAAAAAACGCAACATGTGGCCAAAACATGCGGAATCAATTAACATGTATAGGATGCTTAATGCTTGCGTTTTTATCGCGTTTTTACCGCAGAAAACCGCGGAAAAACCGCGAAAAAAACGCAATTATTCCTGATCGTGTGCACTTAGCCTAACTGAACATGAGGTTCTTAGTTTAACATTCTGATCAGACTGTATTAAGCCCTCTGCCACGTCACGGCGAACTTCTCAGTGGGTCCTAACTTTTGTTACCTTAAAGGAGTGGCGTTGTGCGCTAACAACCGCTGCAGCGACAATGCACCAGCAGGGCAGGCAGCCCGGTGCTTCGCAGCGCCCATGCTGCAAGACTCAGTCACCATGACTCCAGACCGCACCGCCTCACAGGTACAAAACCACAGCAATAATGGCTGCCACACAGCACCAACACCAAATGAAAGGAGGATTGAATCTTACCTTCCTTAAGCTCTCAAATGAGAACAAAAATAGGCCGACCCCCTTTGCAGTCTCCAGCTAATTAAAATTACCTGTGCCAAATGTGAGGAGTGCAGGTCTGGAAAAAAGTACAGATCATGCAATACGCAAAAAAAAAGAGAATGGACAGCAACTCCATTAGATACCCCAATTCTGGCACTTACCCTTGCTCTTCCCGCTTGCTTTTGTGTGTTGGCAAGTGGAGTAATATTTTGTGGTTGATGTCAGCTTTGTAATGTCAGCTGGTATCAAGCCCAGGGGTTAGTAATGGAGAGGGGTCTATCAGACACCCCCATTACTAACCCAGTATGTAAAACGTGATAAAGACACACACATGAAAAGTCCTTTAATTAGACACAATATAGTATGAGAAAATCAAATGAAAGAGATGACTCACTAGATACGAATGGATGTAAAGTTCACACGCTATTAAGTGTGGGGTTCACACATGAATGTTCAGAGTATTGTGGTTACAAGTAAATACAATTGCTGTGAAATTGTTACAATGTATAAGTGCAGAAAAAAAAAAAAACAGATGCCCAAGTGTCTAGCCTACGCTGATATTGAATGCCTTTTCATAAATCTAGAGCATCTAACGAGTGGCGTGCGCCTCCTTGCTACTTTTTTTTACGTAAAAGCTTTGATGAATCGGGGCCTATGAGCTGAACTAAGTCTCCAAATTAGTCCATGCAGTGGTGTTTGCTTATTTGCTGTAACCCCTCTAAGCCTATGTAACTAAAGAGAGGGGTAATTATTAGTGATCCATGTACTATAAGCCAGGCAATCCAAAAAAGCTTCAAATAAACTTTGCCTTAGGCTAAGTGCACACGTTCAGGATTATTTGCATTTTTTCGCGTTTTTTTCGCGGCAAAAAACACGTAAAAAAACGCATAAATTAAGCATCCTATCATTTAGAATGAATTCTGCACTTTTTGTGCACATGGTGCGTTTTTTTCCGCGAAAAAAACACATTGCGAAAAAAGAAGCAACATGTTCATTAATTTCGCTGAATTCTAGCGTTTTTCCCGCTATATTATTGACCTAGAAAGTTCAGGGAAAAATCGTGGTAAAAACGCGCAAAATCCACACAAAAACGCACCAAAAATGCGCAAAATCCGTGCAATCCGTTTTTACCGTGAAAAAAGTCAGTTTTTGCTCAGGAAAATTCTGCACACATTCCTGAACGTGTGCACTTAGCCTTATAGCAAATATTTACAGAGTACCTGTAACCTTCGTTTAATCTTTAACCCCTTCATGACCCAGCCTATTTTGACCTTAAAGACCTTGCCATTTTTTGCAATTCTGACCAGTGTCCCTTTATGAGGTAATAACTTGGGAACGCTTCAACGGATCCTAGCGATTCTGAGATTGTTTTTTTGTGACATATTGGGCTTCATGTTAGTGGTAAATTTAGGTCGATAATTTTTGTGTTTATTTGTGAAAAAAATGGAAATTTGGCGAAAATTTTGAAAATTTTGTAATTTTCAAAATTTTAATTTTTATTCTGTTAAACCAGAGAGTTATGTGACACAAAATAGTTAATAAATAACATTTCCCACATGTCTACTTTACATCAGCACAATTTTGGGAACAACATTTTTTTTTGTTAGGAAGTTATAAGGGTTAAAAGTTGACCAGCGATTTCTCATTTTTACAGCAAAATTTACAAAACCATTTTTTTTAGGGACCACCTCACATTTGAAGTCACTTTGAGGGGTCTATATGGCAGAAAATACCCAAAAGTGACACCTTTATAAAAACTGCACCCCTCAAGCTACTCAAAACTGCATTCAAGAAGATTATTAACCCTTCAGGTGCTTCACAGGAACTAAAGCAACGTGGAAGGAAAAAATGAACATTTTAATTTTTCCAACAAAAATTTTCTTTTAGCATCAATTTTTTCATTTTTACATGAGCAACAGGATAAAATAGATCCTAAAATTTGTTGGGCAATTTCTCCTGAGTACACAGATACCTCATATGTGGTCATAAACCACTGTTTGGGCGCACGGCAGGGCTCAGAAGGGAAGGAACGCCATTTGACTTTTTGAATGGAAAATATGCTGGAATATTTAGCGGTTGCCATGTCGCATTTGGAGAGTTCCTGTGTGCCTAAACATTGGAGCTCCCCCACAAGTGACCCCATTTTGGAAACTAGACCCCCTAAGGAACTTATCTAGATGCATAGTGAGCACTTTGAACCCCCAGGTGCTTCACAAATTGATCCGTAAAAAAAAGAAAGTACTTTTTTTTCACAAAAATTTTCTTTTAGCCTCAGTTTTTTTCATTTTCACATGGGCAACAGTATAAATTGGATCCTAAAATTTGTTGGGCAATTTCTCCTGAGTACACAGATACCTCATATGTGGTCATAAACCACTGTTTGGGCGCACGGCAGGGCTCAGAAGGGAAGGAGCGCCATTTGACTTTTTGAATGGAAAATATGCTGGAATATTTAGCGGTTGCCGTGTCGCATTTGGAGAGTTCCTGTGTGCCTAAACATTGGAGCTCCCCCACAAGTGACCCCATTTTGGAAACTAGACGCCCTAAGGAACTTATCTAGATGCATAGTGAGCACTTTGAACCCCAGGTGCTTCACAGAAGTTTATAACGCAGAGCCGTGAAAATAAAAAATCTTTTTTTTTCTCAAAAAATGATTTTTTAGCCCACTATTTTTTATTTTTACAATGGTTACAGGAGAAATTGGACCCCAAAAGTTTTTGTCCAGTTTGTCCTGAGTATGCTAGTACCCCATATGTGGGGGGGAACCACTGTTTGGGCACACGTCAGGGCTCGGAAGGGATGTAGTGACGCTTTGAAATGCCGACTTGATGGAATGGTCTGCGGACATCTTGTTATGTTTGCAGAGCCCCTGATGTGCCTAAACAGTAGAAACTCCCCACAAGTGACCCCATTTTGGAAACTAGACCCCGCAAAGAATTTATCTAGATGTGTGGTGAGCACTTTGAACCCCAAGGGCTACACAGAAGTTTATAACGCCCGGGCATGAAAATAAAAAAATCATATTTTTTCCACAATCAGGATCTTTTAGTCCCCAATTTTTTTATTTTCCCAAGGGTAACATGGGAAATTAGACCCCAAAAGTTGTTGTCCAATTTGTCTTGAGTATGCGGATATCCCATAAGTGGGAGAAAACTACTGTATGGGCACACGTCGGGGCTCGGATGGGAAGTAGTGACGTTTTGAAATGCCCACTTGATGGAATGGTCTTCGGGCGTCATGTTACGTTTGCAGAGTCCCTGATGTGCCTAAACAGTAGAAACTCCCCACAAGTGACCCCATTTTGGAAACTAGATCCCCCAAGGAACTCCTATAGATGTGTGGTAAGCACTTTGAATCTCCAAGTCCTTCACAGAAGTTTATAACGCAGAGCCGTGAAAATATAAAATAATTTTTTTTCCACAAAAATCATTTTTTAGTCCCCAATTTTTTTCCCAATTTTAACAGGAGAAATTAGAACCCCCAAAGTTGTTGTGCAATTTTTCCCGAGTACGCTGATACCACATATGTGGGGATAAACCACTGTTTGGGCATACATTGGGGCTTGGAATAAAGGGAGCACTGTTTGACTTTTTGAACGCAAAATTTGCAGGAATCAATGGTGGCGCCATGTCGCGTATGGAGACCCCCTGATGTGCCTAAATAGTGGAAACCCCTCAATTCTAACTCCAACCCTAACCCCAACACACCCCTAACCCCAACCCTAATCCCTACACACACCTAACCCTAATACAAACCCTAACCATAACCCTAACCCCAACACACCCCTAACCCTAATCCCAACTCTAACCATAAACCTAACCACAAGCCTAACCCTAATTCCAACCGTAACCCTAATTCCAACCCTAACCCAAATTCCAACCCTAACCCAAATTCCAACCCTAACCCTAATTCTAACCTTAACCCTAATTCTAACCTTAACCCTAATTCTAACCCTAATGCTAACCCTAACCCTAGTTCTAACCCTAAGGCTGGGTTCATATTGCGTTTTACCAGCCCGTTCAACATGTAGCGTTGACTGGCTGGTAACGGTATAGCATAACGCGATCGCGTTGTGCTATACCCGCTAGCGCAGATGAATCAGCGGATGATTCATCTGTGCTAGCGGTGACGGAGCCCAGAAACTGCAGCCCGTGTCCGAGGCTCCGTCACTGAATGACGGCACGTCGCGGAACGCATGCCGCTTTACGGCATGCGTTGCGATGCGCACACAAATGGGGTGAATGGCAGCGTTAACGGACTGCGTTACACCGCGTTATACCGCGGTGAAATGCAGTCCATCTAACGGACTGCCATAATGCAATATGAACCCAGCCTAACCCTGAGGCCCCCTGCACACGTTGCGGATTCACTTGCGGATTTTTCTTAAATCCGCAGGTAAAATGACCTGCATTTTACCTGCGAATTTAGCGCGGATTTGCTGCGGTTTTTCCCTGCGGTTTTACACCTATAATGGAATAGGTGTAAAACCGCTGCGGAATCCGCACAAAGAATTGACATGCTGCGGATTTAAAACCGCAGCAAATCCACATGTGCACAGCGTTTTTTTTAACCATTTATTTGCATTGTACTGTACATGGTTTCTGGATCTGCTGTGGATCCGCAGCGCAAAATCTCCGCTGCGGTTCTGCAGCAAAATCAGCCGCGGATCAGCAGCAAAATCCGCCGCGGATCAGCAGCAAAATCCGCCGCGGATCAGCAGCAAAATCCGCCGCGGATCCTCAGCAAAATCCACCGCGGATCAGCAGTAATATCCGCCGCGGATCAGCAGCAGGATCCGCAGCAAAATCAGCCGCGGATCCGCAGCAAAATCAGCCGCTGATCCGCAGCAAAATCAGCCGCGGATCAGCAGCAAAATCCGCCGCGGATCAGCAGCAAAATCCGCCGCGGATCCGCAGCAAAATCAGCTGCGGATCCGCAGCAAAATCAGCCGCGGATCAGCAGCAAAATCCGCCGCGGATCAGCAGCAAAATCCGCCGCGGATCCGCAGCAAAATCAGCCGCGGATCCGCAGCAAAATCCGCCGCGGATCAGCAGCAAAATCCGCCACGGATCAGCAGCAAAATCCGCCGCGGATCAGCAGCAATATCCGCCGCGGATCCGCAGCAAAATCAGCCGCGGATCAGCTGCAAAATCAGCCGCGGATCAGCAGAAAAATCAGCCGCAGATCAGCAGCAAAATCAGCCGCAGATCAGCAGCAAAATCCGCCGCGGATCAGCAGCGAAATCCGCTGCGGATCAGCAGCGAAATCCGCTGCGTATACGCAGCGAAATCCTCTGCGGATCAGCAGCGAAATCCGCAACGTGTGGACAGGGCCTAAAAGGAAAAAAAAAAAAATTCTTTATTTTATTTCTTGTCCCTACCTATGACGGGGGTGGGTCATTTACTTTTATTTTGATCACTGTGAGAGTTTATCACAGTGATCAAAATAAATTGTACTTTGAAAGGCGCACTGAGCATGCGCCCGCCATTTTCCAAGATGGCGGCGCCCATGAAGAGTCCCAGGCGGACGCCGGGACGGATCAAGAGGCCGCAGAAGACCGGAGGAGGTGAGGACAGGCGTGGGGGGTGATCAGAGGGCAGGGGAGGGGGAGCGACACCGGAGGGGAGAGGATCGGAGCGGCCAGCAGATGATAGTAACGGCGGTGACCGTTCGCAGCCATGAATCGGCGGCGGCTGATCACCACCGTTACTCGGTGTGGGGAGGGTGGGAACACAGTGTCCAGCCATGGCCGATGCTATTGCAGCATCGGCCATGGCTGGATTGTAATATTTCACCACTTTTCAGTGGTGAAATATTACTAATCGCTCTGATTGGCTGTTTCACTTTTAACAGCCAATCAGAGCGATCGTAATCACGTGGGGGTTAAGCCACCCCACTGTGGTGATGCGCAAGGGGTCCTGTGCCTGCGGGTCGAGTGACCTTTCAGTGATTTCGGTCACCCGACCCGCAGGAACATGATTTATAGCATGACGCCTACGTTGGCGTCATGGGTCGGGATGGCACAGGTTTTCATGACGCCAACGTAGGCGTCATGGGTCGGGAAGGGGTTAATGTTTATTTTTTTATATATACATAAATAGTTCACCTGAAAATAAGACATTTTGTGATGTATTTTATCAAAGGAATCTCATTCTTTCTCCTCATGGACGGATCATTCATTCTCAGTATTCTGAATTCACAGGGAAAATCTGTGTTAAGTTGTTACAGACTTTCCCATTACTGAGAAAGGAGATGGCAGCTGATGCTCATAAAGTTCTTTGGAGAGGGAAGGGGGAGGAGGACAAAGGATCTAGAAGCAGACACAAACATTCTCCTTCAAGTTCACCTGAAAAGTTACATTTTAAAGGTGTTAGCCAAGATTTTTATATGTTTACTCATGGGGCTAAAAACTTTCAGGCAGGAAGTTGCTAACTACCTGACCGTTCTGCCTAGTGCCAATCTCTGTTGGGAATCTGTGACTTCCGGTTATGTCCCGCTGCTTTGTTGACAGGTGTCTCTGCTGATGTTATGCTGGTTGATAGGCAGCTCCCTGCTGCCTAATTGTGTGGAGTTGGCTGTCAATTAGCATGACGTCTACACTGACACCTCATGGACAGAGCAGAACAGAAGAGGAAGAGCTGTTCTGATTATGTGAGGTTAAGTGAAGTAGCATAATACTTCACAGCTCACAGTGCATGTCAGACCAAATGAGAATCATGAGGTCAAAGGAACTGGCCAAGGAGCTCAGAGACAGAATTGTGGCAAGGCACAGATCTAGCCAAGGTTACAAAAAATTTCTGCAGTACTCGAGGTTCCTAAGAGCACAGTGGCTTCCATAATCCTTAAATGGAAGAAGTTTGAGACAACCAGAAGTCTTCCTAGATCTGGCCATCCAGCCAAACTGAGCAATCGTGGGAGAAGAGCCTTGGTGAGAGAGGTAAAGAAGAACCCAAGATCACTGTGGCTGAGCTCCACAGACGCACTAGGGAGATGGGAGAAAGTTCCATAAAGTCAACTATCACTGCAGCCCTTCACCAGTCGGACCTTTATGGCAGAGTGGCCCAACGGAACACCCTTTCCTCAGTGCCAGACATATGAAAGCCTGCATAGAGTTTGCTAAAAAAACACATGAAGGACTCCCAGATTATGAGAAATAAGATTCTCTGGTCTGATGAGAAAAAGATAGAACTTTTTGGTGATAATTCTAAGCGGTATGTGTGGAGAAAATCATGCACTGCTTATCACCTGCCCAATACAATCCCAACAGTGAAACATGGTGGGTGGCAGCATCATGCTATGGGGGTGTTTTTCAGCTGTAGGTAGAGGACAACTGGTTGCAATTGAAGGAAACATGAATGCGGCCAAGTACCGAGATATCCTGGATGAAAACCTCTTCCAGAGTGCTCTGGAACTCAGACTTGGCCGAAGGTTCAACTTTCAACAAGACAATGACCCTAAGCACACAGCTAAAATAACAAAGGAGTGGCTTCAGAGCAACCCTGTGACCATTCTTGACTGGCCCAGCCAGAGCCCTGACCTAAACCCAATTGAGCATCTCTGGAGAGACCTGAAAATGGCTGTCCACCAACGTTCACCATCCAACCTGATGAAACTGGAGAGGATCTGCAAGGAAGAATTGCAGAGGATCCCCAAATCCAGGTGTGAAAAACTTGTTGCATCATTCCAAAGAAGACTCATGTCTGTACTAGCTCAAAAGGGTGCTTCTACTCAATACTGAGCAAAGGGTCTGAAAACTTATGACCATGTGATATTTCAGTTTATCTTTTTTAATAAATTTGCAAAAATTTCTACATTTCTGGTTTTTATCAGTCAAGATGGGGTGCAGAGTGTACATTAATGAGAAAAAAGTGAACTTTTTTGAATTTATCAAATGGCTGCAATGAAACAAAGAGTGAAAAATTTAAAGGGGTCTGAATACTTTTCGTACCCACTGTAGGTCATGGATCACACCATGCCAGACTTACAGAAACCAGATCCCTGTCCTGTCTGCAGAACACAGGGAGGGGACATTATATCATGAATATGAGGGAAAGACAGGACATCTACACCAGGGCTTCAGTCCTTATGTGAAACACTCCCCTCTCCCACCTATAGAAATGATGTTGGGAGTCTTGATCCTCTTTCCCTCCCCTTCACACAACAGGAGCACAGCAAGCAGTGTTAGTGCAGAATTGCTGGACTTATACTGGGCTGATTTAAAGCAACGTAATGGAGCAACAGTGGATAACTGCAGGCGTAGAGCATCTTCCTCCTCAGCGCTACCCTTAGTCTTCCCTATGTACAATGTATGTGTCTGCTGATTGGCAGAACATCGCACCACAGCCCCTGCTGACAGCCGTTCCGTCAATCAGTGCAGAGCTTTCTTTTTTCACTGCCTCACTTTGCAGCACATTCCATCTGCCCTCACCACTGCAAAAAAACAAATCCCTCTTGCCCCTCAGAAAAACAACAGAATGGCTTACAAGTCTGGAGGGAGACAAAGAAGGAAGTTTAACTCTATATGTTTGTCTCATATAGCACCACACCACATCACATTGTTTTAAAAAAAAAAATATTGGGTGGAGACCAAAAAAAAAAATAAAAACGTTCATGAAAGGGCTGAATTGTGGCAGCAATATACTGCATTACCACTACAAAAATGTCAAATTAATGTAAGAAAAGTAATTATTTTTATACTTTGATTTTATTTTTAATTTTATTTCATATTGTTTTCCTTCTACAGATCCAAAAAGCCATTATGATCCAGACTCAGAAAGCCAATTTGCGTTACATCAGCGTCGTGGAGCCATTAAACAGGCCAAGGTTCATAACATCAAGTGTCATGAGTTTATAGCTACTTTCTTCCCACAGCCAACGTTTTGCTCCGTTTGTCATGAATTTGTTTGGTAAATGCAATAATTAGTGCTTTATACCTAAAAACATTAAAGGACATGTAATTATAATTTGGTTTGTGTGTATATATATATGGGTATCAAACTTTTACAGTATATTGTATTCTGGTTTGAAAACATAGACCCCAATCCATGAAGACTGGCGTATTGGAATAAGGTGTGCAGTTCAGTAATAGGCACACACCACTTAATAAAACAGGCGCACTTTACACATGGCGTGCGCCTCCACCAGAAATGCTACAAGTACATTTCTAGCAAAATTTACGCCTGTAAAGTGGAGTAAATTTTAATGAATTTGACTGGTGGACTTTACCACACTGTCCCACCATAGCCACTCATTTTCACAAAGCATAAAAACGCCAAAAGTCACTTCACTTTTGCATAATTTCGAGATGCAGAAAGATTTAGTGACAATTCAAGGTGTTTAAAGCCAGTATAAGAACCTTGATGAATCGGGCCCACTGAATATAGCATATGATCTGTTGTTTTTTCTATTGTTACCCTGATTCATCACTGCCTTTACACCTGTATTTGTCTAGTTTTGCTGAGACCCCAGCAATCCTGAGAACAGGGTTCTGGAACCTGGTAATCGGGCTCTGCAGGGTCCTATATTGAGGTGCATATGTGTTATGTTTTGGTAGCTGAGGAGAGTAAGCAAAAACGGCAATACACCAGAGAGGCTGGAACCTATTGGATTGCAGTAACCTGAACTAACCACACAACTAGAGGTAGCCGTTGAGCGTTCCTACGTTGATCCTAGACGCCTCGTCACAGCCTGAGAGATAACTACACCTAAAGGCAGAAAGATGAAAGCTATCTGCCCCGGAGCAGATCCCCAAAGAAAATAGGAAGCCCCCAAACATGTAATGGCGGTTAGACAAGAAGAAACACGGACACAGACAGAAAATAGAATGAGCAAACGCTGTGGCCCAATCTGTCTAGACAGAAAAGTACAGGAAAGGATACTCACTGCAATCCAAAAAAACCCTAAAAAATACCAACTCCACTGTTTGCAAAAACACCTGAGATCACACGACCTCTACCACCTAAATCAGTTCTCTGGTGTAACAAAACTAAGCCGCAGCCACTGAAAAAACAGGAAAAAGCAAATGAACAAACAACAGTGGCTCCAGATAAACTGAGAGGAGCGCAAGCCCCCCGGAGGGGACCTGGCTGACCTCCACAGAAGTGCAGGGAACAATGCAAAAAGCAAGCACAAAAATAAAAGCAGAAAATATCTTATCTGATAGCAGAAGATGCAGGCAAGACTCAGCAAGCTTCCAAATGAACCAGGAACCACAATTGAGACAAGAACAATTGATCACCGGCAACCATCATGGGAGGGAACCTCCCTTATATCAGACCAGTCCGTGATCCCAGATTGCCACTCCTCGCTGAAAGGTTCAGTACTGTCAGTAACCACCAGAGGGAGCCTCTGCTCAGAAACCATTTTTAGCACATTCATAACACATATGCTCATCTTTGGGACTATCAAAAATATCCAATTGTTGTGATTACCTTTCTGTGGCAGTGCCATAAACAATGCATGGAGCAAAGGTCAAGCATCTGCACCCCCATTCCATTCAATATAGGGCCTTTTAAAGCAAGCTTCATGGATTCCAGAGCTTCGTTCATGGGATTGCTTGGTCCCAGCAGTTATTGAATGGGCTAGTGCTCCTCCTTGGGTTATAATTGAGGCCAGCAGTATTGGCATGTCAATGCTGTTATATGATGGCACCTTGACTCTGTAGCATTAGTGATGCATTAAAAGTGCAGTGGATCTGGAGAAAGGTAGCCAGAATTTGGAGCTACATATGCTTCCGCTATCCTCTCTGGCCTTAGTGTCTGTTTTGGCAATGAGCAGTAACAATAAAAGACAAAACAAGTTTTATCTTGAGAACAGAGTAAATTTTTAAAAACTAAATTGCCTAGTTGCAAGCACTATCCAAATATACCCATATAAGAAGAAGGGAATAACCTTTTAAGAGGCACAACATATTTTATGAGCAACTCCAACCCAGGCCGGAAGCTATTGCCAGTCACATATGGGCCCAGTGGGTTGCAGCAGGGTAGGTACGAATTCCTTGGATAACGGCTAATGCATAGCTCTTACTTTGTATGACACAAATTTTATATATACACTTGATGGAGTATGAAGCCTTTTTTCTTATTATTTTAAGGGCATTTAAATGTGGATGGCTTCTGCCTTACACAACAGCTATGTTCTATGTAATTAATATTATGTATCATAGACTGCTATATCATACTAATGGCCAGAGGGGTTGGCTGAATCCATAGCTTGGATGACGAATCTTTGAAAGATTGAATGCAATTACATTAATATACAGTACAGACCAAAAGTTTGGATACACCTTCTCATTTAAAGATTTTTCTGTATTTTCATGACTGTGAAAATTGTACATTCACACTGAAGGCATCAAAACTATGAATTAACACATGTGGAATTATACACTTAACAAAAAAGTGTGTAGCAACTGAAATCATGTCTTATATTCTAGGTTCTTCAAAGTAGCCACCTTTTGCTTTGATGCTTTGATGAGTACTTTGCACACTCTTGGCATTCTCTTGATGAGCTTCAAGAGGTAGTCACCGGAAATGGTCTTCCAACAATCTTGAAGGAGTTCCCAGAGATGCTTAGCATTTGTTGGCCCTTTTACCTTCACTCTGCGGTCCAGCTCACACCAAACCATCTCGATTGGGTTCAGGTCTGGTGACTGTGGAGGCCAGGTCATCTGGCGTAGCACTCCATCACTCTTCTTCTTGGTCAAATAGCCCTTACACAGCCTGGAGGTGTGTTTGAGGTCATTGTCCTGTTGAAAAATAAATGATGGTCCTACTAAACGCAAACCGGATGGAATAGCATGCCGCTGCAAGATGCTGTGGTAGCCATGCTGGTTCAGTATGCCTTCAATTTTGAATAAATCCTCCACAGTGTCACCAGCAAAGCACCCCCACACCACCACACCTCCTCCTCCATGCTTCACGGTGGGAACAAGGCATGTAGAGTCCATCCATTCACCTTTTCTGCGTCGCACAAAGACACGGTGGTTTGAACCAAAGATTTCAAATTTGAACTCATCAGACCAAAGCACAGATTTCCACTGGTCTAATGTCCATTCCTTGTATTCTTTAGCCCAAACAAGTCTCTGCTGCTTGCTGCCTGTCCTTAGCAGTGGTTTCCTAGCAGCTATTTTACCATGAAGGCCTGCTGCACAAAGTCTCCTCTTAACAGTTGTTGTAGAGATGTGTCTGCTGCTAGAACTCTGTGTGGCATTGACCTGGTCTCTAATCTGAGCTGCTGTAAACCTGTGATTTCTGAGGCTGGTGACTCGGATAAACTTATCCTCAGAAGCAGAGGTGACTCTTGGTCTTCCTTTCCTGGGGCTTTCCTCATGTGAGCCAGTTTCTTTGTAGCGCTTGATGGTTTTTGCAACTGCACTTGGGGACACTTTCAAAGTTTTCCCAATTTTTCGGACTGACTGACCTTCATTTCTTAAAGTAATGATGGCCACTCGTTTTTCTTTGTGCAAAGCAAAGCAGTAATCACAAAGCAGTGTGCAAAGCAGTAATCAAAGCAAAAGGTGGCTGCTTTGAAGAACCTAGAATATAAGACATATTTTCAGTTGTTTCACACTTTTTTGTTAAGAATATAATTCCACATGTGTTAATTCATAGTTTTGATGCCTTCAGTGTGAATGTACAATTTTCATAGTCATGAAAATACAGAAAAATCTTTGAATGAGAAGGTGTGTCCAAACTTTTGGTCTGTACTGTATATCATTAATTGCATTCTATTTAATTTAAACTGTAAAAATGATTATTGATACTAGTTATCTATGTTGTCATTTTTAGGGGCCTCAACAAACAGGGATACCAATGCAGACGTAAGTATTTTAGATCTAATTTTATTGCTCTAGAAACCTGTTAATAATTGTCCACAATATTTATTTTTTTCCATGTTTCATATTTTGCGTTTAGAATGCAATGCAGCTATTCACAAGAAATGTATTGACAAAGTCATAGCAAAGTGCACAGGATCTGCAATCAACAGCAACGAAACAGTGGTATGTTTGATATCGATATTTCATTCTGTGTAATTCCTCTATATCATACTTTATGCAAAAAAATATGCAGGTAAGAACTATAGTGGTATATTTTAGGCAGTGGGGCAAAAATAAAACTGAAGAATTACACAGCAAAGTTCAAAATGCTTCTTCATTATAGTTGCAGGTTTTCCTTAAATGACCCACTTACACATAAGACTACTGTTGGCCAAACCTGTCGATATCGACAGTTTCCAATGGCAGGTGATTTTGGGTAAGATCCTTATCTTACCAAAATCTGGCATGTCAGATTTCCGACCACTGATCCTTTTGTTTTTCCTCTGAAAAGTCAGAGGAGTCTAACAGCAGCGGCTCACTCATAGAGAACACAGAAACACTTAGCAGAATGAGTGCTCCTGTGTTTGAGAGAGCCGGGCAAGATAGCTGCCTGCTGAGCGATCGGTGGAACCAACGGTCAGCCGCCAGCTGTCTAAAGTGTATGGGGGTGACTTCTCAGTATAGTGAGCGATGACTGTAACCGTTCCATACATGATCTGAAAGCAAGCAGCTCCTCCGAGGATATAAGTTAATTTTATCTAGGTAACCATGCTTTCTGTATGTCAGCTAGCATGCATTTAATAGTTATTTACTAGCAACTTAACCCTATATATGCAGGTAAATAGAGTTTATGCATGATCTGTGTTTATTTTGCCTTTTTATGCCCTTTCGATTACTTTTCTCCCTCCCTTGTATTCAGATATGCCACCTAGGAAAATATAGATTTCAAGTCGGTTTCTCCAGTAAAGAAACGATAAATGATGTTACTGGTAGATGATAAGTTATTTCAATACCTTTCTGCCTGCACTACACTCCTGATTCACACATGAACACTTCAGAAAACCTTCAAGTCTCCTCCATTTCAAATGTGTTTGAAGTCTAGTCCTTATACCCTTGAGACACACTTTATACCTTCCATCTCCACTTCATAGGCTTAGGCTCATGTAAAAAAAATGTTTCATATACAGAATAACAAATGTAAGCAAGGCTGGCTGCCCCCGCCCCTATGACAGAATACCAAATGCTGGTCCGGAGAATAAAGATCATTTTCTCCCCCTGCATTCGGCTGCGTTCAGGCACCAGACAGCATCATAAAGCTGCTAACCTACAGATTAATCACATATCTGCAGGTTAATAGAGTTATTCCTGGTGACAGGTTCTAAAGTGGGACAAACTCTAGTGAAATAACATGTCTGCCTTATTGAATAAGTGAATAACTGGGCCAAGTACCATATCAGTTATCATTAGTATTTATCTGTACACAGTCTGCCTCTGTCAGTATTACACACCCATTGACAGGAGAAATAGTAATACCCAGCTGTCAATTTATTCATATGTTTCAAAGAGGCAAGACAAGAAAATATACGGTACTTTTTATGCTACTTTCTCAAAAAATTATGCATCAAGCATATCTGATTTTTTCAGTGTCACTAATGAAAATCATCCATAAACTTCTTAGGATCTGTAATGGACAGCCCCTGATGCCACCAGTGTACAATCTGTGTGCTGTCTGCGATTACCAGTGCAATGAATAGGAGAAGCTTTGTAATTTATGTGTTTAGTTCATATGTAAATATCACTCTTGGTAAAAACTGACACTGACCAAACACTGATGAAAATTAGATCAAAAACACTGATAACTTTTTTGTGTGTGTAAAAAATCACTGAATGAGTATATGATGAGTTTTAGAGCACCAACATTTCTATAATATACAGTGTCCTAAAAAGGTGTTCATACCCCATGAACTTTTCCACATTTTTTCACATTAAACCCCAAACTTAAATGTATTTTCTTGGGATTTTATGTGATATACCAACACAAAGTAGCATGTATTTGTGTAAAGGAAATGATACATGGCTTTCTAATTTTAAAAATATAAATCTGAAAATTGTGATATGCATTTGAATTAAGCCCCCTGTAGTCTGGTAGTCTGATACCACTAAATGAAATACTGATTGATCAATTCCCTCCAGAAGTCGCATAACTGAGTCCAACTGTGTGTCATTTATTCTCAATATAACTACAGCTGTTCTGTGAAGGCCTCAGAGTTTTGTTTGAGAACATTAGGGGCAAGCAATATCATGAAAACCAAGGAACACACCAGACAGGTCAGGAATAAAGTTGTGGAGAAGAGTAAAGCAGGGTTAGGTTATACAATAATAGCCCAAGCTCTGAACATTTCACAGAGCACTGTTCAATTCATCATCCTATAATGAAAGGAGTATGGCACAACTGCAAATCTACCAAGACATGGTTGTCCACCTAAATTGACACCCCAAGCAAGGAGACCACTAATTAGTAAAGCAGCCAAGAGGCCTATGGTCACTGTGGAGGAGCTGCAGAGATCCACAGCACAGGTGGGAGAATCTGTCTGCAGGACGATTAGTTGTATACTCCATAAATCTGGTCTTTATGGAAGAGTGGCAATAAGATAGCAATTTTGGAAAGTAAGCCATGAGAAGTTCCTTTGCAGCTTGCAAAGAGGAATGTATGGAAGAAGGTGCTCTGGTCAGATGACAGTAGATTGGTTTGGACTAAATGCAAAATGCTATGTGTGGTGGAAAAATAACATTGCACATCACCCTGAAAGCACAATCCCCAACATCAAACATGGTGGTGGCAGCATCATGCTGCGGGCATGCTTTTCTTCAGCAGGGACAGGGAAGATGGTCAAAGCTTATGAGAAGATGGAGGGATGTAAATATAGGGCAATCCTGGAGGAAAACCTGTTAGAGGCTTCAAAAGATTAGACTAGAATATAGGTTTATCTTCTAGCAGGGCAATGACCTTAAATATACTACCAGAACCACAATGGAAAGGTTTAGATCGAAGCATATTCATGTGCTTGAATAGCACACTCACAGTATAGACCTAAATTCCATTGAGAATCTGTGGAAAGACTTGAAAATTTCTATTCACAGACGTCTCCATCCATTCTCACTGAGCTAGAGCTAGCTTGCAAAGTAGAATGGGCAAACGTTTCAGCCTCTAGATGTGTATAGCTGGGGGAGAAATACCCAAAAAGACTTGCAGCACTAATTGGAGTGATGAGGGGTCCTAAAAATCTCAAGGGGGCTGAATACAAATGCATGTCACAATATTCAGATTTATATTTTTAAAATATTTACAAAATGATGTATCATTTCCTTTGAACTTAACAAATACTTGCTACTTTGTGTTGCTATATCACAAAAAATATATTTAATTTTTTGGGTGTAACATAAAAATATTGAAAAGTTCACAGAGTATGAATACTTTTTCAAGGCACTGAATGTTAAAAATATTTAAAGAATACCTGGAACATGACCCATTGCACTGATATCACATTAATGAACATGTCCCGCAAGCACCTTTTCATGCATGTAATACAAATCACATTTTACCTGCATATCACAATGATAATAATGACTGTAATGAATGCCGCACACCCAGAATATTATATCTAAGCCTCAGAGCTTGTATCATGTCTTTTTGTAAAATGTCATATTCCAATGCTCAGTAGATTCCAATGACCTATCTTTTCACAGCTCCACAAGGAGAGATTTAAGATAGACATGCCACACAGATTTAAAGCATACAATTATAAAAGTCCAACTTTCTGTGAACACTGCGGGACTCTTCTGTGGGGCCTGGCAAAGCAAGGATTAAAGTGTGCAGGTAAGTCTAGGAGTCTTCTTATTGACGGCAGTATAGAAGAGCAGTGATTCTATCTATAGCGCCAATGCTATTTTACACTGCCTGAGAAATACCGCCTGTGGTTTCAGCTATTCGGAAGATTTTATTGGCAATTCAAGAAACAATTATTGACTCTATGAGATAGTATCTGCTGCTTATTTCCATCATCAGACACTGTCTACAGTCATGGCCAAAAGTTTTGAGAATGACACAAATATTATATTTTCACATGATCTGCTGCCCTCTGGTTTTTATGTGTGTTTGACAGATGTTTTTATCACAGACAGAAATATAATAATAGCAAACATATGAGTAACAAAAGCTTATATTGACAGTTAGAATGAGTTAATGCAGCAAGTCAATATTTGCAGTGTTGACCCTTCTTCTTCAGGACCTCTGCAATTCTCCCTGGCATGCTCTCAATCAACTTCTGGACCAAATCCTGACTGATAGCAGTCCATTCTTGCACAATCAATGCTTTCATTTTGTCAGAATTTTTAGGTTTTTGTTTGTCCACCCGTCTCTTGATGATTGACCACAAGTTCTCAATGGGATTAAAATCTGGGGAGTTTCCAGGCCATGGACCCAAAATCTCTATGTTTTGTTCCCTGAGCCATTTAGTTATCACATTTGCTTTATGGCAAGGTGCTCCATCATGCTGGAAAAGGCATTGTTGATCGCCATACTGCTCTTGGGGGGTTGGGAGAAGTTGCTCTTGGAGGACATTCTGGTACCATTCTTTATTCATGGCTGTGTTTTTAGGCAAGACTGTGAGAGAGCCGATTCCCTTGGCTGAGAAGCAACCCCACACATGAATGGTTTCAGGATGCTTAACAGTTGGCATGAGACAAGACTGGTGGTAGCGCTCACTCTTCTCCGAATGAGGCGTTTTCCTGATGTCCCAAACAATCGAAAAGGGGATTCATCAGAGAAAATAACTTTACCCCAGTCCTCAGCAGTCCACTGCCTGTACCTTTTGCAAAATATCAGTCTGTCCATGATGTTTTTTCTGGAGAGAAGTGGCTTCTTTGCTGCCCTCCTTGAGACCAGGCCTTGCTCCAAGAATCTCCGCCTCACAGTGCGTGCAGATGCACTCACACCTGCCTGCTGCCATTCCTGAGCAAGCTCTGCACTGCTGGTAGCCCGATCCCGCAGCTGAAACACTTTTAAGAGACAGTCCTGGCGCTTGCTGGTCTTTCTTGGGCGCCCTGAAGCCTTTTTGGCAACAATGGAACCTTTCTCCTTGAAGTTTTTGATGATGCGATAGATTGTTGACTGAGGTGCAATCTTTCTAGCTGCGATACTTTTCCCTGTTAGGCCATTTTTGTGCATTGCAATGATGACTGCACGTGTTTCTTTAGAGATAATCATGGTTAACAGAAGAGAAACAATGATGCCAAGCACCAGCCTCCTTTTAAAGTGTCCAGTGGTGTCATTCTAACTTAATCATGACAGATTGATCTCCAGCCATGTCCTCATCAACACCACACCTGTGTTAATGGAGCAATCACTGAAAAGAGGTTAGCTGGTCTTTTAAGGCAGGGCTGCAATGATGTTGAAATGTGTTTTATGGGATAAAGTTCATTTTCTAGCCAAATATTGACTTTGCAAGTAATTGCTGTTAAGCTGATCACTCTTTATAACATTCTGGAGTATATGCAAATTGCCATTAGAAAAAGTGAAGCAGTAGACTTTGTAAAAATTAATATTTGTGTCATTCTCAAAACTTTTGGCCATGACTGTAGATTTACCACGAAGGTGTATTTAGAGCTTTAACTTTCTAAATTGAAAGCAGTTCCTTTTAACTATGTACTTTACATGGAATTTAATTAAGTGTATAATGTATATGTCACAGTCAAAAAGTTGCAATATGGTTTTGTAAACCCCCATTCACTTCTGTTGTACTGTATTACATCTTAATTATGCCCATAGAAGAGACTTGGCTCAACCTTCAAATGTTAGTAGGATGTTCCTTTGTCCCTGCAAGGGATAAGTTATTGTTAGAGGCGTCTGACGGAGACTCATTCCCTACTGATTTTTAGGAGCACATTATTAGGCTGTCTTATTTCCAACATTGAAAAATATCACCCACCCACAGTACGGAGGTCAGCCCACCTGGACCCTCGTCAATCCCAAGGACGGTACTCTAGAATGCCCCTCTGGAATGGAGCATGCGTACCACCATTTCATTAATTGTCTATGGGGCTGCCAGAGAAAACGAGTGCTGCACTTCAGTATCTTTGCTCCATTCGTTGTCCTCGAGACTGCACGCTCAGACACCACTCCATTCCGAAAGGGCATTTCATTGCACATTTTCATTTCCAGGCAACAGGACCTCGGCTGATCAGAAAGTTATCATATAGCCTAAGCTTCATTGTTTGGAATAACCCTTTAATAAGTATGCCAGTTAAGTTGATGAAAATTGCCTTATGGGAACAGATTTTTTTTTCAGTACTAGTGATTTATTCAAGAAATTATAATAATTGTTTTTTGTCCTTTTTGTTTTTTATAAAGAATGTGGTATGAATGTTCATCACAAGTGTGAAAGTAAAGTAGCAAACCTATGTGGGGTTAATCAGAAGCTGATGGCAGAGGCGCTGGCAATGATTGAGACCACACAACAGGTAATTAGTGATAATGCCTGGAGGCTTTACATCGCTCCATTAGCATTTACGTATTTACGTTCTCATGTTGTGAAATGAAATGTGCACTGATATAGTGTCTATTTATACTTATTATTAGAGTTGAGCGATACTTTCCGATACCCCTAAGTATCGGAATCGGAATGGTATCGCCGATACCATTAAAATATACCCGATACCGATACCGGAAGTCCCATGTAAGTCTATGGGAACAAAATATCGGAACTAAAAAAAACCCATTCTTTCCTTGTAAACACTAAATATACACACATAGAATACATATATATATATATACATGTCATTGTGACATATATATATACATATATGTATAGTTTATACACTTCTACATAGTAAAATATCCTCTGATTCAATTGCCGGGTAAAGCCGGCTTCAGTGAAAAGACAGAAGCACCCGACATGAAATGACACTTGGTGTACATAGGGTTAACCATGTCTTTTCATGTCGTTTGCTATCTGATTTGCACAAACAATTAAATCAGTCTATGTTTGCAAAATTTCACACCTGTAGGGGTTAATTAAAGGTGTAAATTCGTTGTAAAAAAAACGGACTTTTTTGCTACGAATTTACACCTTTAATTAACCCCTACAGGTGTGAAATTTTGCACACATAGACTGATTTAATTGTTTGTGCAAATCAGATAGCAAAGGACATGGTTAATCCTATGTACACCAAGTGTCATTTCATGTCGGGTTCTGCATTTTCACAAAAGCCGGCAATTGAATTAGCGGCTATTATACTATGTAGAAGTGTATGAACTATAAATATATATATATATATGTGTCACAAACTCAATGACATGTATATATATATATATGAGGTGTAAAATTGCTGAAAAAAAATGCGTGGGCTCCCGCCCTATTTTCGCAACCAGACAGACAAAGCCAGTGAGTGGGGGCAGATAATAATAGCCCAGAGAGGGACCATTATTTTTGCCCCCCCCGGCTACTAACATCTGCCCCCAGACACCCCAGAAAGGGCAAATCTCTAATTAGATTTGCCCTTTCTGGCACTTTGCCCGTCTATTCCCATTGCCCTGTAGCGGTGGCGAATGGGTTAATAAGGGGTTAAAATGACCTTGCAATTGAAAGGTCACTTTAAGCCAGGTTAATAATTGAGAGCTGTCAATTAGACAACTATCAATTATTAATCCTATTGTATGAAAGAATAATCAAACACACACACTTTAATAAAAAAGAAGTTTAATGAAATAATCACACAGTTTTTGACCATATTTTATTTACCTGCTAAAACCATTTCCTGTAATAAAAATAAAATAATAAAGCAAAATTATTCTTACCAATCCGATGCACAGTCAGGTCCCACGGTGTAATCCTTCAGAAAGGGTTAATGTTTACTGCAGGGACCGCAGCTAATGCTGCAGCCTCACAGTAAACCCCCAAATGAATGAGTTATGTTATGTTACGGTAGCTGAGGAGTGCAAGCAAAAAAGGAAATACACCAGAGCAGTTGGAATCTATGAGATTGCAGTACCCTGACTAACCACCGCAACTAGAGGCAGCCGTGGAGCGTTCCTACGTTGGTCCTAGACGCCTCGTCACAGCCTGAGAAACTAACTACACCTAAAGATAGAAATAGGAAAGCTATCTGCCCCGTAGCAGAACCCCAAAGATAATAGAAAGCCCCCAAACATGTAATGGCGGTTAGACAAGAGGAAATACTGACACAGAAAGAAAATAGTATGAGCAAACGCTGGGGCCCAAACTATCTAAATAGAAAAGGACAGGAAGGGTACTTACTGCAATCCCAGAAAACCCTGAAAAACACCAACTCTACTAATTTCAAAATCACCTGAGATCACACGACCTCTACCACCTAAATTAGTTCTCTGGTGTAACAAAAACAGCAGCCACTGAAAAAACTGGAAAAAGCAAAAGTACAAAACACAGTGGCTGAACTAAACTGAGAGGGCAAAAGCCCCCGGAGGGGACCCAGAAGGCCCCCACAGAAGTGCAGGACCAAATGCAAAAATATAGCAAAAACACAAAATAAGAAATTGTCTTATCTGATAGCAGGAGATGCAGACATGACACAGCAGGCTACAAGGGAAACTGGAAAGAAGGATTCAGACCAGAACAATTGATCACCGGCAACCCTGATGGGAAAATGATTCCCTTAAATAAGACCAATCAGTAACACCTGATTCCCAGTCCTCACAATCGTCACTAGTACCGCTTGTAACCACCAGAGGGAGCCTCTGCTCAGAACTCATCTCAAACCCATTCACAACAGAGTTCCTCTCCTGGCTGACAGGAGAGGAAGTGGAAAGCTTAATTGATTGCTTTCCACTTTCACTTCAGGTCAGCCAGGGACACCATCAGTGACGTCAAAGGGAACTGATTAACAAAAATAGGGGTTCCCTTCAAAAAAAAAATGGCGTGGGGTCCCCCCTATTTTTGTTAACCAGCCAGATGAAGCAGACCGCTGAGGCCTGGATTTTCAGGCTGTTAAGGAGCCAATATCCATGGACCTTGCAAGCCTGATAATACCAGGCCACAGCAGTCTGCTTAGCTTGGCTGGTTAACAAAAATAGGGAATCCCCTCGAAAAAAAACGGCGTGGGGATCCCCCCTATTTTTGTTAACCAGCCAAGTAAAATGCAGACTGCTGCGGCCTGGTATTAAAAGACTGTCAAGGCCCATGGATTTTGGCCCTCAACAGCCTGATAATACCAGGCTACAGCAGCCCCACATTTGGCGCATCAAAAGATGTGCCAATTGTGGCACTTTACCCGGCTCTTCCCACTTGCCCTGTAGCGGTGGCAAGCGGGGTAATAAGGGGTTATTGTCACCGTTGATTGCACGGTGACAATAAGCCCGGTTAATAATGGAGAGGCGTCAATAAGACACCGATCCATTATTAATCCCAAAGTTATTAAATGTTTAAAAAAAAGACACAGCAAGAAAAAAGTATTTTAATGAAATAAAAGAGACAACACAGTTTTCATTTTTTTTATTATACTCTCATTCCTGCGACGCCATCGATCTCCTGTAAAAAAGAAAAAAAACAAACCAACAGTATACCACCTGTCCGACGCAGTCCATAGTAACGATTGTCCCACGACGATCCAGCTCTGCTACATCGGAATGACAGGCAGAGCCTGACATCCCGGCGCAGCACAGCTGCTTACCAGCTTCCCCGGCGGTGACGTCATCGGACTGACTGCTTTACGGCCGCGATTACCCAGCAGTCACTGCAGTTATCGCGAGATACTGCATGTGACCGCCGGGGAGAAGAGGATGGCGGCCATTAAGCAGCCCGGGATGTGACCGCCGGAGATCTTCTGCCAGGTAAGTGCCGCTGACTCCTGACAGACCCGACCGACGGACACTCACAGTGACAGTGACAATTCCGATTCCGGTATCCGATCTGACGAAAATATCGGAACTCGGGATCGGAATTCCGATACAGCCAATATCGGCCGATACCCGATATTTGCAGTATCGTATCGCTCAACACTACTTATTATTTATTTACTCTATTTTTATTATTGATCTACATATTACATTTCCATCTTTCTACTTTCATAAAGCCAAATATGATCTGAACCAAATTTACTACTGTACATTCTGTATCCTGACTTTTTCCACAAAAAAACATTTTCCAGAAGAGTAAAGGAGAAACATCCACAAGGAAAGTTTAGTATCCACAACTTAGAGTGGCCCAATGAATAAAACGGAACATGGGAAATGGCTTCTAAGCCAGTATGAACTGAACGTGAAAAGCTTCAGATTCCCATTTACTGCTATTTCTCATTTTCTAAAACTTAATCTGATTTTATCACATTTATCACAAATTACTCAAGCAGTGTTCACACTGGAATCATGTCTTCCATTTATAATGCAGGCTGAATCAAATATTTCTTCACTTACACAGTTATTGATATGTCTGATTAGATACATGTCCTGGTTTAAAATATGTGTATAGAATTAGTTATAAAATATGGAAATAAGAATAAAAGAAAATACTATCAGCAAATAAAAAGAAAATAATCACCACTTGTATCCCATTGTGGATATCTATTCGATCTCATTGGTGGTGCTTTGAAGAAAGAGAATCTTTATAGTACAGGTGCTTCTCACAAAATTAGAGTATCATCAAAAAGTTAATTTATTTCAGTTCTTCAATACAAAAGTGAAACTCATATATTATATAGAATCATTAAAAACTGAGTGATCTATTTCAATTGTTTATTTCTGTTAATGTTGATGCTTATGGCTTACAGCCAATGAAAACCCAAAAGTCATTATCTCAGTAAATTAGAATACTTTATACCACCAGCTTGAAAAAATGATTTTAAAATCTGACATGTTGGCCTACTTAAATGTATGATCAGTAAATGCACTCAATAATTGGTTGGGGCTTGTTTTGCATCAATTACTGCATCAATACGGCGTGGCATGGAGACGATCAGCCTGTGGCACTGCTGAGGTGTTATGGAAGCCCAGGTTGCTTTGATAGCAGCCTTCAGCTCATCTGCATTATTGGGTCTGGTGTCTCTCATCTTCCTCTTGACAATACCTCATAGATTCTCTATGGGGTTAAGGTCAGATGAGTATGCTGGCCAATCAAGCACAGTGATACTGTTATTTTTAAACCAGGTATTGGTACTTTTGGCAGTGTGGACAGGTGCCAAGTTCTGCTGGAGAATTAAATTTCCATCTCCAAAAAGGTTGTCGGCAGAGGGAACCATGAAGTGCTCTAAAATTTCCTGGTAGACGGCTGTGCTGACTTTGGTCTTGATAAAACATAGTGGACCTACACTGACGTAGCTCCCCAAACCATCACTGATTGTGGAAACTTCACACTAGACCTCAAGCAGCTTGGATTGTGGCCTCTCCACTCTTCCTCCAGACTCTGAGACCTTGATTTCCAAATGCAATGCAAAATTTCTTTCACCTGAAAACAACACCTTGGACCACTGAGCAACAGTCCAGTTCTTTTTCTCCTTAGCCCAGGTAAGACGCTTCTGGCGTTGTCTATTGGTCATGAGTGGCTTGACATAAGGAATGCAACACTTGTAGCCCATGTCCTGGACACGTCTGTGTTTTGGCTCTTGAAGCAATGATTCCAGCAGCAGTCCACTCCTTGTGAATCTCCCCTAAATTTTTGAATGGCCTTTTCTTAACAATCCTTTCAAGGCTGCGGAAATCCCGGTTGCTTGTGCACCTTTTTCTACCACATTTTTTCCTTCCACTCAACTTTCCATTAATATGCTTGTACACAGCACTCTGTGAACAGCCAGCTTCTTTTGCAATGATCTTTTGTGGCTTTCACTCCTTGTGGAGTGTATCAATGACTGCCTTCTGGATATCTGTCAAGTCAGCAGTCTTCCTCATGATTGTGGAGCCTACTGAAACAGACTAAGGGACCTTTTTAAACACTTAGGAAGCCTTTGCAGGTGCTTTTTGTTAATTATTCAAATTTACTGAGATAATGACTTTAGGGTTTTCATTGGCTGTAAGCCATAATCATCAACAGTAACAGAAATAAACACTTGAAATAGATAACTCTGTTTGTATTGACTCTATATAATATATGAGCTTCACTTTTTGTATTGAAGAACTGAAATAAATTAACTTGATGATATTCCAATTTTCTGAGAATCACCTGTATGTTGTACATTTCTTAGGCATTTAAAGAGAACCTGTCTCCATGTTTTCCCATATAAAGTCAGGCCAGCACCTTTAAGCCCTATGTGACAGCATTCTACAATGCTCTATGTATGACCCCAATGCGCTCTACATAACACAAAAAATAGCTTTTATATGGGTGTCGCTGGTCTTGATCTGGCAACTCCTCTCTTCTTGAAATCGCCATCCTCGTTCTTACTTCATGTGAAGGAAGCATCCTAAGTCATCCACACAGTGTCCTCCATTGCTCTCCTGCGCAGGCGCACATCTCTGTCCTGCTAAGGGCAGAGCAAAGTGCTGTTCTGCGCATGTGCGAGTAAAGACCAAAGGGCGCATGGGCACTACAGTACTTTGCTCTGCCCTCGGCAGGGCAGAGAAGTGCGCCTGTGCAGGGGTGCGGTGGAGGACACTGTGTGGATAACGTAGGAAGCATCATCCACATGAAGCAAAATGGAGGATGGTGATTACAAGAAGAGAGGAGGTCCTGGATTAAGACTAGCTACACCCATTGGACCGGACCATGCTATAGGTGAGTATAATAAAAGCTATTTTTGTGTTATGTAGAGCGCATATGGGACATATATACAGTATCTAGAATGCTGTTACAGAGGACATACAGGTGCTGGCCATACTTTATATTGGAAAATCCTGGTCAGGTTCCCTTTAATTATTTTTTTTACCACACGATTCATGATTATATGCAGATATGAGTTTACATCAGAAACATTCCCATTTCAAGTTTTGTAACACAACCTCTTATTCTGTGCCATATTTAATACTGGTGTATTCTTATGTAGTTGTAGGCCAGATAATATAGGTTGTCCAATGTTAGTTTGTGAGTCAATCAATTCAGCATTCTTAGGATCAGGGGCGGAACTATCGTGGAAGCAGGGGAAGCAGCTGCCATAGGGCCCGGGCTAGCAGGGGGCCCGTCCCTGCTGCAGCTGTCTCCCCTGCGGCTGTGTTCCGCCGCCCATGGCCTGAGAGTCGGCGGTTCCCTGTGCTGGCTGTCATGCTGACAGCCGGCGCAGAGAAGCTGCTGCGTGCCGTCTCCCAGGAATCAATTGCACTGGTGTCTATACAGACGCCAGTACAATTGAAGCTCTGACCGCCGGGTCAGAGCGACGTCTGCAGCGTGATCATGTCATGTGATCACGCTGCTGACGTCACTCGTCGGCGGCGCCCAGAAGGGTGAAGACTGGTGGTGAGTGTGCTCCACTGTGGAGCTGAAGATACCACCGAAGATTAACGGGGGCACATACTGTGTGAGTGATAACTCTGCATTCTTGGCTGCATTACTACTTGAGGGGCACATTACTACTGATGGGAGAATAAGAGGGCTTATTACTAGTTATGGGGGCATAATGTGCCTGCATTAATAGTTATGCGGGACATGGTTACTAGTAATGGTAGCATAAGGGGGCTGCATTGCTACCAGTCCATTATATTATATTGTGTTTCCATAATGTCTGCTTTAAATACAGCTCTGATTTGGGCAAAAAGCTGGCCGTTATGAGACTGAAGAGTATTTTTTGGGCCTAGAGAATTGCTGTGATTTGCTCCGCCCACTGCTATTGGCTCCGCCCACTATCAGAACCCCGCCCCCCCCCCCGCCGCCCGTTTGGGAGAGGGGGCCCCGTTCAAAATTTTGCTGTGGGGACCCGCCATTTCTAGTTACGCCACTGCTTAGGATCTTCATTACAAATCTGTGTTGCCTTTATAATCATATAAAGGGAACTTGTCACAAGGGTTTTGCTACCCCATCGGAGAGCACATGTAGGAGCAGAGACCCTGATTGACAGCTTTCTGTGTAGACTGTGCATAAGCAGAAAGCTGCAAATCAGTGGTGGGAGCGAAGTTATACATAGGTCATGAAAATGGAAGATGAATAGGCACTAGATATACTCTAGTGATAATCTCCTGCTTATAAAATGTTGATTTTATTAAAACTACAGCAAGCAGCCCGGTATGAGACACATCCCAAGAATCAGAGTCTCTGTCTTTTTTTTTTATCTCACATTAGGTGGCAAAGACCTGGTGAGAGATTCCCTTTAAAAAGACGTTGCTTAATTATAAATATTTTGTGTTATACTTTGTTCCTATTTTAGGGTAGGCGACAGAGAGCATCTGAACATATCTACAGAGAGGGGCCTATTGAAGTTGGTGACAGGAGCACATTTCAAGATCAAGCTGTGGTGTTACCTGTGAAGAAAGGTACAAGGCATGGTAATGTACTAGCCACATACAGTGTGATTAGCAATTTGATTGACTTCTTACACTATGTTTGCATTGGAATGAAATGTGCACTGATACAGTGTCTATTTTATACTTATTATTTATATACTTTTTTTTCATTATTGACCTACGTACTACATTCTCTTATCTCTAAATCTTTATAAACCAGAGTCTCAAGGCGTTTCTTGGGAGTCACCAGTAGAAGAGCCTAAATATGCAAAGAACACAGTTGGGCCGGCACTGAGGACAGAAGAGCCATGCAGTCACATTAAAGTGACATTTGATGACTTTGTATTGCATAAAATGCTCGGAAAGGGAAGCTTTGGAAAGGTAACACTTCATAAATCACGAATCGTTTATAGTTCATGGGCGGTGGGGTTGTGACATTTGGAATGATGGCATATCCTTAGGAAAGGTTACCAATTTAATTAGTGGGGGTCTGACTCCCATCAGCAGAAGTTGGGGGGTGCAGCTCTTCAAGTATCAAGTTTGATACTATTGTTTGGTTAGCAGGTGTATTCTTCAGTCTATGAGGTTCTTTAGGTATTTTAAATACGATCTTGTTCTGGAATATCAATATTGATATGGTAAATTACATTAAGGAACTCCTCCCATGAACGTTTTTCTCCTCTTACTATATTGCAATCACAATATTATATAGCACTGTGTACTTACAATTTCTCATTTTGCCTTTCTACCCAGATAATTCTTCTCTTATATGTCTATAATTTCACATGATTAAAAACCGACTAGCTGAGTCCTTCTAAGCTCTATGTAGAAACAGGAAGTCACTTTTTCCTGCCTGAGTCATCATTAAAACTTCAATACTACATCACTGCAAAGTCTCTGACAAGGGAGAGGAGCTAAACATTGGGTCAGGAGTTGAAGAGGGGGTGGAGATGACAGGGATTTCATAGTAGAATTGTAGTTACAGTGGTGACTCATGCAGGAAAAGAAACTCCCTGTATCTACATAGAGCTTAGAAGGTTTCAGCTAGACTCGTTTTAATCACTTGATGGAAAAGAGGGAAAATAGCCAGGTAGAAAGGCAAAATGAGCAATTGTAAGTACACAGTGATATATAATATGATGATTGTAATATATTTAGAGGATAAAAACTTTCATGGAAGAGTTTCTTTACTATTACAGTAAGAATAATATTGGCTATTCTGAGAATAAAGATACTGATGCATTGGAAACAATATTCACTTTAATAAATCCATTGACACTTTTTAAAGTAACACAGTATCGGTATACTTCAGGCAACAAATAAATTAAGGCAAATTTCAATAAACCATTTTTTATTTTCTGCTTTTCCTTTGCATTAAATAGCTCTGGGTGTATTTGTTCTTTCGTGATACACATCTGAGGAAAAAATTGCATGTGTGTTCAACAGCTGTATCAGCCAGTCCCAAGGGATCAGAGGCCATAGTAATACAGGGAAAGGAAGAGTAAGCTACCTTAAAGTGTGGATAAAGTATTGATCACAGGCAACCTTCTTGGCAAAGCAGATACAGCACATGAAAAAAAACAGTATTAAGAAATAATAATAAGAGAAAGAAGAAGAAATTCAAGCCAATACTTATCTTAATCATTACCAAAAAGAAGAATTCTCAAGGATTTCAGTAGCCTCCTTTCCGCAAACTAGCACATCACACACAAGTCATATTATTGTAGGTTTAGTCTACATGTAATTTGCTTTGTTTGAAATGGGCTAGTGAAATGAATCCCCTTATTTCTGTATATCTTCAATTTCTTTAGGTTTTCCTCACAGAACTGAAGCAGACCAACCAGTTCTTTGCAATGAAAGTATTGAAGAAAGATGTAGTTCTCATGGATGATGATGTTGAATGCACAATGGTAGAGAAAAGAGTCCTTTCTCTTGCATGGGAACACCCTTTCCTGACACACCTATACTGTACATTTCAGACAAAGGTACCAGTACTTTCATAATCCAGTATGACAAGGTTCTTCTTTGTCAGTGTCACCTGTGTACATCATCCTCTTAAAAGGCACATAGAAGTTAACGTAATGTTTTAGTCGAGTGGGGCAATAGAATTTATTATCTGAGGTGTCCGTGTTCAGTTACCATCTTTAAGGAACATCTATTACTTTCCTGCACTCTTCACCAGTGTTCTTATTGTGAAGGTTTATTGAAGATGGTAATATACAAAGCACTAAAGTGTACTGTGATGATAAATGTAGGGTAATATTTAAAAAAAAATGTAATTACATATGGTTCCGTTGCTTTACTACCAGATTTTTATTTTTAGGCGTCCATATAGACAGAATTTCTGCCCACCAAGTAATTCACAACGTATCTTACATGTGGTTTTACCATTTTTGCCTGTTCTGGAAAAAAAAAAAAAAGCAGAAATTCCTAAATTTGCCATATCTAAACTAAAATCCTCACTTTCATCAATACACAGCTGGATTAGCTTGTTACAATTGTCAGATTTAATGTGCTCCACTGTATCCTACATGGACTATAGAAATACATATGCATCACTAGAAGAAGTCATTGTTATGATCAAACACAATAAATATTTAGTTGTAGTTATAGAGCATTGCTCGGTAAAAACTACTTTAAATGGAATCTGTCTGTAGGATCCACACTTCTAAACCTTCTATATGGGCATGCAGGTCATAAGAAGCTGAATAGAATGACACCTTGATATTTGCAATCTGATGTTTTATGCAAGAAAAATCCACAATATTCTTATACGTAAATGAACGGTTAAGCTTTAGAGTGGCTTGCAAGAGTATTCACCCCCTTGGCATTTTTTCGTTCTCTGCTACCTCACAGTCTGGAATTTCACTGAGTTTTTTTTGAGGGTTTGCATCAGTTCATTTAAAGATCATACTTATAACCGTAAACATTTGGTTTTCTTTTTATTGTGAAGCAAACAACAAATAGGACAAAATAACTGAAAACTTCAGTGTGCATAACTATTCACCCCCCTCTACTTTGTAGAGCCTCCTTTTGCCACAATTAAAGCTGTAAGTTGCTTTGGATAAGTCTCTATGAGCTTTCCACATCTTGCCACTGGGATTTTTGCCCATTCATCAAGGGAAAACTGCTCCAGCTCCTTCAAGTTAGATGTTTTCCTCAACAACAGCAATCTTCAAGTCTGATTACAGATTCTCAGATGGATTAAGGTCTGGGCTTTGACTAGGCCACTCCAAAACATTTACACATTTAAACCACTCGAGTGCTGCTTTAGCAGCATGCTTTGGGTCATTGTCTAGTTTTAAGGTAAACCTCTATTCCAGCCTCAAATCACTGACAGACTGAAACAAGTTTTGCTCAAGTACTGTATATCCCTGTATTTCATACCATTCATCTTCCCCTCTACTCAGACCATTTTCCCTGTTCTGCTGCTAAAAACATCCACACAGCATGATACTGCCATCACCATGTTTCACTGTGGGGATGTTGTTCTTGGGTAATGAGCTGTGTTGGTTTAGCACCATTTGTGTGTAAGTAAAGATTTTTCCTGAACATTCTTCTATAAAGGCCACCTCTATGGATTGTACGGCTTATTGTGGTCATATGGACAAGATACTCCAGTCTCTGCTTGAGAACTCCGCAGTTTTTTCAGGATTACCTTTGGTCTCTATACTGCCTCTCTGATTAATGCCCTCTTTGCCCAGGCTGAGAGTTTTGGTGGACAGCCCTCACTTGGCAGGTTTCTTGTGGTACCATGTTCTTTCCAGTTGATGATAATGGATTTGATTGTGCTCCGGGAGATCATCAGAGATTGGGATATTTTTTTTTTTTAAACCCAACCCTGACTTGTACTTCTTAACAACTTTTTCCTTGGCTTGTTTAGAGATCTCCTTGGTCTTCATGGTGTTGTTTGGTTAGTGGTGCCTCTTGCTTAATGGTGATGCAGCCCCTGTGGCATTTCAGAAAAGGTGCATATACTGACAGACCATATGACACTTGCACACAGGTGGGCTTCCTTTCACTAAGCATGTGACTTATGAAGGTAATTGCTTGCACCAGAATTTTTTAGGGGCTTCATAACTAAAGGGGTAGATACATATGCACATTTTTTAGTTATTTGATCCCATAAATTTAATTTATGATAGAACACACTGTCATTGTGCCCATCACACAGTGCACGTCGCGAAGGGACTAGCTCAGCCCCTGAAAGAGCATCACTGATGACAAAGCAGCATCAAAAAATAATTAGAAAAATAAAGAGAGAAAAGCAATCAGTGTAATTAGGGAAAGATATGGAATTTTTAATTCAAGTATAGTTTAGATTATGGCATCAAATACGATGAATAAGGATGAAAATTCATTTTCGGACCACCCCTCTTATGAACAGATGTGAAAGTGAAGCTAATGACTTAAGAGTTATAACTAAAAAGGGGAAAACTGTTGTTAACTTGATTGGGAACTATTTTAGTAAGGATTTATTTTTCTTTTGAAATGTAGTTGCTCAGATAGTTTTTACTTTACTGTTCATGAATCATGCAGTTAGGTCTGTGGGGGATTGAATGTAACTATGTAGTAGCAATTTTCAATAAATTAGCACACACTGTTTATGGGTTGATCTAAAGACTAATATATCAGCTTTAATCGCAGAACTGCAATTATAGACGTTATCTCAGTTTCCATTGTGGCCAATGTTTGTAGTGGAATACCGAATTACATTGTAAAATTGCCATTGTATTTAAGTGGAAAGGATCGCAACTTGTTATCACTTTTTACAACTCCAAAAAAAATGACTTGCTGTCACTCAGTCTGTACATTTTTATATGGATTGATAAAGATCTATGGCTCCCTCTAGTGTAATTTTGCCTGCATTCATAGGCAGGTGGTGCCTAATGCCTGACTCTAAACTGACAAATATTATTATTATTATTATACATTTATATAGCACCATTTATTCCATGGCACTTTACATGTGAAAAGGGGAAATATAGACAGTACAATAAACATATGCGAGACAAGGGACCCACAAGTACAGAAGGAGAGAGGACCCTGCCCGCGAGGGCTCACAGTCTACAGGGATGGGTGAGGATACATCTGTTATGTATCCTCATATTATTAGGTCCATCAATCCTGTGTGTGCCCCGTTAAAGCTCTTGTGTCGACTGTGCAAGTAAATAAGAAGAAATGAGTTGCCCATTTTTGTACCAAGAACTACTACTTTCTTTCACAAATACCCAGCAATCAGTTTAGGTCTCTGCGGAAGTATAAAGTATCTGTAATAGGGGCATCAGTTTATTTATTACTGATTTCTGTATCCATTGAGCCCCACGTTACAGTTAGTGTGAACTGAAGTGGAGCTGCGCTGTGAATGGAAGACATATTAGATACCTTCAGGATGTCTAAATGTTTGTAATATGTTCTAAAATAACCCGTGACTCGTGAATTATAATTCCGAGAAGTACTGAATTTTTCAACTTTACGCATTTGCCGCCAACCACAACTTTAATTGTTAGGCCGGCGTCACACTCACCGTACAAAAATACGGAGCGTATTGTACGAGCGTAATACGCCAAAATGTTGCCGGCACAACAATCCTATTTCAGCCGTCGTCAGGGTGTGGCTGCGTATTTTACTCATGTAAGCATCCGTATGCAATCCGTATGGCATCCGTACAGCGTATTTTTCTCACCACCTTGTAAAATGGACATTTAACGTTTTTTAGGCCTGAAACGCTTTCAAATCATCATCAGCAAGGCTCTTTCTTGGCTATGCATCCGGTTGCAACCCCCAATCTTGCCATTTTTGTGGTGTGCTTGTGTTGGAGTCCTGCTGCTTGCTTGCCAACATGTCTGACACTCTTCAGTTCACCCCAACTGATCGAGTCTTGTACAACTGGGTTTTGTCCCGCCGCTTTTGGGGAGCCCTAAACCCCGTGATGTTCATCCGCCCGGGGGAGGAAAGGGAAAAAGTGGGTGCATCCGCATTTGAAAACAACGCCTCCCCTAAAGGCCATTTTCAAAAGGCTTTATGCATCTCTGCAGCTCATACAGACAAGCTTTTGGTGTTTTGTCGGAAAGAAACCCTTCCCACATTTTTGTTTTGTTGGAGTTTTTGCGCCGGGGGTTAACCCACCCGGATACCAGGGTGCGCAAAGTTTTCTCCCGCAGAGGAGCAACTTTTTTCCCTTTGCTACGTATGTATTCCTTTACCCACATACTGTCTGTTGATGTTGTGTTTTTCCACAAGTGTTTCCCCTTTTCCCCTTTTTGTTTTGTTAAATTTAGTTCAAAAAATGGTTTTGAAAAAAGATCCAAATTGTAATAAAAAGAAATTTTATATTTTGCAAATGCCATTGAGGTAGTGGGTACCATATTTGTTCATATGGTATAGGATTTTTTTGAAAAAAAGTAAGTGGCATTTT
>JARQOD010000004.1:317212397-317301249 GCA_033576555.1 Oophaga sylvatica
ACAGAGGTCCAGGCCACCAGCGTAAACCCTGTCTCCTATCAATCCCTGCCAACTGTATTCTAGTCCTAAGAAGGACCCTGAATACCACCAAAGGGAATGACCAGGTAACGGTTAATGAACAGAAAGACATACAAGAAAGATAAGAAATAAAGTAAATAAAGTCTTACATACAACACTCACACACAGTAGGAACACCTTAGGTCTCAGAGATAAACTATAAGCTATAAGAGTAAAACAACTAAGGAGCTCTTAGCTTAAGTATTCCCAGAACCGATCCAGTCTGCTAAACTATATGAATGCTTTCACCGGCATCAAACACCCAGACTGGCAGGAATATAAAGGAAACTAATTAGAACATAATCCAAAGCAGCCGGGCGAGGCTGGACCTAGTCTTAGCAAAGAGCTAGGTAAAATTAACTCTCTCATTACCAAACACAAAGAAACAGCAGCTCAGCTGTGAGAAGTCAGAATGTGCAATCGCGACGATCTTCGTGGCGATGCACCCATGACACCCCCGCAGAATGACTGAGTTCATTTCTGCGAAGCCTCCCCGGCTCACAGGAGATGAACTGATTAGCGTGGGAAACTTAATTGATTTTTTCCCACGCTATTGAGTTCACTCCAGGTCAGCCAGGGATTCCTGCACAGCCTCAGTGACATCAGACACAACAAACAACATGGGTAAATATTGGGCAAATAATCACAGCTAACACAGTTACAAGAAAGTATAAGTGTGATGCAATCTTACACGTAAATACACAGGACTCTTAATAACATCTCCTAAGCACTGGTTGCTATACATTTAATAACATCTCCTAAACACTGCATTGCAAGAGAAGATATTGATCTTACCAGATAAGCTTTACCAGGATAGCAAACTTAAGTTGGAGTGGTTACAGGAAGGCACATGAACACGTGTGTCCCTGAAGTACACAGAAGAAAATGGATTTTCTTCCCCCCAGAATACCTTGCTTCAATCCCAGAATGCAACACTCTATCTGCTTGTTAAAGACACAGGCTAAAAATTCAGCCACCGCTAGATGGTGGTATAACAACTAAACCAGCACACAATACAAACATACTGCCCTATACTCAGATGGGCAGAACAAGCATATGAGCAAGTACATTCCCGACAGCTTGGGAGAACTTGGTATGACCAATACCTGAAGCAAAAATAGGCTGCAACCATATATACATTGTAACATTCCAGGGGGTTTAGCTCTAGGATCGCTGTCTGGGTAGACAGAATGGCATGAAAACAGTTCATTCAGACAGCAATTCTGGTGCAAAACTGGCCGCAACCAGCTTTATTAAAGTCCACAGCAAACAGATAAAACAAAGCATAAACAGAAAACCTGGGCTTGTCTAGCCACTAATTACACTTAGATAGATGGCCCTCTCTATCCGGGACCCAGACTCTCCCAGTCTGTGCCCAAAACAACACATATCACATATGTTACCAGTTTGGAGCTTCACAGATACTCCTCCTTGTGTCTGAAGGCACCTTCCATGTCCAGACTTGAGAGAGATCCACTCCTATTCAGCCGCTCTTCACACGGATTCGCACTGAGACTACTCCTATGTCCGGGGTCCTTCCTGCACCCAGACTGAGATAGCTCAAACTCTTGGAGACTGCTTCCTTGTGCCAGGACACCTCCCTGTGTCCAGGCTAAAGACAGCTCTAACACTCTTGGAGACTGCTTCCTTGTGCCAGGACACCTCCCTGTGTCCAGGCTAAAGACAGCTCTAACACTCTTGGAGACTGCTTCCTTGTGCCAGGACACCTCTCTGTGTCCAGGCTAAAGACAGCTCTAACACTCTTGGAGACTGTTTCATGTGCCAGGACACCTTCCTGTGTCCAGGCTAAACTAGCTCTCAGATTGTGTTTGCAGACACCTACTTCTGGTCTCCTAATTAAGACCTGAGTAGTTTCAGGCTTGTGCTGCAAGTGTGTGCTGAATGTGAGGTGTAGTGACCTTTCTCTACCACTAGGTTTACAAAGCCACACATTTCCCTTATACCTAGGTGAAATGTACACCCCATTCATCACATATTCACTCACTGTCTCACAACATATATAAACTGGAAAAAAAGCAATCAAGTTTTAAAGTCTAGCTGAAATATTTATAAAAATAAAATAATTTGGAGGCCATCTCACTGCTTACCCCTATAATGTGGATCAGTGAAGGATTTTCTCCATCGGTAACACTGACAGCCTGGTTAAACACAAAGGCATTGGTTCTAGATTGGATGGCAACCTTCGATTTGAAGCGCTCACAAACAGTACCAAAAACATGCAAGATTGTCAGAATAGTATAACATGACTGAAATGTACACAATGCAAATGTAAACTGCTCTTGGAGGGTTGGGAGAAGTTGCTCTTGGAGGACATTCTGGTACCATTCTTTATTCATGGCTGTGTTTTTAGGCAAGACTGTGAGAGAGCCGATTCCCTTGGCTGAGAAGCAACCCCACACATGAATGGTTTCAGGATGCTTAACAGTTGGCATGAGACAAGACTGGTGGTAGCGCTCACTTGTCTTCTCCGAATGAGGCGTTTTCCTAATGTCCCAAACAATCGAAAAGGGGATTCATAGAGAAAACAACTTTACCCCAGTCCTCAGCAGTCCACTGCCTGTACATTTTGCAGTATATCAGTCTGTCCATGATGTTTTTTCTGGAGAGAAGTGGCTTCTTTGCTGCCCTCCTTGAGACCAGGCCTTGCTCCAAGAGTCTTCGCCTCACAGTGCGTGCAGATGCACTCACACCTGCCTGCTGCCATTCCTGAGCAAGCTCTGCACTTCTGGTAGCCCGATCCCGCAGCTGAAACACTTTTAAGAGATGGTCCTGGCGCTTGCTGGTCTTTCTTGGGCGCCCTGGAGCCTTTTTGGCAACAATGGAACCTCTCTCCTTGAAGTTCTTGATGATGCGATAGATTGTTGACTGAGGTGCAATCTTTCTAGCTGCGATACTCTTCCCCGTTAGGCCATTTTTGTGCATTGCAATGATGACTGCACGTGTTTCTTTAGAGATAACCATGGTTAACAGAAGAGAAACAATGATGCCAAGCACCAGCCTCCTTTTAAAGTGTCCAGTGGTGTCATTCTTACTTAATCATGACAGATTGATCTCCAGCCATGTCCTCATCAACACCCACACCTGTGTTAATGGAGCAATCACTGAATAGAGGTTAGCTGGTCATTTTAAGGCAAGGCTGCAATGATGTTGAAATGTGTTTTGGGGGATAAAGTTCATTTTCTAGCCAAATATTGACTTTGCAAATAATTGCTGTTAAGCTGATCACTCTTTATAACATTCTGGAGTATATGCAAATTGCCATTAGAAAAAGTGAAGCAGTAGACTTTGTAAAAATTAATATTTGTGTCATTCTCAAAACTTTTGTCCATGACTGTAGTTGTAAAACAATAATGTCTCTACAATCGATAAGAAACAATAATGGCATGGGAAACAAAGCCAGTATGATAAAGAGCATTGTCTTGTCTCCCTTGTAAGCTGGTCATACATATTCGATAGTTGTGGGACAAATGATGCTTCTGCCAATCTCACAATCGGCCAACAGTCATCATCCGGCAGCTTATCTCTGTACCTGTCTGTTCCTATGAGTTTGTTCATTGTAATTTCAATTTGTATTTTGTTTGTAATCCCTTCTCATGTACAGCATCATGGAATTAATGGTGCTATAAAAACAATAATAACAACAACAATAATAATTTGAGAAGAAGAAGAGTTGTTTGCACTCATCAGGCTAAAAAGCCTACAAAACCAGTAAATAGTTTAGACACCACCAATCCACAGTGCACAAATGAATGTAATTCAAGTGGTTGGCTAAAATAGATTACTTGTACAGCAAGGCATATAATACCTCACAAAGTCACAAAAGGAATCATAGTAACCTAAAAGCAACTAAAGCCTTCTCTCACATTAGCTAATGTTAATAAGTCCACCATCAGGAGGATGGTGGACTCATGTGCATGACAGAACTGCATAGAGAAAGCCACTGCGCTTCAAAATGAACATTGCTTCCCGTTCACCTGGACAAGCCAGAAGACTATTAAAGCAATGTTTTGTGGATTGATGGATTTTCACAGAGGAGAGGAAGAATGATTTCTTGGGATCTATTAAACCTAGCAGCCACTTTAGAGAGAAAAGCGGGGTCAGCTTTTATGACCACCCTATTGTAAAGACTAATGAACAATCTTTTAAACATTTCCACTTCTAAAATTAAGAAAAGAGGGGTGTGATTAAAAAATTTTGATTCAAAAAGTTGCCTTAATTTTGTAATCATGACTGCTTCTGTTATATACTGCATTACCTTAGTATTGCACTAGTGAGACTCACTGTCTTCTATGAAGCTCAGCCCGTGGTTTGGCTTCACACGAGTTGCAGTACCTGCCCCCAGCTGCTATGCCAACCCATCGACATACAAAATGCCAGTCTTGACGAGTCAGTCCCCCAAGCGTTTTGTTTAGCATGTTGTACACAATTTTCTTAAATTGAAAGGTAATTTTTAGCCAGACGACAAAAAGATGGAAGAGTAGTACTTAAAGGGAACCTGTCACCGCCCAAGGGCCTTTTTAAGTAAAAGAGCCAACTTCAGCATAGAGGTATGTTGGACAGATTATAAAAGTGTGTATTTCAGCTTTCCTAGTGATCAGAAACATAAGCGCCACCTTCACAGAATGCAGCCTTAGTGCTGCTGATGGTGGCTCTTTTGCTTAAAAAGGCCCTGGGGGTGACAAGTTCCCTTTAAATGTAACATAAGGGAAAGCTATTCAATTAACGTAAGAAAATAAAAATAATGGTTACTTTTGAAAACTACTGGTAGAAGCAACAGCTATATAAGAAACATACAGTTTTCCTGTCTGTTGATACGCCAATGAGTGGAAAGTCTTGCATACTACATTCTTGGGAAAAACTTGGACAGCATGATTTGCAATGGATTTGTTGAATGTTGCATACAAAAAGCGCAGGTGAGGTCTCCTCTCTGTATACTTAATAAGGGTTGAAGCTTTCCCTGTACCTGTAGAAAGAATGTACACAATATTATATAGGCGAACATAAAATTAAGGTTTTGTGCACACTTAGGAAATAGATTTTCAAGTCGGTCCATACTTCATGAACCTTGCAAATTCAAGGACAGATAGAATTTTAATCAAATGGCCACTCCTGGGGCTACATATGGACAATTATTTTTCATCTCTTGATAATCATCAGTTTCCTAACCATTAAAATGTATTGGCAAACTGATTCTTAAGATATGCAAGGTGGAATGTCCACTTTACAAGTATGTTTTTTTGTTTTACTCGATTTCAAAGTCGCTATTTGATAGAGGCACCGGAACAAAAAAAAATGTTCATGGGAACAGCGGGATTTAGACCAGTTATAAACGTTACGTATTTATGACACACAGTAGTCACATGTCCTGTTGAAGACTCAACTCAAATGGTTTCATTTGCACCAGCAAATCTACAAAATATAGGAGGCCAGTGTACTTTGAAAATCCATTTCAGAATAGATATATAATCTTTAAACACAAAGTTAAATGCTCATTTTAGTATTAGACAGGGAAACCATCATTTCATGATTATACAACAATTGTGACTTGGATATTCCCAGTAAGTACACCAGCCTCCTAAGACCTATTTAAAGGGAACCTGAGAGCTTATCCATGCTCCCCAAACCACAGGCAACATGAATTGGAGAACACTCTTACTGTTACTCTGCTTCATTCTCACCTGGACTACTGCAACGCTCTACTAATTGATCTCTCTCTAATTAAACTCTCCCCGCTCCAAGCCATCCTAAATGCAGCAACCAGGATCACATTTCTGTCCCACTGTTTCACTGATGCCCCCACCCTGTGCCAGTCATTGCATTGGTTGTCCATCTGCTACAGATGAAATATAAATTGAGCACTCTCACCCAGAAAGCTCTTCGCAGTTCTGCACAACCCTAACATCTCTGTCATCTCTGTCTTCCACTTTACCCATGATCTTTGTTCTGCTAAAGACTTCAGACCAATGTAAAGGGACAGCCGCGGGGCCGATGCACTGGAAGCTGCTGTGTACTTTACCTCTGTAACCTCCATTCTCCTTGGTTGTTCTCCTCCCATGAGGGAGTGTACAGAGCAAGTAGAGTCAGAGTCCCAAATCACATCAAACAGTTCTGCTTTATTTTCCTCTGGACATAGCACATCCAAGACACCATAAGCACACCTTAACCGACACCAGCAATACATTCTTCACCCTTTTGCCTCTTCTTCTCTGCAACCCCAGAATGGACCAATAAGTATTGACGGGACGAGGAGCCCGGTGAAAACGGCACTTCGATCTCCTCCCCTGGAGACACTTCAATCAGCATTAGAAAGACACATCTACTAGGTCGTCCACCTCTCTCTGGTTGTCCTGCCCGGATACTTCTGATGGCCCACTCACTGCCACGCTTTAGTACGACCTCTTCTGCTGAGCATTCCCGCAGTGGTTCTTCCACTGGACTACTGCTATGTAAACCCACTTTCTTTGGGCTCACGTTTCCCACAGTGAATCCTTCACCAGCTTCTTCAGGGATTGCTGGTTCCCTCTTCTTCCTACCCTATGCTCAGGGCCCAGGAACGTGGATGTCCTCACACTAACAAGGTCCACCCCCGACTGACTTCCGCTAAGAGGAAATCTTTCTGACAGACTCCCGCTTAGAGGCAAGTCCCCAACTATTGTCCCTTATTGGACTGGATGTGCTCAATACCCCCCTCTAGTGACCAAACCCAATTACTGCTTTGACATATTTTTATAACATACTAACTGGATCTCTAACGTGCCCCCATTAGTGATCCCTCGCAAGCTACACTTAACCCATAAATATATACACTACCCTTCTAGTGCCCTCCTCTAGTGACCCCTAGGATGCACTAACACTCAACCCCCACATACTAGAAATGACAGCAATACATTATATCATACAAAGCATACATTTACACAATTTAGCAAAATTTAAAAGGGGGATGAAACCTTTAAAGGGTTAATACCCTTCACCTCCTTACACCAACATAATCTAAAATCCAAACCTACCAATCCAGAACTTCTAGCGATAACAGTGAGTGTGGATCCACTGCACAACTGACTGGGCTTACCCTTGAGGAGCATAACTAAGTGGCTACCTAGTCTTCACTAAAGCCTCTGATGGTGAGGCCAGGCTTGGGCCATTGGGTAACCAGCAGATAGCACTGCAGGGCAGTGGCCGGACCTGCAGTGGTTTACCAATGGATAAGAGGCAACAAGGGCATAGGCGTAACCATGAAGTCCAATGTTGATTCAGGCAGCACAGGTTCAGAAGACATAGCCTGCGTCAAGAGGGGAGAGGTCAGACAAAACGAGAGAACTAGCCAGGTCGCTTAACAGGAAAGTCAGAACAAAACAACATCTTGACAGAACACAAGAGCATATGGCAACTAGGCACTAAGCTGAGGCAAGGTGTGGAGGAAGGAGGTGCCTAATAAACCACCTGCCGGGGGGTATAGGAGAGGGAAGCAGAACTATGTAAGACACAGATTATAAATTCTTGCAAAATCTGGCCGCGCCAGGTGGAGACTCAGCAACAGGAGGGAATAGTAGCAGTGCTGGAAGTGTCTGCAAGAGAAAACCTAGCGAGACTGCCAGAACCTGGGAATCAAAGGGTAAAAGGAGTTAGTGGATAAATCTCCTCATTGCCAACAAGATGAAGACATATATATGGTTTTTCCTGAAGAAGAAGTAACTTTGTACTTCGAAACACACTGAAATTTACCATCATCTTCCTTTACTACACTGGGATATACAGTATGTCTTAATCTTGTCTGCAGCATGGAGATTATCCACTAACTCCTTTTACCTTCTGATGTCTGATGGTCACCTGCTGATCCTTGGATCCGCTGCAGCTGACTTCACATTATATGCTGTTTTCTACAGATTAAACAGGTGAGTTTAATCTGAGCATAAAGCTCACTGTATTTCGCGGATAAGACCCTATTTGTGCTGATCTCTCCTACAGCTTTCTTGGTTCAAACCCTGGGAGTGGAAGAGTGATGCACGCGGTGAGTAAGGCGGCGCTTACAAGCCGTGCGATTCACCCGTGTGACACTTCTCTTCTGCTGTGCAAGTTTTCTGGAATGACCTGGACCATCCGGTTAATTTGCAAAATCCATGGTTTTAAGCGTGGCCCAAAACATATTTCTTTAGACTGGCCTTCCACCTCACTAATATAATTAACTATTCCCTGTTCTTATTTCCATGCACTCAATGGCACTTTGTATCTGTACTTGTATAGATGCTGGCTGATGACCACTTCATGCAGCATTATTTGAATGCCCCCATTTATTATAATGATGGCTGGTCCTTACACCACAAGGACTTTTTTTTTTACATTTTGTGTCACTCCTTTTTCCTAAGAATGTAACCTCTTGTGAACAAGGCACTCACTCCTGTAAGACTGTATGCCTTATTGTATTTGCTTATGTCTCATCTGGATTGTAAAGTGCTATAGAATATGTTGACACTATAGAAATAAAAGTTACTATCAGTGTTGTATAAAGGAGGATCTAGCGAGGACCAGAGATTACGTGTAGGGAGCTATTAGGAGAGTAGGTTGGAGCTGTATAGGGGAGACAGCCTTGTAAGTCATTGTTAATATTTTAAACTGAAATGTCTGGGTATTTGGAAGCCAGTGAAGGGATTGGAAAAGGTGGATTAATCAGGCTGCAGAGGTAATACATTGGCCGCTGCCCACTTATTTAGCAGTAGCCTAGTTTTATTTCTTCCAGCGCTACCTACTGATATATACGTACCCAAATGAATCAAAATTATACGGTATTCTATTAATATGAGCGTACTAGGAACTTTACCTTAGCGTCTCAATAAAGACGTCAGCGGTCAATGTGTTATGAGCGGATCACAAGGGTGTAAGAGTGTTAGATGGGAGGCCACATGGGAGGATAATGAAGAAGTCGACGAAAGAGATGATGAGGGCATATACTGTACTAACATCTTTTCATGATTTGGAGTTGAGAAAAGAGCAGACTCTTGAAATGTTTTTTTGAGTTTGAGATGGTACAAGATGATAAAGAGTTTGGATCTGTGCTTTGAAGGACTGAAGAGTGAAGGGTGAACCCAAGGCAGGGGACTTATGAGACAGAGGAAAGTATGATGCAATTTACTATGTTAGATGGTTTTGTTCGGGGAGTTGCGAGAGATGGATGAAAGAATTTTAGAAAAGTGAATTTTAGAAAGTGTGATGAGAAGAAGGTGGATAAAGGAGATAAACACTGTGGGATACTGGACAGCAGAGAGATAAATTTGAGTGCCATCAGCATATAAGTAGTGCTGAAAACTTTAGAAGTTGTCACATGCCAAAAGGTATAAATGGAGAAGAGTGGGGATCACAAGATAGAACCTTGAGGGTCACCAACAGATAGATGGCAGGATGGAGGGGTAGTACGGGAATAGGAGATGTTAAATATGTGGTTAGTGAGGTATGAGGATATCATATCAAACTAAAAGTTACTCAAGTAGCCAAATAGTGCATTATTTCATTAATGTCACGTTAAAGAGTTTGCCTCAACATCATACTTTCTTAACATGTCAATGTCTTCATCTGTTAAATGTAATAATAATTTAAAGGAAATTTACAATGTGACGGCAATGGGGTGGAAGCACTATGCGCGACATCGTGAACAAGACAGAAGCAAAAATCCCACAAATGTCCAAAGTGACATCGCACAGATCCAGGTCCACTAGGAGCTCAAAGCACTCAATCAAGTCAAGCTCATCAAGGTACTCAACTCTCAGTGAGCAATTCATAAGAGCGCGTGCCGAAGCAGAATCTACAAAAGTGCAAGCCATTTTCGCCCAAAAGAAAGCAGAGAGGGAAATGGAATCCACACACAAGAAAGCAGAGATGGTAGCTGAATCTGCAAGCGAGAAGGCGGAAATAGAAGCCATGCAGAAGGAATACGAACATGCAGCAGCCATGGCAAAGCTAAAGGTCTTCGAGCAAGCTTTAGGTGGGAGCCAAGGAGGCAGCCTCAATTCGTACGAACTCGACACGGAAGACCCACTTAAGTGCACAAGAAATTACGTGCTGAGCCAAACCAACGAACCCCTGACTACGAGCAACATTCCCGTGAGCACCGACCTCTCTCCAGAGCATCAGGACGTCGATCCGCCTGCAGCTCTCAGCTTTCAAGGTCAGTCCAATGTGCCACAAACATTCAAACCCGAACCTCCTTCATGCGTCAATACATGGCCTGACCCTACACCTCAGCAAATGCCATATGCCAACGTCTACATGCAACCTAACATGCCGACAAGGTACTACGCTCCTAACAACTGTGTGGTTCCAGCCCCGCATACAACAGAGACCATATACCACAAACCGGTTGCTGGTCTAAATGCCTATGCCACTCTATATCTTCCCATGTTCTTGAACCAAGAAGCTACGACCCACGCTAGCAGCATCACTCAGCCAGCAAATGTTTCTCAAAAGTCAGAAAGAACAGACATGTCCGACTTTGCAAGGTACATGATACGCCGAGAACTCACCAACACCGGTCTCACAAGGTTCAACGACCAGCCTGAGAATTACAGAGGTTGGAAATGTGCCTTTAAAGCCGCAATTAGTGATCTTGGCATCACTGTTGCTGAAGAGCTGGATCTGGACCCCAATCCACAGAGCGGGTCAAGAGGCTCAGATCCGTCCACATCAGTAATCCAGCAGCTGGTCTCATGGCTGCATAGGAAAGACTAGAACGTAGCTTTGGCAGTCCGGAAGCCATAGAGAATGCATTGATTAAGCTTCTACAGGATTTCCCCAAAATATCAGACAAGAACAGTTTAAAATTCCTAGAGCTCAGCGACCTGCTCCTAGAGCTCCCGTTAGCCAAGGCAGACGCACCTACCTGGTCTCAGCTACCTGGATACCGCTCGGGGCGTTAACTCAATAGTTTCTAAGCTGCCATACAATATACAAGAGAAGTGGACCACTATAGGGTCAAAAAACAAAAGAGCCAATCAAGCCTCTTTTCCTCCATTTTCCTACTTCTGTGAATTTATCAAGGATATCGCAGCGCGTAAGACCAAGCCAAGCTTTTCCTATGTAGAACCCAGTGGACCCGGTCCAACCCTCCTAAATATTAGTGCCCACGTTCTAACCTGAAAGACCAAGGAGGCCCAGTGTCAGCAAAAAAGACCGACATCCTTCGCACACGACATCAGCTCCTGACAAGAGCAACACAGGGGACAAGGTTGAAGATCCTTATCGTATGTTTCCCATACATAAGAAGCCACATCCCCTAAAGAAGTGCATTGGATTCAGAAAGAAGCCACTCCAGGAGCGCAAGGAACTTCTAAAGACGTTGGGTGTATGTTACAGATGTTGTGCTTCTACTGAGCACTTTGCTAAGGACTGTGAAATTCCTATTAAGCGTTTGGAGTGTAACAGTGAGGACCACGTGGAAACACTCCATCCATCCCAACCTACCTTTGCTCAGTTCACACTTTCCCTACCCACCACAATCTATGGTGGGGAGGAAACAGAAGAAGCAAGTCCTACCAAGGTATCATCTTCATGCACAGAAGTTTGCGGAGAAGACCTCTGGGACAAGCCATGCGCAAAGATATGCCTGGTGAACATATATCCTAAGGGTCAGCCCGAAAAGAGCACAAGGGTGTATGCCATCCTGGATGATCAAAGCAATTGATCACTTGCAAGGTGATTTGCAAGTTGATTTGTTTGATTTAAAGGGAAATGCTTTCCACTACACCTTGGGCACTTGCAGTGGTGTTACAGAGGTCTCTGGGAGAAGAGGCAATGGACTTATAGTATCTTCACTTGAGAACAACGTAGAGAAACCTCTGCCCACACTCGTCGAGTGCAACCAGATACCATCCAATAGAGAGGAGATTCCAACGCCAGAGGCTGCTCTTCACCACCCTAATCTAATGACTGTAGCCAACAAGATACCAGCTCTTGACAACAGTGCAGATATCCTGATCCTGCTCAGTAGAGACATCGTCCGACTGCACAAGGTACGTCAGCAAATCAATGGACCGCATGATGCTCCATTTGCTCAACGCTTTGATCTAGGCTGGGTTATCATAGACAACGTCTGTATAGATAAGATGAAGAGGCCTACAAAAATTTACTCCTGTAAGACTCATGTCTTGCCAAATGGTCACAGTACATACTGTCAACCATGCCCACACCACTACTGGGTGAAAGAAACGCTGAGTGAGTGTAAGCGGCAGCGAGAAACCCATGACAACATGAACATGTTCTTGTCCAGCGACGACAACCTCGGGTCAACGGTGTTTGATTCTACAAATGAAGATAACAAGTTGGCACCAGCAAGAGGACAAAGAATTCATTAAGGTCATGGACAAGGAATTCACCCAGGATGACTCCAACAACTGGACAGCACCCTTACCCTTTCGTTCTCCAAGGACAAGGTTGCCAAACAATCTGCAGCAAGCAACTGCAAGACTTGCATCTTTAAAATGCACTTTAAAGAAGAAACCAGAGATGGAAAAACATTTCATCGACTTCATGCAGAATATCTTTGATAGAGACCATGCGGAGCCTGCTCCACAGCTAAAGGAAGGAGAAGAATGCTGGTATCTTCCATCCTTTGGTGTCTACCATCCTCGCAAACCCAATCAAATCAGAGTGGTGTTTGATTCCAGTGCTCAGTATGAAGGTATCTCTCTCAATAACCTGCTCCTCACCAGACCCAACCTGAACAACAGTCTCATAGGAGTACTGGTTCGCTTCAGACAAGAACCCGTTGCAGTAATGGCCGACATCCAACAAATGTTTCACTGTTTCATCGTGGGGGAAGACAGTAGAAACTACCTCAGGTACCTATGGCACAAGGACAATGACATCCGCAATGAGGTAATAGATTATAGGATGAAGGTACACGTCTTCGGCAACAGCCCCTCACCTGCTGTGGCAGTCTATGGACTGAGACAGACAGCCCAACAAGGTGAGAGAGAGTATGGATCAGATGCTTGCCTATTTGTGGAAAGGAACTTCTACGTTGATGACGGACTTAAGTCTTTGCCCAGAAGTGAAGAAGCAATTGATCTGCTGTCCAGAACACAGGAAATGCTGTCTGCAGCAAACCTCAGACTGCACAAGATTATCTCCAACAATCAGGAAGTAATGAAAGCATTCCCATCCCATGGAGACCTTTCAGAGGCTGCAGAGCAGGAAAAAAGTTGAAGTCCAGGAGAAGAAGGTTTAAACCAGCAGTACCATCAATCATCATGGGTAATGTACGCTCGCTGGGAAATAAGATGGATGAACTGTTAGCTCTGTGTAAAACCCAGACGGAGTTCAAGGAATGCAGTCTTATGTGCTTTACAGAAACCTGGTTAAATGGGGATGTTCCTGATTCAAGTGTCTCGATTTCAGTGTTTTAAATGGTTTGGACTGATAGTGACAAGGCTAGGTGTAGTAAGAAGATGGGTGGTGGGGTGATACTATACATTAATAACAGATGGTGTAATCCGCAGCACATAACTGTTAAGGAAAGTCACTGCTGTCAAAACATTGAACTCTTAGCAGTTGGCCTTAGGCCTTACTATCTACCTAGAGAATTCACCATTTGCATTGCAATAGTCATGTATATACCTCCATCTGCTAGCCAAGAGGCAGCTAGAGAAGTGTTGTTGGGGGTGTTGGCTCGCCTTCAGACAAAGCACCCAAACTCATTAACATTAATCTCTGGGGATTTTAGTCATGATCTCAAAGGCTGTTCCAAAGTTCTATCAATATGTTAAATGTGCAACAAGGGACAGCAGTATATTGGATCTCCTCTATGCAAATGTTAAAGACGCCTATTCATCGTCTGCATTACCCCCCCCTGGGGAAATATGACCACAACCTCATACTATTGTCTCCATCTTATCAACCTTTTTTCAGCAAACAACCAGTGACAATAAAACTAATCAGGAAGTGGTCTCCTGCAGCTGAAGAAGCTCTGCAAGACTGCTTTGACCTCACAGATTGGGAGGTGATATGCGACAGAGGAGAGCATGATGATGTAAATGATATTGTCGGAAGAGTAACTGATTACATAAATTTTTGTGCAGATACTGTAGTACCAGTTAAAAAGATTCGATGTTATGCAAATAACAAGCCTTGGATTACAAAAGAATTGAAATACTCACTAAATGAGAAAAAAATGGCATTTAAAATGAAGGATACTAAGAAACTGGAATTGATACAAAGGGACTTAAAGGGGAAAATTAAGAATGCCCGTGAGGCATTCCGAATTAAATTAGAAAATAAACTGTCACACAATTCCAAGGAGGTGTGGTCGGGCATGAAGCAGTTAACTGGGTTTAAGGCAAGGCCGGAGTGTGGGGAAGTGGATCTGCCCATGGCTAATGAAATGAACGAGTTTTTCAACAGATTTACCAACACATGTGCTGCATCATCAGGAATGAGGGATGGAGCTGAGGAATGATCAGCAGTATTGACTTTGGGTGATGAACTGTCTGCTTTCACTGTCTCCCCAAGGGACGTGAGGAAACAGTTTCATAAACTAGTCATTGGCAAAGCAGCTGGGCCTGATGGCCTCAGTCCACGTGTCCTTAAAGTGTGTGCAAACCAACTGTGTAATGTCTTTCAGCTCCTGTTTAACAGACGCCTACAATCTCAGAGAATACCAGTGCTGTGGAAGACCACCTGCTTGGTGCCAGTTCCCAAGATCACCTTTCCAACTTCCCTCATGACTATCGTCCAGTGGCCTTAACATCGCATGCTATGAAATCGTTGGAGAGAATAGTACTTGCCTACTTGCGCCTGAGGGTGAGGGCCTACACTGACCCCCTGCAGTTTGCGTACCAGCAGAGATTGGGGTTGGATGATGCTGTAGTGTCTCTGCTACATACAATACACTCATTCTTGGATAATGATGGAACTGCAGTGCGCGCCATGTTCTTTGACTTCTCAAGTGCTTTCAATACCCTACAGCCGCTCTCACTACGAAATAAGTTGACTGATATGGCGGTAGATGAGGGGATGGTGAACTGGATAAGCGACTACTTGACTGACAGGCCGCAGTTTGTAAGGATGGGGGAGGTGGTATCTAGCAGTGTACGGAACAGTGCTGTCGCCCTTCCTCTTCACATTGTATACAGCTGACTTTCAGTATAAATCCAACTCCTGTCACCTCCAAAAATTCTCAGATGACTCGTGATTGTAGGGGGCATTGTGGGGGACCGGGAGGAGGAGGAATATAGAAGGGAGGTTTCTGACTTTGTAGATTGGTGTCAGACTAACTGTCTAGAACTAAATGTGAAGAAAACCAAGGAGATGGTGGTGAGTTATAGAAGGAAAAAGGATAATTACTTACCGATCACTATTGCTGGCCAGGAGGTGGAGATGGTTGAGAGCTACAAATATTTGGAGGTTCACCTTGACAGCAAACTTGATTGGAGGTGTCATACAGAGAAGGTTCACAAGAAGGGAATGAGCAGACTGTACTTTCTGCAGAAGCTCAGGTCTTTCAATGTGTGCAGTAAAATGCTGGAAATGTTCTACCAGTCTGTTGTAGCAAGTGCCATAATTTTTGCTATCATTTTCTGGGGCAGTAGTGTGCGAGTAGCTGACGCTAATAAGCTCAACAAACTTATCAAGAAGGCAAGTGCAGCTGTTGGCCTCAATCTTGACTCTTTTGAGGAAGTAGTGGAGGATAGGATTCAAAAGAAGTGCAGGGTTATAATGAACAATAATACACACCCTCTATACGAGCTGTTCTTGAATCAGAAGAGCACATTCAGCAGCCGTCTAATCCTACTATGGTGCAAGAAGGAGAAATTCAGGAAATCATTTGTGCCTACCGCAATGGGGATGTATAACAATTCACTAAGGGTGAAAGATGGCTATGACCTAGGACTGGCGCACTAATGGAAATGATCAGAGATTTGCGTACCTTTGTTTGTTACGTATTGTGGTTAGTCATGTGCAAGATCTGTGTATAGTAACTACTCTATGTAACGCTGTTTGTAAAGTTTTGTTTGTAATGCTGTTGTAACGCTGCTGTGATACCATAATTTCCCTCGGGATCAATAAAGTGTATCGTATCGTATCCGAAGACCATGCAACAAGCCTGAAGGACCTTGATCTGGGTTCCGATGTTCTTCCCATGCAACGTAGTCTTGGTCTGTTGTGGGACATTAAACAGGACACGTTCACATTCCAGGTATCGGCCTGCGATAAGCCTTTCACCAAACGAGGAGTCTTATCCCCGTGGTCAACAGCATTTACGATCCCCTTGGATTTATAGCACCCATCACTATCCAAGGCAAGATACTGTTGAGACAGTTATCCGCTGAGAACACAGATTGGTACACTCCGATACCATCCCAGAAACAACAAGGGTAGGAAATATTGAAGAAATCTTTAAAGATCTTAGAACATCTTCAAGTTCCACGTTGTTATTCCTTAACGTCCATTTCTACTGCCGTCCGAAAAGAGGTCCACATATTTTCTGATGTAACTAGAGGCTATAGCTGCAGTGGCCTATCTGAAAGCTTCAGAATCCAGCAACAGAGTACATTGTGGGTTCATCCTGGGTAAGGCAAAACTAACTCAGAAACCTGCACATTCCATACCGAAGCTTGAACTTTGCGCTGCCGTACTGGCAGTAGAAATTGCAGAAGTTATAAGGGATGAATTGGACATTGCTATTGACTTATTTATATTCTACACAGACATTAGAGCGGTCCTTGGTTACATATACAATCAAACAAAACAATTCTGCGTCTATGTCAGCAACAGGGTAGAATGAATCAGAGCATTTTCTACTCCTGAGCAGTGGCATCACATCCCCACTGATCTGAATCCGTCCAACAGAGGAACAAGACTTAAGGGTATGCCACACTAAACGAGATCGCTAACGAGATCGTTAAAATACGTCACTATTACGTTACAGCTGCGTCTAAGCTCAATGACAACACGTGGCTGTCGCCTCCAAGTTTCCTGTACAAAGACCTTTGTTCAAAGGACATCAGCAACACTTATGAGCTGGTAAAACCAGAATCTGACAAGGAAATCAGACCAACCATCTCTACTCACTACTACACTTCTGTGGTATCAAAACCGAAGCTGAGGTCTCATCGGTTTGAACGCTTCTCAAGCTGGTCATCCGTCGTGCGGGCCGGAGCTCGTCTTCTTCACATCGCCCATTGTTTTAACAGCAACAAATCATCACAGTGCCGTGGCTACCACATGTGGAAGGGACACCCTACTGTTGCCAATACTGAACATTCAGAACAGATCATCATTGGGTGTGTCCAACAAGAAGATTATTGTTACGAAATTGTCAGCATCACAAGAGGTACCAGGTGTGAGACAGTGAAGGAATATGTGTCGAATGGGGTGTACATTTCACCTAGGTACTGTGTTGTATGGTATAAGGGAAATGTGTGGCTTTGTAAACCTAGTGGTAGAGAAAGGTCACTACACCTTACATTCAGCACACACTTGCAGCTCAGGCCTGAAACCATTCAGCTGTTAATTAGGAGACCAGAAGTAGGTGTCTGCAAACACAGTCAGAGAGCTTGCTTAGTCTGGACAAGGAGTCTAGGCACAAGAAGCAGTCTCCAGGAGTTTGAGCTATCTCAGTCTGGGTGCTCGATGTACCCCGGACACAGGAGTAGTCTCAGTGAGAATCCGTGCGAATAGCGGCTGAATAGGAGGGGAGCTCTCTCAAGTCTGGACATTGAAGGTGCCTTCAGACACAAGGAGGAGACTCTGTGAAACTCCACGCTGGTAACTACTGAACATATGTGTTGTTTTGGGCACAGACTGGTAGAGTCTGGACCCGGATAGAAAAGGAAATCTATCTAAGTGTAATTAGTGGCTCGACAAGCCCAGGTCTTATGTTTATGATTTGTTTTATCTGTTTGCTGTGGACTTTAATAAAGCTGGTTGCGGCCAGTTTTTACCAGAACTGCTGTCTCTGAATGAACTGTTTCTATGCCATTCTGTCTACCCGGACGGCGATCCCAGAGCTATATCCCCTGAAAAGCTTACAATTGGCGGAGAATGCTGGGGCAGCACAGTGGCTGATACAATTGGTGCTGGAATGTGCATGCAGCACAGTGGCTGATACAATTGGTGCTGGAATGTGTGTGCAGCACAGTGGCTTAGAGACAGCAATAAAGGTGAAGTCTGTTGAAATAGCAGCAGAGAAAAAAAAAAGTGTGTCAAGAGAAACGTCTATTGGAGCAGTCTTAAAGAGACAGTAGCCCTAATAGAGTTTGCAAAAGAGAAAAAAAAAAAAGGTGTGTCTGCACAGCAAAGCTGAACTTGTTGTGGAAAAGACTGTGGAGTGTGCAGCAGCAAAGAGAAACGTCTATTGGAGAAGTCTTAAAGAGACAGTGGCCCTAATAGAGTTTGCAGAGGAAAAAAAAAAAAAAGTGTCTGCACAGCAGAGCTGAATTTTTCTGTGGAAAAGACTGTGGAGTGTGTATGTCTTGAGTGAAGACTGCCGTTGTTGAGACAGAGAAGTCTGACAGCATGGATGACAGCATGGAGGCGCTGTTTGAACAAATGGCGCAAGTTAATGTGCAACATAAGACTGCCGTGGTTGAGACAGATAAGTCCGGCAGTATGGAGGAGCTCATTGAGTACCTGGTACAGGCCCAGCAGAGCATGCAACTGCAGTGCCAGCAGCAGCAGCAGCAGGAGAATGACCGGTTGTTGGAGCAGATTGCAGCTCTCAGCACCTCGTCCCAGAGTAATGTTGTGAAGGCACCTGCCTTGTCCGCTGTAAAGAAGGCGGTAAGACGGTCCCTGAAAAAGATGACACCTCGTGATGATGTGGAGGTATATCTCACTAGGTTTGAGAGATTGGCAGAGAAGGAGAATCTGCCCCTATCTGAATGGGCCATGATGGTCACCCCCTATCTGATTGGAGAGCCCCAAAGGGCCTATGCTGACCTGAGGAGCAGGACAGCGAAGACTATGCCAAGCTGAAAGCGGAGATTCTTACCCGGCTGGGTGTTACGGTGACAGCCCGTGCCAGGGGAGTTCATGACTGGAGATGCAGTTGGGAGTCTGCAGTCAGCAAACCTGATTATGGAGTTGGAAAGGTGATAGTGAACCGCTACACCCGAGCATGTCCTCCTGAGGTACAGCCAGAGGTCGGACAAGGAGACCACCAGGACGCCAATCGTCTGGTCAGCCTGATGGAGAAGGCCTTCGCCAGCAAAGACTGTCTCCGTGACCAGCCGTCTGAGAGGTCGTCACTTCAGAGTTCCCGGACGCTGAACTCTCGCGGTAAGAGCATTCCAGCTGTTGGGGACATGGGGTATGCTGATAAGCGGGTTCAGGCCCGAGGGGACATGTGGGTGGAAAAGTGTGATGGACAGGGTTGGAGATGTCGTGAAATTGCAGCCAACTGTCCAATAGAGGGGGAGCCTATGTATTGTGATGTTGGCAGATCCCTCTCTCTCTGCGCAGAACCTGTGTGTGTGTCCACCTCAGCCGAAGAGACTGGACCACAGGTGTCCCCGGTGGTTGTAAATGACTGCCTAGCACAGGCCCTCTTGGACTCAGAGAGTCCAGTGACTTCCGTATGTGACAGCCTGATTGATAGGGACTTCATCCCTGATAAGCACCTGAGTATGGTGTGCATCCATGGAGACACCAAAGTCTACCCAGAGACTGCCGTGGACTTGGTCCCCAAACTCGGGGAGGTTTCATATGAAGTGGGGGTAGTGAAGAACCTGGTGCACCCCGTCATATTGGGTAATGACTTTCCCCGGTCTAAGGATCTCTGGGGGAAAAATGTTTCTGATGGACAGTGTGATGAAGCTCCTATTGAGGGTGCGCAGTCCCGAGGGGCGGAACACAATGCTAGTGGGCCGTTAAACTTATGTGATGATGATGATAATGATAATGATGATGATGATGATGATCATGATAATGATGATGACCATGATAATGATGATGATGATAATGATAATGATGATGATGATGGTGATCATGATAATGATGATGACCATGATAATGATGCTGATGCTGATGCTGATGCTGATAATGATGATGATCATGATAGTGATGATGATACTGATCATAATCATGATAATGATATTGATAATAATTATGACTGTGATAGTGATGAAATTCCTTTGCAGGTGATGTTGGGAGACGAGGATGGTGGTTCTCGGGAACCGAGTGTCCCTGACTTGCCTGTGTCCTGTGACAATTTTGAGAGTGAGCAGTGGCGAGACCCCACTCTTAGGACGGCACAGGAAAATATGATTGTTCTAAATGAGGTTTCCCAGGAGCCTGGCTCTGAGGAGAGGTTTCCTCATGCTGCCATGGACAATAGCCTATTGTATAGGGACACTGAAGTCCAGGGAGAGGTCGTGAGTCAGCTCCTAGTACCTGAGCTATATAGAAGTATAGTGCTGGGGTTGTCACATAGTCACATACTTGAGGGACCAGATGGTGAAGTTAATGTTGTGGATGACATGTTAACTAAGGTTCCAGATCAGGATGTGAATGAGAATGAATTGTATACTCCTGAAAGTGAGCAGGATGAGAATGAGAATGAATTGTATAACCCTGAAAGTGACCCGGATGTGGCTGAGAAAAAGGGGTCAGACAGGGATAGTGGGAGTGATAGTGAATCGTCTGATGACAATAAAGTAACCAGTGCAAATGAGGAAGGCATGGTAGCAGAGGAGGTTGAGAGTCCTGAGAAGAAAGCTGATGCTGACCTTACAGCCAGACAGAAGATGGCATCTGAAGATGTTTTACAGTTGGCCGGTTCCCTGGCGAAGACTAAGGTGAAAGGAGGAGAGCTGAGCTTTAAAGGCAGGACTCTGAACCTGAACACAGCACAAGTGGATGCTGTTGAAGATGAGAAGTTGTCGGTGTGTGGTGTGGATCTGCATCATGCCAAGGACTCTGAAGGTGATGCTGCAGAGGTGGAAAAAGCCATAGAAGTGGTAGACACCAAACCAGATGCCTCATCAGTAGCTGCAACTCGTGAAGCTCAGGCTGGAAGTTCGGCGCCCGGAGCCCCAGCGGTGTTCCCGAGTGATACCAAGGATCTGGATAAGTCACAAGATGAGATTTTGAGACATCGGGCTGGCGTTGGTGAGCTCAAGCGCACTTTCAGGGAGGCTACATCGGAGCCACGTCCCAACAAATGGGAAAAGCGATGTGTCACTCCGTTGCCGCTACAGACACACGGGAGCCCAGATGGGATGCAGAACGTGGTGGAAGAGAAGAATCCGGCGGGTTCTGAGTATACAGATGCAGCTATCAAGGAGAACTTGAAAGCTGGAATAAATGGAGATATTGGAGACCATAATGATGTGACTGAAGAAGTAGAATGTAAGACTGACGGTAGGGCTTCTGAGCATGTCCTACCAGAAGAGCCTGAAGAAGGGGCTGAAGACATAAAGGACGGCCAACAGGTACAAGATGAATTGATTACTTCTCAGAAAAAACTCCAAACTGTGATGAAGGAGCGTGATGAGAGCCATGAGCATCTTCTGGAGAAGCTCAATGAAGTAAAGAAGGTTCAAGGGGAACTGGAGAAAAATGAAAACCCCCCTATACCTTCTGTGATAGTTGGTGACACATGGTCAGTGCACCAGGGACAGGAGGTACGTGAGTTTCTGAGAAAGAGTCAGCAGAAGTGTTCTGATGTGCCGGGTCGTACTTCTCTGGCCAGGCACTATATCGAAACTGAGCCCGGCCCTAAGGTCAAGATGAAACCGTGCAGGATACCCGAGGCCCGCAGAGAGCATAGGCCTGGGAGGGTACAGGGTAGTGCGGATGCTTCAGATGAGGAGAAAGCTGATGTTGGCTATGGCTCAGGTGAAGATACAGATGACAGTAGTGAAGATGAAGCTGATGAAGGCCATGACTGGTCCAGAGTTCGCTGTCTCTTTTGGATTGTTGACCAGCCCTCCGGTCTGGATGACCAGCCCTCCGGTCTGGAGAAGAGGGAGGGGATATATGAGACAGTGAAGGAATATGTGTCGAATGGGGTGTACATTTCACCTAGGTACTGTGCTGTATGGTATAAGGGAAATGTGTGGCTTTGTAAACCTAGTGGTAGAGAAAGGTCACTACACCTTACATTCAGCACACACTTGCAGCTCAGGCCTGAAACCATTCAGCTGTTAATTAGGAGACCAGAAGTAGGTGTCTGCAAACACAGTCAGAGAGCTCGCTTAGTCTGGACAAGGAGTCTAGGCACAAGAAGCAGTCTCCAGGAGTTTGAGCTATCTCAGTCTGGGTGCTCGATGTACCCCGGACACAGGAGTAGTCTCAGTGAGAATCCGTGCGAATAGCGGCTGAATAGGAGGGGAGCTCTCTCAAGTCTGGACATTGAAGGTGCCTTCAGACACAAGGAGGAGACTCTGTGAAACTCCATGCTGGTAACTACTGAACATATGTGTTGTTTTGGGCACAGACTGGTAGAGTCTGGACCCGGATAGAAAGGGAAATCTATCTAAGTGTAATTAGTGGCTCGACAAGCCCAGGTCTTATGTTTATGATTTGTTTTATCTGTTTGCTGTGGACTTTAATAAAGCTGGTTGCGGCCAGTTTTTACCAGAACTGCTGTCTCTGAATGAACTGTTTCTATGCCATTCTGTCTACCCGGACGGCGATCCCAGAGCTATATCCCCTGAAAAGCTTACAATGGTTATACAAAAACAGCACATTACTTGAATTGAATCCAGTGATCGATCATCATAAACTACTAAGAGTAGGTGGTCGTATAAGGAAATCCAAATTATGCAGTAATGAGCAGAATCCTATCATCATTCCGGGTCGACATCACATTGCTACTCTATTGGTTCGCCACTATCATGAACAAGTGCAACATCAAGGAAGACAGCTCACCCAGGGTGCCATTAGATCAGCCGGTTTATGGATTGTGGGAATAAAGAGATGTGTGTCATCCGTGCTTCACTGATGTGTTAAGTGCCAAAAGTTGAGAGGAAGCACCAACATCAGCAGAAGATGGCAAATCTTCCAGTTGATCGGTTAAGTACAGACCAGCCATTCTCATATGTCAGGGTAGACGTTTTTGGCCCATGGTCGGTTGTTACGAGAAGGACCCGTGGTGGAGCCGCAAGCAGTAAACAATGGGCCGTGCTGTTTACCTGTCTTAGCATCCATGCAGTTCATATTGAGGTGATTGAGTCTATGGACTCTTCTAGCTTCATCAACGCTCTCAGAAGGTTCTTTTCCATCCGGGGACCAGCTGAACAACTCAGGTCTGACTGCGGCACTAATTTCATAGTAGCCTGCAAAGAACTTCAGCTTGATCATTTCTTGACCGATAATGGGTGCGCTTGGGTGTTCAACCATCCACATTCATCGCATATGGGAGGATCCTTGGAGCGCATGATTGGAATAGCACGAAAAATTCTTGATCCAATGCTGCTGGACCACAAGCTGCCACTCACCCAGGAAGTCTTGGTCATCTTCCTCGCGGAAGTGTCTGCAATAATAAATGCCAGACCGCTGGTGCCAGTATCATCGGACCCTGAAGCCCCAATGATCCTTACACCAGCAACTCTTCTTACACAGAAAATTGGAACCGCCACAATTCCTTCTGGAAATTTCAACCATAATGACATGTACAGACGTCAGTGGAAGCAGGTGCAACACCTGTCTAATGTCTTTTGGCACCGTTGGAAGATCGAATATCTGCATCTGCTCCAGAGCTGTCACAAATGGCAGACAGCAAAAGCTAACCTCCAAGGACACCTCATCCTCCTAAAAGACAAAGAAGCTCATCGCAATGACTGGCCAATGGGTCTTATCACCAAGGCTATGCCCAGTGAGGATGGAAAGACCCGAAAGGTGGTAGTCGAGGTAACAAAAGGTGGTTCATCACGAGTTTTCCTTCACCCAGTCATCGAACTTGTACTGCTTCTACCAAAGGAGAACATCACATGGAAAGATATTTCTACTGGACACATCTCACGATGGAGAGCGTACCGTCATACAACTTGAACTTTCACCTTTGGATTGTTTGAGTTGGTGGAAGTGTTTGCATGTTGCGTCTTCCCCAATCTGAAGATAGGTTCTCCTATGGACTTGGACTATCCAACCGTTGAGGACTTCACGTCAGCAACCAAGAATTAGACTTACAACTGTTACAGTTTATTTTCGCATGTTGTGTTTTCTTTCTTGTCTTCCGGGTTTCTAGGACGTCGTTGAACATCATCGTAAAACTTCGTGTCAAGTTGGATCATCATGAAATCGAAAGATTTCAGATGGGGAGTGTCATGTCCCATGATTTAGAATCATACAGACTGTATTGCATTTAATTAAATTGTTGTTGTTATTGCTGTGTATAGATCTGTCCCTTTTAGAGGTTGTCTCCTCCCCCCTTGCATGTGACTATCATTTCTGTAACCCCTCCCTTCTTCTCCATCATTGAGTCTATCTCCATCTTGGCGACACATGTTTTATACAGCTCTGTATAAGGAAAGTCTCTTTTTACCTACTGTAACTGTGCATTATGCAAGGATTCAGCTGAGAATAAACCCTCTACTGGATGCTTCAAACGTGCTCTTTTCCAGTCGAGTTAACCTATCTTCGGACATCACTAAATGTGAGTAATGGTAAACAGGTGCCACATAATGGCAGTCTAAGCGCCCAACACTTGCAGTATAGCCATGGAGGCAGAATAGCCCGAATCAATAGGAGCCCCACTAAGAAAAAGCTTTTCAAGTTTAGTTCGCCAGGACGAATCCCTGGCCTTGTAGTCCATTTGACTGCAACACATACTGTGGAATTACACAGAAAAATATTAGATATATGGAGGTTCAATAAAACATGGCATGAATCAAAAAAACACACCCAGTGTTACATGCAAACAATGCTAATAAAATGCCAAGAAAGTTTAGACGTGTATAGAGTTCAGTACAATAAAGGGAAAATCAGACAGAAAAATGTACACAAGAACCAATTTTACTAAAAAATACAAAATTTTATTAATAAAGTAAAGACAAAAAATACAAACAATTTAAAATAGTGGGAAATCAAAGAATTGGCACCATACACCCACCACATGTAGAGGTTGTACATATAAATAGATAGAATACGATACTTCACAACTAGAGTTGAGCGATACTTTCCGATATCCAAAAGTATCGGAATCAGAATGGTATCGCCGATATCATTAAAATATCGGCGATACCCGATACCGATACCGGAAGTCCCATGTAAGTCTATGGGAACAAAATATCGTAACTAAAAAAACCCCATTCTTTCCTTGTAAACACTAAATATACACACATAGAATACATATATATATATATATATATATATATATATATACATGTCATTGTGACATATATATATACATATATGTATAGTTTATACACTTCTACATAGTAAAATATCCTCTGATTCAATTGCCGGGTAAAGCCGGCTTCTGTGAAAAGACAGAAGCACCCGACATGAAATGACACTTGGTGTACATAGGGTTAACCATGTCTTTTCATGTCCTTTGCTATCTAATTTGCACAAACAATTAAATCAGTCTATGTGTGCAAAATTTCACACCTGTAGGGGTTAATTAAAGGTGTAAATTCGTTGTAAAAAAAACGGACTTTTTTGCTACGAATTTACACCTTTAATTAACCCCTACAGGTGTGAAATTTTGCACACATAGACTGATGTAATTGTTTGTGCAAATCAGATAGCAAAGGACATGGTTAACCCTATGTACACCAAGTGTCATTTCATGTCGGGTTCTGCATTTTCACAAAAGCCGGCAATTGAATTAGCGGCTATTATACTATGTAGAAGTGTATGAACTACAAATATAAATATATATATATGTGTCACAAATTCAATGACATGTATATATATATATATGAGGTGTAAAATTGCTGAAAAAAATGCGTGGGCTCCCGCCCTATTTTCGCAACCAGACAGACAAAGCCAGTGAGTGGGGGCAGATAATAATAGCCCAGAGAGGGACCATTATTTTTGGCCCCCCCCCCGGCTACTAACATCTGCCCCCAGGCACCCCAGGAAAGACAAATCTATAATTAGATTCGCCCTTTCTGGCACTTTGCCCGTCTATTCCCATTGCCCTGTAGCGGTGGCGAATGGGTTAATATGGGGTTAAAGCCACCTTGCTATTGAAAGGTGACCTTAAGCCAGGTTAATAATTGAGAGCTGTCAATTAGACAACTATCAATTATTAATCCTATTGCATGAAATAAAAATAAAACACACACACTTTAATTAAAAATAATTTTAATGAAATAAAGACACATGTTTTTGACCATCTTTTATTTTACTGCAAAAACCATTTCCTGTAATAAAAATAAAATAAAAAAGCAAAATTATTCTTACCTATCCCATGCACAGTCAGGTCCCACGGTGTAATCCTTCAGAAAGGGTTAATGTTTACTGCAGGGACCGCAGCTAATGCTGCAGCCTCACAGTAAACCCCCAAATGAATGAGTTCCTCTCCTGGCTGACAGGAGAGTAAAGGCTGGGTGTCACATAACGATACACCAGCGATCCCGACAACGATATGCACTTGTCAGGATCGCTGGTGTATCGCTACATGATCGCTGCTGAGCTGCCAAACAGGCAGCTCAGGCAGCGATCTGGGACAGCGACACTGCGGGTAACATCGCTTAAGGGCCCGTCTCACATAGCGATATCGCTACCGAGATCGCTGCTGAGTCACTAGTTTTGTGACGCAGCAGCGAGCTCACCAGCGATATCGCTGTGTGTGACATTCAGCGACGATCAGCCCCCCTGCCGGGTATCGCTGATCTCGCAGAAATGTCAGGACCTTTTTTGATCGCTGGTTTCCCTCTGACAGGCACGCATCGCTGCGTGTGACAGGCGGGAGACCAGCGATCCGCTGGTAACCAAGGTACACAGCGGGTTTCCAGGCACCGCGCAGCGCTTGGAAACCCGCTGTGTACCTTGGATACCAGCTCCCTGCATCAGGGCGCTGGTATCCAAGGTACACAGCGGGTTTCTAGGCACAGCCCCGCGCCTGGAAACCCGCTGTGTACCTTGGTTACCAGCGGATCGCTGGTCTCCCGCCTGTCACACGCAGCGATGTGTGCCTGTCAGCGGGAAACCAGCGATCAAAAAAAGGTCCTGACATTTCAGCGACGATCAGCGATACCCGGCAGGGGGGCTGATCATCGCTGAATGTCACACACAGCGATATCGCTGGTGAGCTCACTGCTGCGTCACAAAACTAGTGACTCAGCAGCGATCTCGGTAGCGATATCGCTATGTGAGATGGGCCCTTAAGTGGAAAGCTTAATTGATTGCTTTCCACTTTCACTTCAGGTCAGCCAGGGACACAATCAGTGACGTCAGAGGGAACTGATTAACAAAAATAGGGGTTCCCTTCGAAAAAAAAATGGCGTGGGGTCCCCCCTATTTTTGTTAACCAGCCAGATGAAGAAGACCGCTGAGGCCTGGATTTTCAGGCTGTTAAGGAGCCAAGATCCATGGACCTTGCCAGCCTGATAATACCAGGCCACAGCAGTCTGCATATCTTGGCTGATTAACAAAAATAGGGGATCCCCTCAAAAAAAATTGGCGTGGGGTCCCCCCTATTTTTGTTAACCAGCCAGATGAAGCAGACCGCTGAGGCCTGGATTTTCAGGCTGTTAAGGAGCCAAGATCCATGGACCTTGCCAGCCTGATAATACCAGGCCACAGCAGTCTGCATATCTTGGCTGATTAACAAAAATAGGGGATCCCCTCGAAAAAAATTGGCGTGGGGTCCCCCCTATTTTTGTTAACCAGCCAGATGAAGCAGACCACTGAGGCCTGGATTTTCAGGCTGTTAAGGAGCCAAGATCCATGGACCTTGCCAGCCTGATAATACCAGGCCACAGCAGTCTGCATATCTTGGCTGATTAACAAAAATAGGGGATCCCCTCGAAAAAAATTGGCGTGGGGTCCCCCCTATTTTTGTTAACCAGCCAGATGAAGCAGACCGCTGAGGCCTGGTTTTTCAGGCTGTTAAGGAGCCAAGATCCATGGACCTTGCCAGCCTGATAATACCAGGCCACAGCAGTCTGCATATCTTGGCTGATTAACAAAAATAGGGGATCCCCTCGAAAAAAATTGGCGTGGGGTCCCCCCTATTTTTGTTAACCAGCCAGATGAAGCAGACCGCTGAGGCCTGGTTTTTCAGGCTGGTAAGGATCCAATATCCATGGACCTTGCCAGCCTGATAATACCAGGCCACAGCAGTCTGCTTAGCTTGGCTGGTTAACAAAAATAGGGGATCCCCTCGAAAAAAAAAACGGCGTGGGGATCCCCCCTATTTTTGTTAACCAGCCAAGTAAAATGCAAACTGCTGCGGCCTGGTATTAAAAGACTGTCAAGGCCCATGGATTTTGGCCCTCAACAGCCTGATAATACCAGGCTACAGCAGCCCCACATTTGGCGCATCAAAAGATGTGCCAATTGTGGCACTTTACCCGGCTCTTCCCACTTGCTCTGTAGCGGTGGCAAGCGGGGTAATAAGGGGTTAATGTCACCGTTGATTGCACGGTGACAATAAGCCCGGTTAATAATGGAGAGGTGTCAATAAGACACCGATCCATTATTAATCCCAAAGTTTTTAAATGTTTAAAAAAAAGACAAAGCAAGAAAAAAGTCTTTTAATGAAATAAAAGAGACAACACAGTTTTCATTAATTTTATTATACTCTCATTCCTGCGACGCCATCGATCTCCTGTAAAAAAAGAAAAAAAACAAACCAACAGTATACCACCTGTCCGACGCAGTCCATAACGACAGTCCCACGACGATCCAGCTCTGCTACATCGCAATGACAGGCAGAGCCTGTCATCGCGACGCAGCACAGCTGATTACCTGCTTCCCCGGCGGTGACGTCATCGGACTGACTGCTTTACGGCCGGGATTACCCAGCAGTCACTGCAGTTATCGCGAGAAACTGCATGTGACCGCCGGGGAAAGATGATGGCGGCCATGAAGCAGTCCAGCCCGTGACCGCCGGAGATCTTCTGCCAGGTAAGTGCCGCTGACTCCTGACAGACCCGACCGACGGACACTGACAGTGACAGTGACAATCCCGATTCCGGTATCCGATATGACGAAAATATCGGAACTCGGAATCGGAATTCCGATACAGCCAATATCGGCCGATACCCGATATTTGCAGTATCGGAATGCTCAACCCTATTCACAACATAATGTGAACAATTGGAAAAACCAAGTTTCCAAATAGGACTGCTCTCAAAGAGGTGTGAATGACTTTAGAAATAAAAGATCAAACAAGTACAAAATTTACCTCGTGTGGGTGATGGTGCCTGCCCCTATGAACGTTTTGGCTATTTCCTTGTTCCGGGGGATGGCATCACACCAGCAAGAGCATGATTATATAGTTTATGGCAGACCAATCATAGAAAGAGTCACAAAGAGGGATTTTCTAACCAGGTTTCTGTATGGTCCAGAGCATGAAGGAACACCCGGGACTTGATATGCAAAAGCATGGGGTGGAGAGTAGTAATGTTTGGGGAGTGGTGCATATTCCCAACCAATCATATAGTTGGGGCGTCAACGTATTGATCTCCATATCTCTGTGTCTCATGAACAGGAAGACAGCCCCTTATTGGAAGGCTAGTAAAGTGCATATAGAATATGTAAATAATTAACATCATTTAACTAAGCGTAATATTTGGCCAATCATGTGTTGCAAGGGATGTCACTGAGGCATGTCACGTATCCCATGATTAACATATGGAGGAGCCTCCCCCCTGCAAACAAATATTGCTTGCACATCACTATTTGCTGGACCAAAAGAATAGGTCCAGTATATGTCCAGGAGTGCTGCACTGTGATGGCGCACGTCACACCGGCAAATGGGGAAGGAGGAATCACAGAGCGGGTCAAGATCGGCGGTCTGGCGGTGAGCCAAACCACGCCCACATAACCACATGTGCATGGGTCAAGTCACATGACCGGAGCGCAGACCCGAGAGACACGCCCCAAAGCAACCTGGGCTTCCATAACACCTCAGCAGTGCCACAGGCTGATCGCCTCCATGCCATGCCGCATTGATGCCAAAGTAGCCCCGACCAAGTATTGAGTGCATTTAGTGAATATGCATTTCAGTAGGCCAACATTTTGGATTTTAAAATCATTTTTTCAAGCTGGTGTTATAAAGCAGGGGTCTCCAACCACCGGTCCGCGGACCGGGACATTGGAGTTTTTTTTGCCGGTCCGCGCCCCAGTGACATTATCACTGGGGCGCGAATGCTGCGACACACGGGGAGCCGGCAGCTGTAGCACAATAGTAACAGCTGCAGCCGCCGACTTCCAGAAGACATGGATACTCACCTTCCCTGCATCTCTATCCCGGCGCGGCAGCTTCTTCCTGTGCTGAGCGGCCACATGGTAGCACTCATTAAGGTCATGAATATGAACGCGACTCCACTCCCAGGGACGTGCAGCGATGGTGCGAGGAGGGTAAGTATGATGGGGGAGGATGGGGGAGCCCAGCCATGCATACAAGATGAGACAGGGGAGCCATGCATACAAGATGGGAGGGGGAGAGGAGCCATGCATACAAGGATGGTAGAGGGAAGCCGGGCTGTTGTGAATTCTCTGGATTCTGAGTTGGGACTCCCTCTGGTGGCTGTTGATATTAATGAAGCTGTCTTGACTGACAGAGGTCCTTCAGCTGCGGACGATTGTCAATTTGGGAGTTATGACTGGGGAGATTTAAGGGAGTAACTTTCCCATGATCCTCGCCAGTGATTAGTTGTCTTTTCCTGGTCCAGTTTGGAAGTCAGCTTGCTGCGGTCTCCTGCAACCTTCAGATAAGCTATTTCTTGCTTGTTTCTTTGGTTTTGTTTTCTTTTGTTTTTCTGCCTTCTGAGTGAAGTCAACCGGGTCCCCCTGCTGGGGCCTGCACTGGTCTCTGTTTCTCAGTGATCTCGGTTCAGTCCCTGTTATTTCAGTGGCTGCTGGGTAGCTACCTGTTTACACCAGAGTTCTGATATAGCGGGGAGAGATCGTGTGGTCTCAGTATTTTTTGGAATCAGAAGTGTTGGAATTTTTCCTAGGGTTTTGCTGGATTGCAGAAAGTATTCTTTTCTGTCCTGTCCTATCTAGACAGTTTTAGGCCCCAGCATTTGCTTACTCTATTTTCTGCCTGTGATTGTGTTTCATCTTGTCTCACCGCCAATATATGTGTGGGGGCTACCTATTCCTTTGGGACGCTACTCCGGGGGAGTTAGCTTTCCCCTTTCTATCTTTAGGCTAGCCAACTATCTGGCTGTGTCGAGGCGTCTAGGTCATCATAGGTACGTCCCATGGCTGCTTCTAGTTGTGCTTGTAGTTAGTTTAGGGGTCTGTAATCCATTAGTTACCAACAACTCTGGGTAACTGGCTGCTTTGACTACTTTTGTTACTGTCCCCTTCGGCTACCATATCATAACAGAATCACCGGCCTAACCGTAATCCTAGGGTACTCAAAAGAAGGAAAGAATAGTAAAAAAAAAAAGTTTCAGAGTTCTTTTTTTATTTTTTCCTCTTTTTCTTTGGGGCCGTAGGAGGATTTTCTTTCTTCTTCAATGGAGATTGTGCAGTTGTCTGGTCGTGTTGAGCGGCTCGCTACTGAAGTTCGGGGAATTTCTGCTTATCTCACTCAGTTTTCTGATATGGAACCTAGGATTCCTCTGCCTGATTTATTTTCTGGGAATCGGTCTAAATTTTTGAACGTTAGGAATAATTGTAAATTGTTTTTTGCCTTGAAACCTAAGTCCTCGGGGAACGCAGCACAGCAGGTTAAAATTGTGATCTCTCTGTTGCGCAGCAGTAGTATAGGGGCACCAGTATTCGTCAAACTCAAATCTGACAGGTCGACACGCCCCCTATCATTTAATCCGTCTCCCTGGGATTTGATCTGGCTGGACTTTGATCAGGCTGGGAAATCTGAGCTGCTGGATTTGTGAATTTCAATCAAAGTGATTTATTCGTCTCTATTTATATTTTATCCCGTGGATTTGATTAGTCTGTGGTGTTTTAGTGAATTAAAGAGCGATTCTTGATTTTATAAGTCTCAGGAAGAAACTTTTAAGGCCCCAGTAAATGTATAAGGAGTTCTAGTTGAATACAGACTTCTGTATATAACTAGTATATAAGGATTTTTAGTGAATTAAAGAGTGAATCTTGATTTTATACTTTTTGTGGAGAGAAACTTTTAAGGACCCAGTAAATGTATGTAAAGCACTACTGTGGTGGAAAGCTGTATCAAGCTGGTAAAAGGTGTTTATTTTTTAGTATTATCCAGGTTATAAGTTTTAAACTACAGCTGCAAAGGCAATTTAATTTGAAGTATCACCTTATAACACATTTGGAATTATGACGCTCAACTTATAGTTTTATTCAGAGTTTATATATTCATTTGCTAGAAGTCTTATGAAATAGCCTGCCACTGTATCTACACTTATCTCAGCAATTCATTGTATACTAAGAAGAATCTTGGCATGGTTTGTTACAGATAGGTAACTTATTACCAAGGGGTGTGTACCTGTCTTGTGTTGTTTTAGAAGTCTAATACAATTGCGTGAAGTTTGATGCTATTTATATATAGTAATTCAATTGCTAGAAACCACATATAGTAATTAGTGTTGTATTGTGTATAGCCAGTGGGTGGCCTTTTAAGACCAACACTATATGTATGTAAAGGTAATTTATCTATGTGTGTGTTTCACATTTTATAAGGGTCTTTTATGATCAGCAGTAATTTATCTGTGTGTGTTTCACACAGGACAAGTTCGGTGATCCGTCTATTGTGTGGGAAAAGTCAACGCGAGCTCACATTATGAGTTGGTCATATTATGTACATGCAGATATTACAATATTACAGAATGCTTTATTCGTATTTAAAAAAAAAAAAAAAAGCAATGACACGATATTGTAAAACAAGATTACAAGATTTTTTTTGTAATAAATAAATACATCTCAAAGACATTTCAGGCATTGAACTAACTGTGACACCAAAATGACTTATTAGCAGCAGTGTTGACATGAATTGTCATGACTATATAAGCCTCTTTTAAGGCCAGGAGATCTGTGTACTGTTAGTCTGTAACTAAAATAAAACTATTTCACAAACTTTTTAACATACCTGTGCGGTGCCATGTACTCTAGCCCATAATATTCGATTTTGATCACCATTCAACAAAAAATTGAGGCATGTTGAGCCGTGTGTTAGTAAGTTTAGAGATGCTCAGTTTAAAATGAACAGGACAATTGGGAGAATGTGTGAAGGTCGATGCTAATTAGGTTTGTTACAGATAGCTCACTTATTATCAGCATTGTTGACATGTCCAAAAACCAACACATTTATGTGTGTTCTTCTAGCACTGACCATAAAACCGAAGGTTTCTAGCAAACATAATAGATATAAGTTTTAAAGGACATCTGCTGGGAGAATCACTGAATATATGGTGTGGAAGGACACATTGTTAGCAAGCTTAGATGACAGGAGTTTTTATGGTTTAATACTGATAGACATATTGTGAACTGACATATAGGGTCCATGTGAGACACCATATTTTTCAACATTTTTGCTCCTTCACAGATTTATTTTGCATTATATTTTTAAATTTCAACATTTTAGCTCCTTCACAGAATTATTTTGCATTATATATTTTTTTATTTTGCTTAAGGATCATGTACAGAGGCGTTTTTATGGTTTAATACTGATAGACATATTGTGAACTGCCATATAGGGTCCATGTGAGACACCATATTTTTCAAATATTAGTTATTCGTTCGCTACCACTGTCAACCATAGCAGGACTCATGATGCTAGCTATTCTGATCAGCTTATCATATCAACCATGAAGCCTCTTTTAAACCCCTTCACAATAATGTACAGAGGAGTTTTTATGTTTTAATACTGATAGACATATTGTGAACTGACATATAGGGTCCATGTGAGGCACCATATTTTTCAACATTTTTGCTCCTTCACAGATTTATTTTGCATTATATTTTTTATTTTTCAACATTTTTGCTCCTTCACAGATTTATTTTGCATTATATTTTTTATTTTTCAACATTTTTGCTCCTTCACAGATTTATTTTACATTATATTTTTTATTTTGCTTAAGGATCATGTACAGAGGTGTTTTTATGTTTTAATACTGATAGACATATTGTGATCTGACATATAGGGTCCATGTGGGACACCATATTTTTCAACATTTTAGCTCCTTCACAGAATTATTTTGCATTATATATATTTTTTTTTTATTTTGCTTAAGGATCATGTACAGAGGCGTTTTTATGGTTTAATACTGATAGACATATTGTGAACTGCCATATAAGGTCCATGTGAGACACCATATTTTTCAAATATTAGTTATGCGTTCGCTACCACTGTCAACCATAGCAGCTCTCATGATGCTAGCTATTCTGATCAGCTTATCATATCAACCATGAAGCCTCTTTTAACCCCTTCACAATAATGTACAGAGGAGTTTTTATGTTTTAATACTGATAGACATATTGTGAACTGACATATAGGGTCCATGTGAGACACCATATTTTTCAACATTTTTGCTCCTTCACAGATTTATTTTATATTATATTTTTTATTTTGCTTAAGGATCATGTACAGAGGAGTTTTTATATTTTAATACTGATAGACATATTATGAACTGACATATAGGGTCCATGTGAGACATGCCTGGACAAGTCCGGGCATGTCCGGGCATGCCTGGACAAGTCCTGGTCACGGGACAGCCGTGGAAAAAACAATACTGAAATTCAAAAACTATGTGCTGGCCGTTAACACACGCATAGTCATCTAGAAAATATTGAGCGAGTTGCTTCACAAACCCTCTCAAGGCATGTTGAATGTTAACGTTCCCGCTATGAGCTACACACATGACCAACTGTATAGCCTGGGATGCGTAGCGTTCTTGTTGCACATGGCTATTTTTAAAGGTGCTATGCCCCTCAGATATAAAAGACAGGCCTGTTGGGACGTGTCCCGGCCTATTTTGGCACATGCCCACTCCTATGCATCGATATTGAGCATCGTTCAACAAAAATCAGGTACATAGTTTTAACCATAGCTGTGTTTCTGACTCTCATGCCATGCCAGAAAGGCCTATTTTGGCACAGGCCCGCACCTATGCAACGATTTTGATCAGCATTCAACAAAAAAATCGGGTACAAACTTTTTAACATACATGTGTTTCGGACCCTCAGACCATGCCAGAAGCACTCTGTGCCATGTACTCGAACCCATAATAATCGATTTTGATCATCATGCAACAAAAAATTGGGTGCTAACTTTTTAACATACATGTGTTTCTGTAGCGGATACACGGACCCCTACAGCGCATCCCTATAGTGTAGTTTAATGTAGGGGGCACACAGATCATCGCTTTTGTTTGGAAAATACCATATTTCATAGATGCTGGTGATCCGTTGAATCATTTTTAAACATTTCACGCCACTCATGCAACCACAGCACACTTATGGTGTACCCGCACCGCTGCAGCTAGAGCTTTTTAGCTAAAAAGGCCCTTATTTGCATCATTTTCATTATAGTACAACTGGTACATGCCCACGCCTATGCAGCGATATTGAGTACCGTTCAACAAAAATCAGGTACAAACTTTTTAACAGACCTGTGTTTCGGGCCCTCATGACATACCAGAAGCACTCTGTGCCATGTACCATAGCCCATAATAATCGATTTTGATCAGTATTCAACAAAAAATTGGCTGCAAACTTTTTAGTATACCTCTGTTTCTGACTCCCATGTCGTACCAGAAAGACCTATTTTGGCACAGGCCTACACCTATGCAACGGTTTTGACCACTACTCAACAAAAATTGGTTACAAACTTTTAACATATCTGTGTTTCGGACCATCATGTCATACCAGAAGCACCCTGTGCCATGTACTCTAGACCATAATATTCGTTTTTGATCACCATTCAACAAAAAATTGAGGCATGTTGAGACGTGTCCCGACTCCCGGCCTATTTTGGCACAGGACCACACCCTATGCAACGATTTTGATCAGCATTCAACAAAAAATTGCGTGCAAACTTTTTAGCATACCTGTACAAACTTTTTAACATACCTGTGTTTCTGACCTGTACAAACTTTTAACACCTGTGTTTCGGACTCTCATGTCGTACCAGAAGCACCCAGTGCCATGTACTCTAGCTCATAATATTTCACAGCGGGTATGGGACCTACATAGCTTTGTTTTCTCAGGTATTAAAAAAGCGTGGAAAACTGAAAATCCCGAGGCCTGAGGTAATTTACGGAGCTTCACGGGGATAAAATTTATCGAGTCTATGAACCTTATAGACAAAACGGGTAGCGTCACACACAAGGCGACGACACCTCGGGCTAGCACATTTACCAGTAGTTTTCAAAAACCTCTGCCTTAACAATAAAGTAAGAATCGTGGCGCCATGCATTGTGGGCTATAAATGTATACCCTGAAAATTTACCGTTGGTAAAGAACAGTAAAAAGTCGTGCGTACAACTATCATCCTCAAACTCCCAGAGCTATCACAAACACTATTGCCTACAGAGGCGGCCCCGCGAGAATTTCTGGATGTGCGTGTCAAGAGGCTCGTCTAGATACATAGGTTTAAAACATCTGATATAGCTATAGGTTTCTTGCCTGTGACAGACTGGTGAGAGCTTGAGGCTCGTCGCCCGCTAGCAGAGTTGCCTTCCTCTAACAGGTTCTGCGTAATGAACCGGTTCTCGTAGGAGTAGTCTGAATGGACTCCCGCTTCTTAAATAAGAAAGAATGAAATATATCACTTATATATACAAAGCACAGACTCAGACATCCCGAGACAATGCGGAGTACACTATATACTATGTAAAACTTACCCGATTGTTCTGGTGAAAGCATAGCAGAATATTGACCGCGAGAATATCTGGCCTCCATCTTGAATAAAAAAGGGTCCGCTATTGAATTAAAGCAAATAAAGATCAAGTATGAAAACACGGCTAACCTGTTCATACAAATACTACACAAACTTAAATATAATTGAAACGAAAGACATAAAAATACTCACTTTAGTTCTGTTCAGATCGGGCGTGTGTCCTGTGATGTGTGAACAAGTGCGAGCTGTATTGCTTGTGAGCTACCCGTATTTATTAGGGCTAGCAGAGAGAACACGCCCTCTGTCACTGCCCCCACGCTAGGGGCAGAAAAAACATCCCATTCATGTTTTACAGAGGGATCATGGCGGCTAACCGCGTTGATGCAATATTGGAGAAGTAATATTTCACGACAGAACCCCCACCATCATTACCCTGTATTAGCTTTGTGCGTGTGGCCCGTGTAGATATCATTTCTGTGGCGACTAATAGTTATATTTTATTTACAGATGTTAAACTAACGTGCAGGAGGCTGCAGCTTGAAAAAGAAAACACACCCATACGAAAACGCCCGAGCACCTCCACACCGTTTAATTCACCAATCTCTGAACTACACTACACGTCTCATACTTGTAAGCATATATGTCTACGCAGCTCTATAGTGTACTTATACATGCAGATAAAAATTTCTGCGGTAACTAGTAGATATATTTTATTTACGTGTGTCAAGTTAGCTTTGTGAATGTGTTGTGCGCATTCATGTATGCTATATTTTATTTACAGCTGCTAAAGTATCGCCCGTGAGGTTGCAGTTTGAGGGAGAAAACAGCCCCATACGGTGGCGCTCGAGCAGCGAGATGTCTGTTAATTCAGCATTCTCTGTAGACCAGCACCCGGGGGATACTTGTAAGTATATATGTCTAGGCCGCTCTATAGTGTACTTATACAAACAATCATGCATCAGTTTCACAGATAATCGGTGCTAGTAGCTTTACAAATATCGTGTTGAATCAGAGTAAAGTGGGGCATGTAGCTCTTCCTATATCTCGCCCGCTTAGCGGTTAACTACACCATGTATCTTTTCTTTAGTTACGGAGGATCGTCATTCGCGAGTTTTGCAACAGCGCAATTATGGATTTGAGAACAGAGCGGAGGTGAGAACGGAGCCTCTTTCACACGGTTGTGTCGCAGATCGTGGAGAAAGCGACGCGCCAACCGCACACCCCGGGAATACTGAGAGTAGTAGGCTTAAGAATATACGTGTAATGTATGTAGTACAGTTCATATAGCGTCTTGTGCTTGGGTGCGATGAAAACACAGGAGTCACAGGTTTGATATAGAAAAGTCCTGTATTACTTCATACAAGTTGGCAGAAATAGTCACACAGTTTGCAGACACAGAAACAGGAGACACAGCAGGCCAGAGTAATCCAAGCTCAGCAATCACTCTCCAATACAGATTCAGGATCTTCTTCTCTGTTACCGTAAGTCCATGCAAACGTGGGTCTTTCAAAGAGCAGGGTTCAGAGTCCACAAGTGCTTCAGAGTTCCTCAGTAGGAATAGCTGGAGTACAAGGTCCAAGGCTTACAGGAGTCAAGTCACAGGTTCACTGCAGGCTAGATTCTGAAGCACTGATTGCTCAGCTGTGGCTGCTTAAGAAGCAAAGGAGAGAACCAGGGCGGGAACATGCAAGCTGGAAACTCCATTTTGACTGAGGGCAAGATAGCTGCAGCAAGACAGAAAGTAAAATGGCTGACGAACAAACTGAGTTTCAGGAATATATACATAGAACCTTACATTACTCCCCCCTTAAGGACAACCTCCGGATGACCTCAGACCAGGCCTGTGTGGGTACCTCTGATGAAACTGACGGAGCAAGCGAGGAGCATTAACGTTATTGACCGGTTCCCATGAGTTGTCCTCCACTGGGTAGCCCTGCCATTTAATCAGATATTGTAACTGATTTCTATACAACCTGGAATCTAAAATCCTTTCCACCACAAATTCTTCCTGACCATCGACTAGCACTGGGTCAGGGCAAGGAGAGGAACGTCCAGGAAACGTATTGGGTGTCGCAGCCTTTAGTAGGGATACATGAAAGACAGGGTGGACTCTCATAGTTCTGGGCAGTTGAAGACGACAAGCAACGGCACTTATAATTTTACTGATTTTATAGGGTCCAATGTACTTATGTCCCAACTTAGACGATGGAATCCTTAACTTAAGATTTCTGGTTGACAGCCAGACCAAGTCTCCTACCTTGAAAGCTGGTGCAGGTTTACGAAATTTATCTGCTGCTTTCTTGTACCTTTCTTGAGCCGATTCCAGATTTTCCTTTAGAAGATCCATATTCTTCTAAAAAGATGTGATTCTTTCAGCCACTGCTGGTAAAGGCGTTTCTATGGGAAATCGTGGTAGAATGTTAGGATGATAACCTAGATTAGAGTAAAAAGGAGACTGTTTAGTGGAGGCACTCTGAGAGTTGTTATACGAGAACTCAGCTAATGGAAGTAGATCCACCCAATCATCCTGTAGGTGGCAGATAAAACAGCGGAGATACTGCTCCAGGTTTGATTGGTTCGTTCGGTCTGTCCATTAGTCTGGGGATGAAAAGCAGAAGAAAGGTTTACTTTAATGTCCAATGCTGCACAGAAATTTTGCCAAAACCTAGAAGTGAATTGCACCCCTCGATCCGAAATAACCTCATCCGGTACTCCATGTAAGCGAAACACATCTTTAATCATCAAATCTGATGTCTGTTTTGCAGTGGGTAAGCCGACACAAGGGATAAAATGAGCTGCCTTTGTTAGACGGTCAACCACCACTAGAATGGTGTTCTTCCCCTGAGAGGTTGGTAACTCCACAATGAAGTCCATAGAAATGGATCCCCACGGGCGGGACGGGGTGGGAAGAGGCTGTAACAGACCAGTTGGTGAGGAGCGAGGTGTTTTGCATCTTGCACAGACCTCACATGAAGTGACATAATTCAAAACATCCTTCCTGCAAGTGGGCCACCAAAAGAAACGAGAAAGAAATTCCTGTGTCTTTAGAATTCCTCTATGCCCAGCTATCTTGGAATCGTGAATGAGTTGCAATACTCTTAATCTGACTGTTTCAGGAATATACAGACGTTGTCCCTGAATCCACACACCATTCTTAAAGACAAGACTTACGTCCCTTGGGGTTGTGCCAAAAAGAAATCCGCATGGTATGCTTCCTTGATGTCCTTAAGTAGGTCTTGATTATGAATTACTCCTAGGAATCTAGAGTCAGGAAGAATAGTCTTAGGAGGAGTAATTGGACGTGTCTCTGCTGAGTAAATCCTAGAGAGTGCATCAGCCTTTCCATTGCGCGATCCTGGTCTATAAGAGATGATAAAATTAAATTGGTTTAAGAAAAGATTCCATCGAGCCTGGCGAGGAGTCAGGCACTTAGCCGACCTGATAAACTCAAGGTTACGATGGTCTGTCAGGACGACTATTTGCTGTGCAGCTCCCTGAAGAAGGTGTCTCCATTCTTTGAAGGCGGCAATAATGGCCAACAACTCTCTATTGCCCACATCGTAGTTCCTCTCAGCCGAAGACAACTGCTGGGAAAAGAAGGCACAGGGATGCAAGACATTCTTCTCACCTGTTCTCTGAGAGAGTATAGCTCCAACGGCACAGTCTGAAGCATCCACCTCTATTATGAAGGCAAGCTCGGGGTTGGGATGTACTAGGATAGGTGCAGTGGTAAATTTATCTTTTAGACGGGAAAATGCTTCCTGGGCTTGGGGAGTCCAGGAAAACCTAGACTCTTTCCGGGTAAGTTGAGTGATAGGTGACACTACCTCAGAGAAATTTCTAATGAAACGTCTATAGAAGTTGGCAAACCCGATGAAGCGCTGTACCTCCTTCACATTTCTAGGACTTGGCCAATCCTTGATGGCTTGGGTTTTGCTTCCATCCATACTAATTCCTTGTGTAGACAGTACATACCCCAGAAATTGAATTTCGGTCCTATGGAATTCACACTTTTCAAGTTTGATGTAAAGATGATTTTGTCTTAGACGTTCCAAGACCATTCTCACATGTCCATGATGTTCCTCTGTGGAGTTAGAAAAAATTAGAATATCATCCAAATAAATTACCACGAATGTATCTAGGAGATCCCTGAAGATGTCATTCACCAAGTGTTGGAAAGTGGCTGGGGCGGTACTCAGACCAAAAGGCATAACTAGATATTCAAAGTGTCCATAGCGTGACCTGAATGCAGTCTTCCTTTCATCCCCAGGTCTAATACGGACTAAGTTATAGGCCCCACGAAGATCTAGTTTAGAAAAAATTTTGGCATGTCGCACTCTCTCCAATAACTCAGGGATTAAAGGCAATGGATAACGGTTTCTAATAGTAACCTTATTGAGTTCCCTATAGTCTACGCATGGTCTCAGAGATCCATCTTTCTTCTTTACAAAGAAGATGGGTGCACCTGCAGGAGATGAAGAGGGGCGTATGAAGCCCTTGGCTAGATTTTCATCTATGTAATCCTTTAAAGCCTTTAGCTCGGGCCCCGCCAGGGGGTAGATCTTACCAAAAGGTATCTCTGCTCCAGGCAATAATTCAATTGGACAATCATATGGACGGTGAGGAGGAAGCTGGTCAGCGTTCTTCTTGTCACATAAATCCACATAGTCCTGGTATACAGCTGGTAGTTCAGGGACTGACATGATTCCTTTAGGAACAGAGCAAGCTGAAACTTTTGGACTCATCTGTTTCTCTGGAAAGTGTAATTCCTTGGTCTCCCAGTTAATGGTAGGATTCTGAGCCTGCAGCCATGGTAGCCCTAGAATAATGGGAAAGTGGGGAGAAGAGATAAGCATAAAGGACAGTTTCTCTTGATGATCTTTACCCATAAGAACCCTCAAAGGCTCTGTTTCCTGATCCACTGGTCCAGAGGTCAGCAGGGAGCCATCCACAGTTTCCATCTGTACTGGAGTAGCCTTCTTCACTGAACGTATTCCCTGTTTCAGAGCAAAGGAGACATCCATAAAATTTCCACTTGCCCCTGAGTCGATCATAGCAGAGCTAGACACCCAAGCTGAGTCAACCCAGAGTTTGATGGAAAGAAAGCAATGAGAATTGTTTTTCTTACAACTCAGCTGGGACACCGCTGAGGAAACTTGAAAAATGGCAGCGTTTACACAGTCAACGTCCTCAGAGGTAACGGAGTTTAAGTCCGAGAAATCAAGATCTGTTGCTGCAGATCTCTCTGGAGCCTGAAGCTCGGACCTGACAGATCCCCTCTCGCAACACTCACAATGAATGAGTGCTGCAGTAGTCTTACGAGAACGGCTGGGGCAGTTTATAATGAAGTGCCCTGACTTACCACAATAGAAACATAGATTCTCCTTAAAACGATGTTCCTTGCGTGCATCACTAACCCGTCGTTGTAAAGAGTCTACCTGCATGGGTTCAGGTTCAGGTTCCCTTGTGATCCTACTCAAAGGTTCCTTAGCTGGAGAGGAAGGTAGGAAAAGGTTAGTACGATTGCTTTCGAACCATCTCTCTTGCCTGCGTTCAGTCAGACGAGTATCAATACGGATGCAGTAGTTAATAAAGTCACCTAACGCAGTGGGAGGGTCGGCACGAGCAAGTTCATCCTTAATCAGTGGAGATAACCCCTTTCGAAAAATAGATTTTTTGGCGGAACTGTCCAGGTGGTATCAAGGGCCCATCTCCTGAAATCCAAGGCATATTCAGCTACCGAGTGCTTACCTTGGCGCAAAGCTAACATGGCTGCTTCAGCTGTTGCACCTCGATTGGGGTCATCAAACACCTGCCCCATGGCTGAAATAAAATCATCAAGGTGATTCAAACAATCATCCTCAGTCTCAATCAGAGGGTTTGCCCACATTAAAGCCTTGTTGGTAAGCAACATAATTATAGTAAGCACCTTAGATCTTCAGTGGGAAATTGTGAAGCATGTGCAGAAAAAAAAAGATTGCATTGATTAATAAATCCTCTGAATTTCTCACATTCACCGCCAAAACGAAAAGGGGGCAACTTGGGAATCCCAGCACTCGGGCTACGGCAGGAGCCTGGACTCGCCCCTCTAGAACCTCAATCCTGGCTCGCAAATCCTGGGTAGTCTGTCCAACCACTTGCAAATTGTGATTATTGAGGTCCTGTAGATTTGTAAAACGGGTCTTTATATTCTGCAAATCTGCAAGGATATTATCAGTCACTCCGCAAAGTTCCTTTATGCGGGCCTCCATTTTCCAGATCTTTTAAGACAGGATTACTGGAAGAAGAGGAGAGAAAAAAAAACAATAGTGTTCACCTGTGGCAACACTGCAGAGAGAAAAAAAAAATTAAGGGAACTGCTCACCTGGAATGGTTGTGAGAAGTCACAACCACTATCATCACAGAAAGTTTCAACCAGACATCTGATATCCAGAGTTACAGCAGACAAAAAAGAGAAAAGAAAGGAAAAAAAAAAAACAATAGTGTTTACCTGTGGTAACACTGCAAAAAGAAAAAACTTAAGGGAATTGCTCACCTGGAATGGTTGTGAGAAGTCACAACCACTGTCATCACAGAAAGTACAACCGGACGTCTGATATCCACAGTACAGCAGACACAGCCTTCCAGACCCAGCAGACACTAACGTTTTGACTTCAGAATCTTGTAATGTATGTAGTACAGTTCATATAGCGTCTTGTGCTTGGGTGCGATGAAAACACAGGAGTCACAGGTTTGATATAGAAAAGTCCTGTATTACTTCATACAAGTTGGCAGAAATAGTCACACAGTTTGCAGACACAGAAACAGGAGACACAGCAGGCCAGAGTAATCCAAGCTCAGCAATCACTCTCCAATACAGATTCAGGATCTTCTTCTCTGTTACCGTAAGTCCATGCAAACGTGGGTCTTTCAAAGAGCAGGGTTCAGAGTCCACAAGTGCTTCAGAGTTCCTCAGTAGGAATAGCTGGAGTACAAGGTCCAAGGCTTACAGGAGTCAAGTCACAGGTTCACTGCAGGCTAGATTCTGAAGCACTGATTGCTCAGCTGTGGCTGCTTAAGAAGCAAAGGAGAGAATCAGGGCGGGAACATGCAAGCTGGAAACTCCATTTTGACTGAGGGCAAGATAGCTGCAGCAAGACAGAAAGTAAAATGGCTGACGAACAAACTGAGTTTCAGGAATATATACATAGAACCTTACAATACGTCTGTGTCAAGCTACAGAATCTGCAAATAGCAACGCGGAAGCAGCAGCTGCCAATTCAGCCGATGCATTACCGTCAAAGAAACGCGCGGTATCGCGCCGTCGTGTAAGTAAGAAGCAGAAGGATGATGGTCGATCACCTTACACACCAACACCCGTATGGACTGGTGAACACACCAAAATGTTTCTTGACATGTCTGCACAGTACGTGCATAATAAACTCTCGCAGAACAGACTAAAATCTTTCTGCGACACGTATGAGAGACTGATAAGTGCGTGTCCAACACCCGACATTATCGCAGAACTGTGCGATTTTAAACAAAATTATGCAAATGTATGATTTTAAACAAAAATTATGCAACTGTACAGTCAACTTCTGTGAAATAAACCTGTCTGCCTGAGAACGTGTGGTTATGAATTGAAAAATAATTAAAATGATCACGCATTACATCCTAGGGGCCGATACACGAGCCCCCAGCGCATTTACACAACTATAATGACCCTGGAAATGTCAGCATTCACGCCCAAACAATCGATCAAGGCATGGAGCCTCTTGACACGCACATCCAGAAATTCTCGCGGGGCTGCCTCTGTAGGCAATAGTGTTTGTGATAGCTCTGGGAGTTTGAGGATGATAGTTGTACGCACGACTTTTTACTGTTCTTTACCAACGGTAAATTTTCAGGGTATACATTTATAGCCCACAATGCATGGCGCCACGATTCTTACTTTATTGTTAAGGCAGAGGTTTTTGAAAACTACCGGTAAATGTGCTAGCCCGAGGTGTCGTCGCCTTGTGTGTGACGCTACCCGTTTTGTCCATAAGGTTCATAGACTCGATAAATTTTATCCCCGTGAAGCTCCGTAAATTACCTCAGGCCTCGGGATTTTCAGTTTTCCACGCTTTTTTAATACCTGAGAAAACAAAGCTATGTAGGTCCCATACCCGCTGTGAAATATTATGAGCTAGAGTACATGGCACTGGTGTTAAAAAGTTTGTACAGGTCCGAAACACAGGTATGTTAAAAAGTTTGTACAGGTATGCTAAAAAGTTTGCACGCAATTTTTTGTTGAATGCTGATCAAAATCGTTGCATAGGGTGTAGTCCTGTGCCAAAATAGGCCGGGAGTCGGGACACGTCTCAACATGCCTCAATTTTTTGTTGAATGGTGATCAAAAACGAATATTATGGTCTAGAGTACATGGCACAGGGTGCTTCTGGTATGACATGATGGTCCGAAACACAGATATGTTAAAAGTTTGTAACCAATTTTTGTTGAGTAGTGGTCAAAACCGTTGCATAGGTGTAGGCCTGTGCCAAAATAGGTCTTTCTGGTACGACATGGGAGTCAGAAACAGAGGTATGCTAAAAAGTTTGCAGCCAATTTTTTGTTGAATACTGATCAAAATCGATTATTATGGGCTATGGTACATGGCACAGAGTGCTTCTGGTATGTCATGAGGGCCCGAAACACAGGTCTGTTAAAAAGTTTGTACCTGATTTTTGTTGAACGGTACTCAATATCGCTGCATAGGCGTGGGCATGTACCAGTTGTACTATAATGAAAATGATGCAAATAAGGGCCTTTTTAGCTAAAAAGCTCTAGCTGCAGCGGTGCGGGTACACCATAAGTGTGCTGTGGTTGCATGAGTGGCGTGAAATGTTTAAAAATGATTCAACGGATCACCAGCATCTATGAAATATGGTATTTTCCAAACAAAAGCGATGATCTGTGTGCCCCCTACATTAAACTACACTATAGGGATGCGCTGTAGGGGTCCGTGTATCCGCTACAGAAACACATGTATGTTAAAAAGTTAGCACCCAATTTTTTGTTGCATGATGATCAAAATCGATTATTATGGGTTCGAGTACATGGCACAGAGTGCTTCTGGCATGGTCTGAGGGTCCGAAACACATGTATGTTAAAAAGTTTGTACCCGATTTTTTTGTTGAATGCTGATCAAAATCGTTGCATAGGTGCGGGCCTGTGCCAAAATAGGCCTTTCTGGCATGGCATGAGAGTCAGAAACACAGCTATGGTTAAAACTATGTACCTGATTTTTGTTGAACGATGCTCAATATCGATGCATAGGAGTGGGCATGTGCCAAAATAGGCCGGGACACGTCCCAACAGGCCTGTCTTTTATATCTGAGGGGCATAGCACCTTTAAAAATAGCCATGTGCAACAAGAACGCTACGCATCCCAGGCTATACAGTTGGTCATGTGTGTAGCTCATAGCGGGAACGTTAACATTCAACATGCCTTGAGAGGGTTTGTGAAGCAACTCGCTCAATATTTTCTAGATGACTATGCGTGTGTTAACGGCCAGCACATAGTTTTTGAATTTCAGTATTGTTTTTTCCACGGCTGTCCCGTGACCAGGACTTGTCCAGGCATGCTGGACTGCCCGGACTTGTCCAGGCATGTCTCACATGGACCCTATATGTCAGTTCATAATATGTCTATCAGTATTAAAATATAAAAACTCCTCTGTACATGATCCTTAAGCAAAATAAAAAATATAATGTAAAATAAATCTGTGAAGGAGCAAAAATGTTGAAAAATATGGTGTCTCACATGGACCCTATATGTCAGTTCACAATATGTCTATCAGTATTAAAACATAAAAACTCCTCTGTACATTATTGTGAAGGGGTTAAAAGAGGCTTCATGGTTGATATGATAAGCTGATCAGAATAGCTAGCATCATGAGAGCTGCTATGGTTGACAGTGGTAGCGAACGCATAACTAATATTTGAAAAATATGGTGTCTCACATGGACCCTATATGGCAGTTCACAATATGTCTATCAGTATTAAACCATAAAAACGCCTCTGTACATGATCCTTAAGCAAAATAAAAAAAAAATATATATAATGCAAAATAATTCTGTGAAGGAGCTAAAATGTTGAAAAATATGGTGTCCCACATGGACCCTATATGTCAGATCACAATATGTCTATCAGTATTAAAACATAAAAACACCTCTGTACATGATCCTTAAGCAAAATAAAAAATATAATGTAAAATAAATCTGTGAAGGAGCAAAAATGTTGAAAAATAAAAAATATAATGCAAAATAAATCTGTGAAGGAGCAAAAATGTTGAAAAATAAAAAATATAATGCAAAATAAATCTGTGAAGGAGCAAAAATGTTGAAAAATATGGTGCCTCACATGGACCCTATATGTCAGTTCACAATATGTCTATCAGTATTAAAACATAAAAACTCCTCTGTACATTATTGTGAAGGGGTTAAAAGAGGCTTCATGGTTGATATGATAAGCTGATCAGAATAGCTAGCATCATGAGTCCTGCTATGGTTGACAGTGGTAGCGAACGCATAACTAATATTTGAAAAATATGGTGTCTCACATGGACCCTATATGGCAGTTCACAATATGTCTATCAGTATTAAACCATAAAAACGCCTCTGTACATGATCCTTAAGCAAAATAAAAAAATATATAATGCAAAATAATTCTGTGAAGGAGCTAAAATGTTGAAAAATAAAAAATATAATGCAAAATGAATCTGTGAAGGAGCAAAAATGTTGAAAAATATGGTGTCTCACATGGACCCTATATGTCAGTTCACAATATGTCTATCAGTATTAAACCATAAAAACTCCTGTCATCTAAGCTTGCTAACAATGTGTCCTTCCACACCATATATTCAGTGATTCTCCCAGCAGATGTCCTTTAAAACTTATATCTATTATGTTTGCTAGAAACCTTCGGTTTTATGGTCAGTGCTAGAAGAACACACATAAATGTGTTGGTTTTTGGACATGTCAACAATGCTGATAATAAGTGAGCTATCTGTAACAAACCTATTAGCATCGACCTTCACACATTCTCCCAATTGTCCTGTTCATTTTAAACTGAGCATCTCTAAACTTACTAACACACGGCTCAACATGCCTCAATTTTTTGTTGAATGGTGATCAAAATCGAATATTATGGACTAGAGTACATGGCACCGCACAGGTATGTTAAAAAGTTTGTGAAATAGTTTTATTTTAGTTACAGACTAACAGTACACAGATCTCCTGGCCTTAAAAGAGGCTTATATAGTCATGACAATTCATGTCAACACTGCTGCTAATAAGTCATTTTGGTGCACAGTTAGTTCAATGCCTGAAATGTCTTTGAGATGTATTTATTTATTACAAAAAAAATCTTGTAATCTTGTTTTACAATATCGTGTCATTGCTTTTTTTTTTTTTTTAAAATACGAATAAAGCATTCTGTAATATTGTAATATCTGCATGTACATAATATGACCAACTCATAATGTGAGCTCGCGTTGACTTTTCCCACACAATAGACGGATCACCGAACTTGTCCTGTGTGAAACACACACAGATAAATTACTGCTGATCATAAAAGACCCTTATAAAATGTGAAACACACACATAGATAAATTACCTTTACATACATATAGTGTTGGTCTTAAAAGGCCACCCACTGGCTATACACAATACAACACTAATTACTATATGTGGTTTCTAGCAATTGAATTACTATATATAAATAGCATCAAACTTCACGCAATTGTATTAGACTTCTAAAACAACACAAGACAGGTACACACCCCTTGGTAATAAGTTACCTATCTGTAACAAACCATGCCAAGATTCTTCTTAGTATACAATGAATTGCTGAGATAAGTGTAGATACAGTGGCAGGCTATTTCATAAGACTTCTAGCAAATGAATATATAAACTCTGAATAAAACTATAAGTTGAGCGTCATAATTCCAAATGTGTTATAAGGTGATACTTCAAATTAAATTGCCTTTGCAGCTGTAGTTTAAAACTTATAACCTGGATAATACTAAAAAATAAACACCTTTTACCAGCTTGATACAGCTTTCCACCACAGTAGTGCTTTACATGCATTTACTGGGTCCTTAAAAGTTTCTCTCCACAAAAAAGTATAAAATCAAGATTCACTCTTTAATTCACTAAAAATCCTTATATACTAGTTATATACAGAAGTCTGTATTTAACTAGAACTCCTTATACATTTACTGGGGCCTTAAAAGTTTCTTCCTGAGACTTATAAAATCAAGAATCGCTCTTTAATTCACTAAAACACCACAGACTAATCAAATCCACGGGATAAAATATAAATAGAGACGAATAAATCACTTTGATTGAAATTCACAAATCCAGCAGCTCAGATTTCCCAGCCTGATCAAAGTCCAGCCAGATCAAATCCCAGGGAGACGGATTAAATGATAGCGGGCGTGTCGACCTGTCAGATTTGAGTTTGACAAATACTGGTGCCCCTATACTACTCGCGGCGACCCTCAGGATTGTGCGTTTTCACTGACACCTGGGGATCCTGTTTTGGCTAATGTTGATGCGTTTTTTCAGGCTCTGGGCTTATTGTATGATGAACCTAATGTGATTGATCAAGCTGAGAAAACCTTATTGGCATTGAACCAGGGTCAGGAAACAGCAGAGTTATATTGTCAGAAATTCCGAAAATGGGCAGTCCATACTAAATAGAACGATGATGCATTCGCGGTTCTTTTTCGGAAAGGGCTGGCAGAGACCGGAAAAGATGTTATGGTGGGATTTCCTGTCCCCTCGGGGCTCAACGTTTCTATGTCATTAGCTATTCAAATTGACCGACGCTTGCGAAAACGTAAAACTATGCGAGAGGTGATTGTCACGCTGTCTAATGATATGTGTACGATGTCAGTTAACTATTCTTACAGAAACAACACTCTATACAACATATAGTTTAGCAACATCAGCATGTAAATATAGAATAGATTTACCTGACACGATATCCGTTGAACTCAGGGTTAATCTTGAGGACTTGATACGCTGTCACAGGAAAGAGGAGGACCGGGGTCTAACCTGACCCTAAAACTGGGGTCCTAACTAATCCCTCACCTTGGAGGTACTGATAATGGTTCAGAGGTCCAAGTCTCCAGCCTAACCCTGTCTCCTATCAGTCCCTGAACCCTGTAATCAGTCCTAAGAAGGACCCTGATTACCACCAAAGGGATATGGGCTGATCTCTGCTAAATACACAGATTAGACATATAAGACAGACTGGAGAAAACACAGACTCGCATACACACTCAAACACAGAAGGAACATAAATGGTCTGGGATATAAAACTCTAAGCAAGTTGAGCTTAAAACAACTAATGACGGTGACCGGGTGGACTGCCCCCTCCAAAAAGTGACGCCATTCTTCAAAAGCCAACTTAATGGCCAAAAGTTCCCTATTGCCGATATCATAATTCCTTTCGGCGGACGACAACTTCTTAGAAAAGAAAGCGCACGGATGCCATTTACCAGGGGACGGACCCTGGGACAATATTGCACCCACCCCTACGTCAGACGCGTCCACCTCCACAATGAACGGCTGTGATGCATCTGGTTGGATGAGAACGGGTGCCGAAGCAAAACATTTTTTCAAAGAGGAAAAAGCTTGGCAAGCTTTGTCCGACCATTTAGAAAAATCCGTCCCTTTTCTTGTCATGTCAGTGAGAGGTTTGACAACAGATGAGAAATTACAAATAAATTTCCGGTAGTAGTTAGCAAACCCCAGAAAACGCTGCAGAGCCTTAAGATCCTCTGGCTGATCCCATTCAAGCACTGCTCTCACTTTTTCAGGGTCCATACGGAAACCGGAGGCTGACACCAAGAAACCCAAAAACTGAAGTTCCTGTACGGCAAATACACACTTTTCCAGTTTGGCGTATAGTTTATTGTCTCGCAAGATCTGCAACACCTGTCTCACATGCTCCTGGTGAGACACAAGATCTGGCGAGTAAATTAAAATGTCATCCAAATATACGACCACAAACAGCCCCACAAGGTGACGAAAAATGTCATTAACAAAATGTTGGAATACTGCTGGTGCAGTAGTCAGACCAAAAGGCATGACAAGGTTCTCATAATGTCCCTCCGGCGTGTTAAACGCCGTTTTCCACTCATCCCCCTCTTTTATCCTAATCAAATTATACGCCCCCCTGAGATCCAATTTAGAGAACCATTTGGCGCCAACAATTTGATTGAAGAGATCAGGAATAAGAGGGAGAGGATACGGATCTCGAACAGTAATCCGATTAAGTTCGCGGAAATCCAAGCAAGGGCGTAGGCCTCCATCTTTTTTCTTTACAAAGAAGAACCCCGCGGCCACTGGGGAAGATGAAGGTCTAATATGCCCTTTGGCCAGACTTTCCGAAATATAGTCTTTCATAGCCTGCCTCTCAGGACCAGAAAGGTTATATAACCTAGCTTTAGGTAACTTAGCATCAGGAAGTAAATTAATAGAGCAGTCATACACGCGATGAGGAGGCAACTCCTGACACCCCTCCTCAGAGAACACATCCCCAAAGTCCTCCAAAAAAGGAGGCAATGTACTAGGCACGACCGCACTGATGACTGTGTTCATGCAGTTACTTTTGCAAAACTCACCCCATTGGCTTATCTCTCTGGACTGCCAATTAATCACAGGGTTATGTTTAACCAACCAAGGAAGTCCCAACACAATAGGAGTAGGTAGACCCTCCAACACATAACAAGATAATTGTTCCCTATGTATCGCCCCTACCCGAATGTCAATGTTATGGACCTCATGAACAAAGCTACCTTGGCCGAGAGGCCTGGCGTCAATGGAGAATATAGGGATCGGTTTGGCCAATACACTCAGAGGCATACCTTGAGCCTGAGCAAACTGAGCGTCAACCAGATTAGCCCCGGACCCACTATCAAGAAGAACAGAAAATCTCTCCACTCTCGTACCAACCACCATCTCCACTGGTACAAGGAACTGAGAAGAACTAGCGGACGAAATACATACTCCCAGGTTGTCGTCCACCACACAACCTGGGATTAACAGTTTTCCGGCAACTTTTTGCTCAACAAGGTACGGGATGGACATCCCCCAACAAAATGTCCCTCTTTCCCGCAGAAGAAACACCTTCTAGTCCTGCTGCGTACCGCCAATCCCCTCCTACGAAATGATGTCCCTCCCAACTGCATAGGCTCCTCCGAACAGACAAGGGGAACCTCAACATAAGGGACTTTTGTAGTAGGTGGAGCAACAACCGGGGCGGAGTTACCTCACCCCTCTCCCGAAGCCGTCTATCAGTACGGATAGCTAGGGCCATAGCAGCCTCCAGTGATGGAGGAGAATCATACTGAGCCAAAACGTCCTTTAATTTGTCAGAAAGCCCATGACAAAACTGACTCCTAAGAGCTGGGTCATTCCACTGAGTATCTGTGGCCCATCTAAGGAACTCAGAAGCAAATTCCTCCGCCGGACGATCTCCCTGCTGTATCTTACGTAATTTTGTCTCAGCAAGAGAGACCCGATCTGGGTCATCATATACCAAACCCAGGGCAGTAAAAAATCGATCTACAGACTGTAGAGCCGGGGATCCCGGAGGAAGGGAGAATGCCCAGGATTGAGGGTCCCCTTGTAGGAGCGAGATAACAATTCCCACTCTCTGCTCTTCACTCCCTGATGATCGAGGCCGAAGCGAAAATACAATTTACATGCTTCCCGGAAGGTGAAAAATTTGTCTCGCCCACCAGTGAACCTGTCCGGGAGAGCTACTTTAGGTTCAAATCTGGTTTGCTCCGAGGGAGACAAAACTTTGGACTTAATGTCCGTCAGCTCCATGGATAATCCCTGCAACTGCAGAGCCAGCTGGGCTACTGGATCCATGGCAACTGGGGATAATTTTAAAGGCCAGTGAAAATGTCACGCTGTCTAATGATATGTGTACGATGTCAGTTAACTATTCTTACAGAAACAACACTCTATACAACATATAGTTTAGCAACATCAGCATGTAAATATAGAATAGATTTACCTGACACGATATCCGTTGAACTCAGGGTTAATCTTGAGGACTTGATACGCTGTCACAGGAAAGAGGAGGACCGGGGTCTAACCTGACCCTAAAACTGGGGTCCTAACTAATCCCTCACCTTGGAGGTACTGATAATGGTTCAGAGGTCCAAGTCTCCAGCCTAACCCTGTCTCCTATCAGTCCCTGAACCCTGTAATCAGTCCTAAGAAGGACCCTGATTACCACCAAAGGGATATGGGCTGATCTCTGCTAAATACACAGATTAGACATATAAGACAGACTGGAGAAAACACAGACTCGCATACACACTCAAACACAGAAGGAACATAAATGGTCTGGGATATAAAACTCTAAGCAAGTTGAGCTTAAAACAACTAAGGAGCTCTTTAACTTAAGTCTATCCAGATTCAATCCTATCTGTGGTCTGCATGAAGAATTTCACTGGCAACTCCCCAAGCAGACAACCAGGGATTTAAAGGAAACCAATCAACAAATAATCAATTGCAGCCGGGAGAAACTGCACCCAGTCCCAGAACCGAGCACAGACAGAATTAACTCCCTCACTGCCAAACACAAAGAAACAGCAACTCAGCTGTGAGAAGTCAGAATGTGCAACCGCGACGATCTTCGTGGCGATGCACACATGACAGTGATGTTGCCTTTCGAACGGGCCCCTGAGCCCATGCAATGTGATGAGGTTGTTTCTAGGGCCCAGCGTCGAGAATTTCGGAAGCATAATAAGTTGTGTTTTTATTGTGGAGACGCTTCTCATACTGTTTCCATATGCCCTATGCGGGGAGGATGTTTTTCGCGCTCATTTGTTTTGGGCAATGTACAGTCATGGACAAAAGTTTTGAGAATGACACAAATATTAATTTTTCAAATTTGCTATTTGTAATGGCAATTTGCATATACTCCAGAATGTTAAAAGAGTGATCAGCTTAACAGCAATTACTTGCAAAGTCAATATTTGGCTAGAAAATGAACTTTATCCCCCAAAACACATTTCAACATCATTGCAGCCCTGCCTTAAAAGGATCAGCTAACCACTTTTCAGTGATTGCTCCATTAACACAGGTGTGGGTGTTGATGAGGACATGGCTGGAGATCAATCTGTCATGAATAAGTAAGAATGACACCACTGGACACTTTAAAAGGAGACTGGTGCTTGGCATCATTGTTTCTCTTCTGTTAACCATGGTTATCTCTAAAGAAACACATGCAGTCATCTGTTATGTTTCGGTAGCTGAGGAGTGCAGGCAAAAAAGGCAATACACCAGAGCAGTTGGAATCTATGAGATTGCAGTACCCTGACTAACCACAACAACTAGGGGCAGCCGTGGAGCGTTCCTACGTTGGTCCTAGACGCCTCTTCACAGCCTGAGAAACTAACTACACCTAAAGATAGATATAGGAAAGCTATCTGCCCCGGAGCAGAACCCCAAAGATAATAGAAAGCCCCCAAAATGTAATGGCAGTTAGACAAGAAGAAATACTGACACAGACAGAAAATAGTATGAGCAAACGTTGGGGCCCAAACTAACTAAATAGAAAAGGATAGGAAGGGTACTTACTGCAATCCCAGAAAACCCTGAAAAGCACCAACTCTACTAATTTCAAAAACACCTGAGATCACACGACCTCTACCACCTAAATTAGTTCTCTGGTGTAACAAAATCAAAACAGCAGCCACTGAAAAAACTGGAAAAAGCAAAAGTACAAACATCAGTGGCTGAACTAAACTGAGAGGGCAAAAGCCCCCGGAGGGGACCCTGAAGGCCCCCACAGAAGTGCAGGACAAAATGCAAAAATCAAGCACAAAAACAAAAAGAAGAAAATGTCTTATCTGTTAGCAGGAGATGCAGACACGACACAGCAGGCTACAAGGGAAACAGGAATCAAGGATAGAGACCAGAACAATTGATCACCGGCAACCCTGATGGGAAGGTGACTCCCTTATATAAGACCAGTCAGTAACACCTGATTCCCAATCCTCACAATCTTCACAATCTTCACTGGACAGACCAGCACCGCTTGTAACCACCAGAGGGAGCCTCTGCTCAGAACTCATCCCAAGCCCACTCACAACAGTACCCCCCCCTTGAGGAGGGGTCACCGAACCCTCATTTGAGCAACCAGGTCGGTCAGGATGAGTTCTATGGTACGCACGGATGAGTCTCCTAGCATGGATGTCCGAAGCAAACACCCAAGAATTGTCTTCCTGACCATAACCTCTCCACTTAACCAAATACTGGAGTTTCCGTCTAGAAAAACGAGAATCTAATATTTTCTCAACCACATACTCCAGATTGCCCTCAACCAAAACAGGGTCAGGAGGCACAGCAGCAGGAACCACTGGCTCAACAAACCTCTTCAACAAGGACTTGTGGAATACGTTATGGATCTTAAATGTCCCTGGAAGAAGCAAACGAAAAGAAACAGGATTAAGAATCTCCATGATCTTATAAGGTCCAATGAACCTAGGCTTAAATTTAGGAGATGCTACTCTCATAGGAATATTTTTTGAGGACAACCAGACCAAGTCCCCTACTTTAAACCGAGGACCATCAGTCCTATGCCGGTTAGCAAACCGCTGGGCCCTCTCCTGAGAGAGGGACAACCTCTCCACTACCTGGTCCCAAATCTGTTGCATACGCTCCACAACAGAGTCAACACCTGGACAGACAGAAGCCTCCGTCTGTCCTGAAGAAAATCGAGGGTGAAACCCAGAATTACAGAAAAACAGAGACATCAAAGTGGCAGAGCTAGCCCTATTATTAAGAGCAAACTCAGCCAAAGGCAAAAAAGAGACCCAGTCATCCTGATCAGCAGACACAAAGCATCTTAGATAAGTCTCCAATGTCTGGTTTGTTCTCTCAGTTTGACCATTGGTCTGAGGATGAAATGCCGAGGAGAAAGACAATTGAACACCCAGTTTAGAACAAAAAGTCCTCCAAAATCTGGAAACAAACTGGACTCCTCTGTCAGACACTATGTTCTCAGGAATGCCGTGTAAACGAACCACGTGCTGAAGGAACAACGGCACCAATTCAGAGGAGGAAGGCAACTTAGGTAATGGCACAAGATGTATCATCTTGGAAAACCTATCACAAATCACCCAGATGGCGGTCATTCTCTGAGAAACAGGAAGGTCGGAAATGAAATCTATAGAGATATGGGTCCATGGTCTCTTGGGCACAAGCAATGGCATCAACAAACCACTAGAGCGAGAGCAAGGCTTGGAGCGAGAGCAAGTCCCGCAGGACTGCACAAATTCCCTGACATCACGAGACAAGGTAGGCCACCAAAAGGACCGACTAACAAAGTCTCTGGTACCAAAAATTCCGGATGCCCAGCCAACGCGGAACAATGAATCTCAGACATCACACTCTTTTTCCACTGGTCCGGGACAAACAATTTTCCAACAGGGCAGCTCTCGGGCCTATCCTCCTGACACCCCTCCAGAGCAAGTCTCAAATTAGGTGAGATGGCGGAAAGAACTACACCCTCTTTCAAAATAACAGAAGGATCAGATAACTCAGGAGAGTCCGCAAGGAAGCTCCTCGAGAGGGCATCTGCCTTAACATTCTTAGTGCCAGGAAGAAAGGAAACCACAAAATTAAAACGTGTGAAAAACAAGGCCCACCTGGCCTGTCTAGGATTGAGTCGCTTGGCAGATTCCAGATAAACCAGATTCTTATGGTCAGTAAGGACCACCACCTGATGTTTGGCTCCCTCCAGCCAATGTCTCCACTCTTCAAAAGCCCACTTCATGGCCAATAACTCCCGATTACCCACGTCATAATTACGTTCAGTAGGAGAAAATTTTCGAGAGAAAAAGGCACAAGGGTTACTTTTAGAGGTCTCTGGATCTTTTTGGGACAAAACGGCACCTGCCCCAATTTCAGAGGCATCAACCTCCACCTGAAATGGCAGAGAAACATCAGGCTGCCGTAGAACAGGAGCAGAAGTGAATCTCTGCTTAAGTTCCTGAAATGCAGAGACTGCCTCAGGAGGCCAATTCACCACATCAGAACCCTTTTTGGTCAAATCAGTTAATGGTTTAACAATAACCGAGAAATTACCAATAAATTTACGATAAAAACTGGCAAAACCCAAAAATCTTTGAAGAGCCTTTAATGAAGTAGGTTGGACCCAATCACAGATGGCCTGAACCTTGACCGGTCCATTTCAATAACAGATGGGGACAAAATGAATCCCAGAAATGAGATCCTCTGTACGCCAAAAAGACACTTTGATCCCTTCACATACAGAGCATTCTCTCTCAAAATCTGGAATACAGTTCGAACATGTTTCACATGAGAGTCCCAGTCATTAGAAAAAATCAAGATATCATCCAAATAAACAATCAGAAATTTATCCACAAAATCCCTGAAAATGTCATTCATGAAGGACTGGAAGACAGAAGGAGCATTAGTGAGCCCAAAGGGCATCACAAGGTACTCAAAATGCCCCTCCGGGTTATTGAATGCCGTCTTCCATTCATCCCCGTGCTTAATGCGAATAAGGTTATATGCCCCCCTGAGGTCAAGCTTGGTAAACCAAGTAGCGTTTTTCACCCTGGAAAACAGGTCAGAAATCAAGGGTAACGGGTATTGATATTTCACAGTAATATTGTTCAAAAGACGATAATCAATACACGGCCTTAATGAACCATCCTTTTTGGCCACAAAGAAAAAACCGGCACCTAAGGGTGAAGAGGATGGTCTGATATGACCCTTCTCCAATGACTCCTTGATATAAGACCGCATAGCGTCATGTTCAGGTACAGACAAGTTAAAAAGGCGACCTTTAGGGAATTTACTACCAGGCACTAATTCAATAGCGCAGTCATAGCTCCTATGGGGAGGCAAGGATGCAGATTTACTTTCGCTAAATACATCAGAAAAATCAATCAAAAAGTCAGGAACATCCTGAGCCTGGGGGGAGGCAGAAAAAACAGGAGTGTTGGTATTAACACATTGGCAGCCCCAACTGGTTACAGACACAGATTTCCAATCCAAAACAGGATTATGAGACTGTAACCAAGGGAAACCCAGTACGATAATATCATGCAGATTATACAGAACCAAAAATTTGCAGCACTCTTGATGATCAGGTTCAACCCTCATTATCACCTGAGTAGAGAACTGAGGTTTATTCTCAGCCAAAGGGGTAGAATCGATCCCCAGTAGGGGAATAGACTTTTGTAGGGGTGTCAAGGGAAACCCGCAACGTTTAGCAAAATCATAATCCATCGGGTTAATAGCTGCTCCAGAATCAACGAAAGCCTGAGCAGAAAATGAAGACAGAGAGCATATCAGAGTGACAGTTAATAAAAACTTAGTCTGAATACTACCCAAGACAACTGAGCGTGCAAAACGTCTTCCCCGCTTAGGGCAGACTGAAATAGCATGAGAGGCATCACCACAGTAGAAACATAACCCATTGCGCTTTCGAAACTCATGACGCTGTGCCCCAGACACCACTCTATCACACTGCATGGATTCAGAAGCAGGTTCACAAGGCAACACTATTCCATGCATACTTCTCCGCTCACGCAAACGTCTGTCAATTTGAATCGCTAATGACATAGAAAAATATTTAGACTTGAGAGTCCTCAGTGGTTGATACCTTTTAATGGCTAACTGAAAAGATGGTAACAAATTGCAAGCTTTCGAGACTACGCAGGTCTCTTCATCAGGCAAAGACCAAAGACCATACATAGAATCATTGAGACCAGAGGGGACAGGGAATCCCACCATAACATCCTTTACATTATCTGACAGACCCTTCCGAAAAAGGGCCGCCAAAGTGTCGTCATTCCACTTGGTCAGGACTGCCCACCTACGGAATCTCTGACAGTATAACTCAGCGTCATCAAGCCCCTGATTTAATGCCAACAAGGCTTTTTCAGCTTGATCAGTGACATTAGGCTCATCGTACAATAAACCCAAAGCCTGAAAAAATGCATCAACATCACTTCAAAACAGGATCCCCAGGTGTCAGGGAAAAAGCCCAGTCCTGAGGATCGCCGCGCAGGAGAGAGATGACAATTTGAACCTGCTGCGCTGCGTTCCCTGAGGACTTAGATTTTAAGGCAAAAAACAATTTACAATTATTTTTGAAATTCTGAAACTTAGCTCGATCCCCTAAAAACAAATCTGGCATGGGAATCCTAGGTTCCACAACAGGCAACCTAGCAAGATATTCAGCAATACTCTGAACCTCAGTGGCAAGCTGATCCACATGGCCAGACAACTGTGCAAACTCCATTGAGAGAAAAAATCCTCCCCAGCACCCAGAGATACAGAGGGAAAAAAAAAATGCAACAAACAGAAAAATATCTCTGACAACTCTGACAACCATTTTTTCTTTCACAAATTTTTTCCCTTCTGTGAGTACCATACAATTTTAAATTTTGGGCCGGTGATACTGTTATGTTTCGGTAGCTGAGGAGTGCAGGCAAAAAAGGCAATACACCAGAGCAGTTGGAATCTATGAGATTGCAGTACCCTGACCAACCACAACAACTAGAGGCAGCCGTGGAGCGTTCCTACGTTGGTCCTAGACGCCTCGTCACAGCCTGAGAAACTAACTACACCTAAAGATAGATATAGGAAAGCTATCTGCCCCGGAGCAGAACCCCAAAGATAATAGAAAGCCCCCAAACATGTAATGGCGGTTAGACAAGAAGAAATACTGACACAGACAGAAAATAGTATGAGCAAACGTTGGGGCCCAAACTAACTAAATAGAAAAGGATAGGAAGGGTACTTACTGCAATCCCAGAAAACCCTGAAAAGCACCAACTCTACTAATTTCAAAAACACCTGAGATCACACGACCTCTACCACCTAAATTAGTTCTCTAGTGTAACAAAATCAAAACAGCAGCCACTGAAAAAACTGGAAAAAGCAAAAGTACAAACATCAGTGGCTGAACTAAACTGAGAGGGCAAAAGCCCCCGGAGGGGACCCTGAAGGCCCCCACAGAAGTGCAGGACAAAATTCAAAAATCAAGCACAAAAACAAAAAGAAGAAAATGTCTTATCTGTTAGCAGGAGATGCAGACACACACAGCAGGCTACAAGGGAAACAGGAATCAAGGATAGAGACCAGAACAATTGATCACCGGCAACCCTGATGGGAAGGTGACTCCCTTATATAAGACCAGTCAGTAACACCTGATTCCCAATCCTCACAATCTTCACAATCTTCACTGGACAGACCAGCACCGCTTGTAACCACCAGAGGGAGCCTCTGCTCAGAACTCATCCCAAGCCCACTCACAACAGTCATCATTGCAATGCAGAAAAATGGCCTAACAGGGAAGAGTATCGCAGCTAGAAAGATTGCACCTCAGTCAACAATCTATTGCATCATCAAGAACTTCAAGGAGAGAGGTTCCATTGTTGCCAAAAAGGCTCCAGGGCGCCCAAGAAAGACCAGCAAGCGCCAGGACCGTCTCTTAAAAGTGTTTCAGCTGCAGGATCGGGCTACCAGCAGTGCAGAGCTTGCTCAGGAATGGCAGCAGGCAGGTGTGAGTGCATCTGCACGCACTGTGAGGCGGAGACTCTTGGAGCAAGGCCTGGTCTCAAGGAGGGCAGCAAAGAAGCCACTTCTCTCCAGAAAAAACATCATGGACAGACTGATATTCTGCAAAAGGTACAGGCAGTGGACTGCTGAGGACTGGGGTAAAGTTATTTTCTCTGATGAATCCCCTTTTCGATTGTTTGGGACATCAGGAAAACGCCTCATTCGGAGAAGACAAGGTGAGCGCTACCACCAGTTTTGTCTTATGCCAACTGTTAAGCATCCTGAAACCATTCATGTGTGGGGTTGCTTCTCAGCCAAGGGAATCGGCTCTCTCACAGTCTTGCCTAAAAACACAGCCATGAATAAAGAATGGTACCAGAATGTCCTCCAAGAGCAACTTCTCCCAACCCTCCAAGAGCAGTTTGGCGATCAACAATGCCTTTTCCAGCATGATGGAGCACCTTGCCATAAAGCAAAGGTGATAACTAAATGGCTCAGGGAACAAAACATAGAGATTTTGGGTCCATGGCCTGGAAACTCCCCAGATCTTAATCCCATTGAGAACTTGTGGTCAATCATTAAGAGACGGGTGGACAAACAAAAACCTAAAAATTCTGACAAAATGAAAGCATTGATTGTGCAAGAATGGACTGCTATCAGTCAGGATTTGGTCCAGAAGTTGATTGAGAGCATGCCAGGGAGAATTGCAGAGGTCCTGAAGAAGAAGGGTCAACACTGCAAATATTGACTTGCTGCATTAACTCATTCTAACTGTCAATATAAGCTTTTGTTACTCATATGTTTGCAATTATATTTCTGTCTGTGATAAAAACATCTGTCAAACACACATAAAAACCAGAGGGCAGCAGATCATGTGAAAATATAATATTTGTGTCATTCTCAAAACTTTTGGCCATGACTGTATACCATGCTAACAACTGCTCTTACCCATTATCTCCACTTTAAGACACCATAATATATACTTAAGCGACAGCGATTTTATGACGCAGCAGCGACATCATCAGCGACGTCGCTGTGTGTGACATGTAGCAGCGATGTGGCCCCTGCTGCTATGTCGCTGATCGTGCACAAACGTTCTGGACCGTTTTTTGATCGTTAACGCCCCTCTGCTCCAATTGGTGGCCACAACATCTAGTCCTATGTGCGTTGTTGTGAGGATACTATCGTGTGTGGGGTTTTGCGATCCTGTCAGAGTCGCTACAGCGCTTCATCTTTGCCATTTATACAAGACATTTTTGGGATCCTGAAAAAATGAATCCGGGGCAAACGCAATAGCGGCACAGACTGGATCGCAGTAGCTGCAAAGCAGAAGGCTAGCAGGACGCAGTATGGAACGATGCTGGAAATTCGTATGAACCATTTGCGTCGTCTTTTATGACATGGACGCCCAATCACTAAGCGAGAGCTGTGACATATGACATACAGTGACCACCAATCTGTGCTGAGGGGCGTGGAAAAGGTTGCGCTCAATCACCCTATCGAGGTCGGGATCTTTAACAATACATGCTGTGTGACAGGTCCCAACGACCGTCGAGGTCGTTATACTGATCGCTGATGTGTCGTTGATGAGATCTTCCTGTTTGGAAGCTACTAGCGACCATATAGCGATCGCACCAACGATCTCGCCAGGTCGTGTCGTTGTCGTGATCGCTGGTGCTATCGCTTAGTGTGACAGTACCTTTAGGCTACAGTCACACGTTCAGTATTTGGTCGGTATTTTACATCATTATTTGTAAGCCAAAACCAGGAGAGGAACAATAAGAGGAAAAGAATAATAGAAACATGTCACCTCACCACTTGTGCATTTTTTACCTTCCCCTGGTTTTGGCTTGCAAATACTGATGTGAAATACTGCCCAAATACTGATAGCGTGACCATAGCCTAATAGCAATTTTTAAAATCCCCCTTTATAATCAGGGAGCAGTGCCAGGTTGCTGTGCCACCCATTCATTTCAGTGTAGAGTGATTGCATTTGAATGGCAACGTCTGAATAGGAAATGGGACCTTTTTGTTGCATCAAGAATAGACCCTCATCAGTATGTGTATGTACCCGGCAGCTTTATCATGGCTGACGGGTACACATGAATTGACCAATTTATGCGCCAAGTATTCTGAATTTTTCATATTTTCTAGGGCAGTAATGCAATCCAAATTTCATATATTTCACGTTAGCATGCTATATACCGCTACAGAGTGAAACTTAATTTTTTTTTATAAGTGTGAAACCAGCCTATTATGGATTGCTTACCCCAATTCAACAGCCTCATTGGTATGTGTAAGGATTTCGAGTTTGGGTCAGAAGAGCCAGGGCCAGTCCAAACATTGCTGCCCATATTCAGACCATGAAAGTTAAATGTTTGAAACTGGTATTAGGAATTTATCTTTCTATAGAGATGTCTATGAAAAAATAAAAATTACTACATTAGAGCCTATTTAAAAAAAAAAAAATCTAAATGCGCCACAGAGAATATTGCAAAAACACAGCAAACAGCATATTCCCTACAATACGGTTTATGAAGGCACTATAAGGAGCAGTACTTTTTCCTCAATAGGCCCCATAAGGGCCTTATAATTCCATCATGATGTCATACTGTAGAACTGTGGATACAAACACGTTGCATTGTTAGGTCACAATACTGCCACTTCCATCATTCTAAACTGAGGTCATTCTCCTCCTCAGCATCTGGGAAGACACAAAGTGACAATGAAGTTCCAACTGTTTGTACATGCCATCTCCATTTTGATATGGCATTTTATGGATTATGCCACTGGCTTTCCTTTCCCTAACAGTAAGTATGCATCTATGCAGCCAAAGAAAATTAGACGTGATTTCAGATGCTGACAGAAACACGTTATTTCCAATCTTATTTATCTCATTGCATACTATAAAAGTGTAGGAGCAACATCACTATAAGATAATTTAACTCAGCATCTAAGTAAAATGCAAAAATTATCTAATTAGCGTATATATGATGTCTGGTAAAAAATGAAGTTGAGATGATGTGCAATTTGTAATCTCTTTTCACAAAATATACACGCATGACCATTGTTAGATGCAGGCGTACATTCTTATCAGTCGCCTGTGCAAGATTTTGACTCTGGGCCCTCCATCCTGGTATATATATATTATATATATATATATATATATACTATTATATATATATTATCCTCCTGTGCTATGTCCCTAGCCTGCCCATCCTGGTTTATATTATATGTCCCCTAGCCTGAGCCCCATCCTGGCATATATATTACCCATCCTGGTATATATGTCTCTTATCCTGGGCCCTATCCTGGTATACAAATACCCCATCCTGGGCCCCATACTAGTATATAGATCCCCCGTACTGGTATATGTCACCTGTTCTGTCGCTGTTCTTTCATGCATAGAAAAAAATATCACCTCCCATCTGTTTCCCCGCCACATGGCATCCTCTTCTGAAGTGTGCAAATGATTTCAGCGTGCAAGCGGCGGAAGCACATGACATAACTACCATATGTCCCCAGTCCCATTCGTGCATTGCTACACAAGGACCCGACAGGTTTCTGTGCTGCAATATACTTCAGCTCAATGTGTGCCCTTGGATGCACATCCAGTTGAAGTTTATGCTGGTGTTGGAAGGCCCCTCACCCTCAAGAGCCCGGTGGTGACCTCCACGACCGCGGATGTTACTCATCTGATTCTTATACATTCTTAACTTCAGTTAAGTAAATAACAAAAAGAATCCACCCAGATCAACGACAGGTAGCAATTTTTTATATAGAGTATTGAAAGACTTAAGTGTAATAAAAAATGAACATTAACTTCTAGATTCCTGGGCTTTTATTTCAATTATTGTATTATCTCAGCATTTTAAAGAGTATAGGCAAGAGGAACATAAAGGAAAGATGTGTATTTCTTTTCCACTGACTGTCCCTAAATGAGAATTCAATCTCTTGATTACATGATGCATTTGCTGTGCTTATGCACATGTAACTGAATATTTTAGTTTGCCTATACATATACAGTACAGACCAAAAGTTTGGACACACCTTCTCATTCAAAGATTTTTCTGTATTTTCATGGCTATGAAAATTGTAGAATCACACTGAAGGCATCAAAACTATGTATTAACACATGTGGAATTATACATTACACTTTACAAAAAAGTGTGAAACAACTGAAAATATGTCTTATATTCTAGGTTCTTCAAAGTAGCCACCTTTTGCTTTGATTACTGCTTTGCACGCAGAAAAGGTGAACGGATGGACTCTACATGCCTGGTTCCCACCGTGAAGCATGGAGGAGGAGGTGTGATGATGTGGGGGTGCTTTGCTGGTGACACTGTTGGGGATTTGAAGGCATACTGAACCAGCATGGCTACTACAGCATCTTGCAGCAGCATGCTATTCCATCCGCTTTGCGTTTAGTTGGACCATCATTTATTTTTCAACAGGACAATGACCCCAAACACACCTCCAGGCTGTGTAAGGGCTATTTGACCAAGAAGGAGAGTGTTCGGGTGCTACGCCAGATGACCTGGCCTCCACAGTCACCAGACCTGAACCCAATCGAGATGGTTTGGGGTGAGCTGGACCGCTCACCGCTTCAATTTTTAATAAATCTTCAACAGTGTCACCAGCAAAGCACCCCCACATCATCACACCACCTCCTCCATGCTTCATGGTGGGAACCAGGCATGTAGAGTCCATCCGTTCACCTTTTCTGCGTGCAAAGCAGTAATCAAAGCAAAAGGTGGCTACTTTGAAGAACCTAGAATATAAGACATATTTTCAGTTGTTTCACACTTTTTTGTAAAGTGTAATGTATAATTCCACATGTGTTAATTCATAGTTTTGATGCCTTCAGTGTGATTCTACAATTTTTATAGTCATGAAAATACAGAAAAATCTTTGGATGAGAAGGTGTGTCCAAACTTTTGGTTTGTACTGTATATGTACTAGCGTGTGTATATATATACATGCAAATTGCCTCTTCAGAGAGGAAGGGGATTTGATCTCCAAGGCACCACCTATTGGAAGCAGCGATCCTACAAGTCACTATTAACCCTTTAACTGACCTTGAAATGTGACCTCAGTCCAGAGCCTCTCACCGAGCCAAATCAGTTCTCATACTTTACACTGACGAGAGGCAATACCCCTAAACACCATGTCTGCAAATTGAGATTCTGATTTGGCTTTTATCCTAAGTCACATTTCAAAGCCTGTTAAAGAGTCAATAGTGAATTGTAGAATTGAGGCAATTTGCATATTACATTTCGTAGAGGAGCATTGCACGGCGAATAAGCCTCCTTACCTTGACATGCTAGAGTCGGTATGTCTGTCTCCGCAAGGAGAAATGCTGCCCCATATATATATATTATATATACACACACACAAACACACAGTCCATTGCACAGCCCATAGTCATCAATAAAGTATAATGCACATCCTACAGTCATCCATAAAATGTAATGTGAGCCGCCCGCCAGGGCTGTGGGGTACTCGGACCCGAGCCTGTTGATTTCTATGGAGGATGTCACGGTGGCCACGGATCGGTCCGTGGCCCTGGGCTCTCACCCAAAAAGGGGATATATTTACAGGGGATAATGTCAGTGAAACGTGATGCCACCTGTGGTGTCTGGTGAGAATTACCAGCGCTGCAGCAGTCCACTGAGGCCTGGTGTTGTGGCAGCTTAGGTGGTATCGCTCCCCACAGGTGGAGCAAGCCTTCAGGGCAGCGTAAATATAGGGATGCAGGATGGAGGGAACCCAGCCAGGTAAGAACAAGAATGGGAGCACACACAAGTCACTTCTGTACCTTTACTGGAGTTAGTGCAGGAACATCCCGGAGCACTGTAGGGTGAAGGGTGCACGTCCGGATTCTCCCCAGTGAGCAGGTGTAGGGCCTCCTGTTTCTTGCCTCTCTGTAGTAAGTTTCTGACCTGCCTGTAGCTAGGCCTAACTTTGTCTCTGTCCTGCACCGGCTGACTTTGTGGTTGGGCCTTCTCCTGGAGTACACACTCCCTGCTTGTAGGGTCTCCGTGTCCTCTAGCTCTGTTACGTATCAGCTCTTTGGTGATCCTGGGACCTGTAGTCCTCCAGGAATTCCGGTTGTCTCCTACTGGATCGTAGAGATCTCTGTAAGCTCGGACCCGGTGTCCGGTATGTGCTTTCTGGGGTGAGCTGGTAAGGCTCCTCTGCCCCCTTGCTACTCTCTCCTCTAGCCTTCGCCTACTCGGGCCCTCACTAGGCTATACACACTGGCAGTTAGATGGTTGCCTCTTCTGACGCTCTCTAGAGCGTCGGCACGCCCCTCTGCAGAATGACCTGTTTCTGTGTCTCACACTGCAGGACTAGACTTCTGCTCCATTAGACTGCACTTTCCTAGAGTGTCTGTTCTCTAGAGTGTGCTCTCTAGAGTGTCCTCACTTCCTGCCTCCTCCCTCCTTTTTATCTCCCTATACGGGCTCCCTCTGGTGGTCTGAGGAAGGGTGAAGGTGTGTGTGTGCTCGGAGGGCCTCTTGTGGATGAATCCTTTAATGCACCCTTCTAGGATCTGTGGCACCAAGCGCAGCTGGGCTCCACATTCCCCCCTAGCAAAGCTTAGCACTCCCAGGCTGAAGTACATTTTTCAAAAACATAACAATAAACAATCTTCCCTTTATGGGAGGTTAGGACACTTGAACGTTGCATGAAAGATAAATAACTATATATATATATATATTTATTATATATATATATATATATATATATATATATACATTGCAAAAGCGGTGAGAAAATGAGCAACCAAAAAGTCCAAGTCTCTTTCGGAAAGGTTACTCAAAGAGAAGCACTTGAGGAGTGCAACTATATACAATTAAAGTATATGGGCTGCACATAGTCCTCAGCCACGGAGTCCTTGGTTACCCAAAGGGTAGTAGAAAGCAAATGGGCAAGTATCCATATCACTTGGATTGTCTATTAAGGGCAAAATATAAATTAGTAAGCAGGTATGTCAATGAACACATGGAAATAACAAGATATACAGTAATATACAATACCCCAGGGGTAACTATCTACATCTGTCAGAGGTTTGACTATTCTCTGTACCTAGCAGGGGGTTGACCTCTTGTGCTACGTATTAATCTGCGTGGTGCGGTGGTCTGTGAGGTATCGTTGTCTGTATTATCAGTTACCCTGTCAGCTCTACGTGTGATTAAGTTGTAAAATTGCCTTAACCTCTCTACGGGACTGGCAAGTGTACCATTGGCTGGGCCGTCTGGCTCTGTTTCTGCCGGGGATCCTTCTTCCTGGGATTCTTCTGGAACAGGCTCTAGGCACTAGGCTCTTCTGCAGCACTTACAGGTTCAACTTGCTGTGGAGGATCTTCTGGCTGTTGGAAGAATTGGAGTACTGGGATTATGACTGCTTCTCCGATTCGAGGCCAATCTGCCAGAAAGTCTCCCAACTCAGTATGTATTACTGCATCTTCTGGTTCCTCCGAGGTGATGAAAGGCACTTCCTCTTGGGGCTTTAGCAGATCTGGACACAACTTCAGGTGGTCCCTAGATACAGTTGTGGTCGTTCTCCCTCTATCTTTGCTGATCAAACACGTTTTCCTGTTATCAAACCTTGAATTCAACAAAGTGTAGGGCTCTCTCTCCCACTGGTCATCGAGTTTGTGAGTTTTCCTCTTTCTTTTCAGCACGACTTCACCAGGTGTGAAGGGTTCTGTGGGCGCACGCTTGTTGTAGTGAGTCTCTTGCTTGTCTCTCACCCGAGTGAGACTATCTTCGACACAGGCCGGTACTTTTCTGTACTGCTCCTGTCTGGTCGTGTCCCAGTCCTCAGTGGTCACATCTGCTTCTGGTTCTACCACACCAAGCTCCAGATCCATGGGCAGCTTTCCTGGTCTTGCCCGCATGAGGTAAGCTGGGGTGCAATTGGTGGAACTCACAGGTATGTGATTGTACAGATCTACCAGGTCAGGTAGTAGGTCTGGCCACTGGTTTCTCTCCTCAAGTGGTAAGGTCTTCAGCAGGTCGATGACGGTGTTGTTCATCTTTTCACATAGACCATTGGTTTGTGGGTGGTATGGTGTGGTTCTTATCTTTTTACATCCGTACAGATGGCAGAACTCTTTGAACAATTCGGCCTCGAAGGCTGGGCCTTGGTTAGTTAGCACCTGCTCAGGGTATCCATGGGGTCTGCAGAAATATGCTTGGAACATCTTTGCTGCTGTCTCTGCCATCAGATCTTTGACAGGGGCGACCACAAGGAACTTGGAGTAGTGATCCACCATAGTCAGGGCATAGGAGTATCCTGACCGTCTGGGTGACAACTTGACATGGTCCAGGGCCACGATCTCCAGGGGTCGAGTCGTCTTGATAGGTTGCAGGGGTGACTTCTGGCTGCTGTAGTCTTTTCTTCTGAGGCTACAGGGTCCACAGTCTCTGCACCATCTCTCAATGGAGCTGCGCATTCCCACCCTGTAGAATCGACACTTCAACAGGTTCTCTAGCTTTTTCCAGCCAAAGTGCCCCGCCTGATCATGGTAGGCTTCCAACATCATCTGAATGTCCGTCCTGGGGACTACTATCTGCCATACCATCTCATGGGTTTTTGGATTGACGTACCTCCGGCACAGCTTCTAACGGTAGATAAACAGCCGGCTTCTCTCATTCCACAGCTGCCTTGCTTGTGGAGACACATCCTTCTCCAGGGAGGAACCTTCTTGAGTTATCAACTCCTTTATACGGCTGACAACCGGGTCACTGTCCTGGGTCTCCTTCCAGCTGTGGTGAGGTAAAGGATTTAACGTCTTACCACGCTGCCTCCTGGAGACTCGCTGCTCGTGGATCATCCCATTCCTGTGAAAGGCAGGTAGTTAAATCTCCTCCAGGTCATCCACTTCTTCTTCTGTGTCTGACTGGTGAGGCATCCTGGACAGGGCATCAGCGTTAGCATTCTTGCGGCCCGCCCAGTACTTGATTGTGAATTGGTAGTTCGACAGCCGAGCCATCCATCGTTGTTCCATGGCTCCCAGCTTGGCTGTTTCAAGATGCGTCAAGGGGTTATTGTCAGTGTAGGCAGTGAACTTGCTGGAAGCTAGGTAGTGCTTAAACCTTTCAGTAATGGCCCAGACAAGCGCCAGGAACTCCAACTTGAAGCTGCTATAATTCTCTGTGTTACTCTCGGTCGGGCGGAGCTTCCTACTTGCATAGGCGATGACTTTCTCTAGGCCATTTTGTTTCTGACTTAAGACAGCTCCCAGTCATTCATTGCTGGCATCCGTATACAGCAGGAACGGTTGGTTGTAGTCAGGGTAGGCTAGGATCTCATCACCTGTCAGTATCTCCTTCATTTCTTGAAATGATTCAGCCTGTTCTTTACCCCAGTGGAACGGGGGATCTCTGCCTTTGGGGGACCGTCCCACCAGGAGGTCTTGCAGAGGCGCTGCTTTCTTGGTGTAGTCCTTTACAAATCTCCGGTAGTATCCTGTCAGTCACAGGAACTGACGTACCTCTTTGAGGTTCTTCGGTTCCGGCCATTTTTGGATGGCAGTGACCTTCTCCGGGTCTGGCGCTACTCCCTCTGAACTGACAATGTGTCCCAGGTACTGTACCTTTTGCTTGAGCAGGTGGCACTTTGAGGGCTTCAGTTTCATCCCATACCGGGACAGTGACTCAAATACTTCCGCCAGGTGCTTCAAGTGGTCTTCATACGTTTTGGAGCACACAATCACATCATCCAGGTATAGTAACAAGTCTCGAAGTTGAGGAGTCCCAGGCAGCACTCCATCACTCTCTGGAACGTTCCAGGGCACTGCTGAGTCCAAACGGCATTCTGTCGAACTCACAGAGTCCCATCGGGGTGGTGAAGGCCGTCTTCTCCCGATCCTCCTCAGCCACAGCTACTTGCCAGTACCCACCAGTGAGGTCAAGGGTGGAAAAGTAATTAGCAGACTTTAAGGCAGCTAGAGATTCCTCAATACGTGGTAAAGGGTATGTATCTTTATGTGTAATGCGATTTACTTGTCTGTAGTCCACACACATTCTCATGCTTCCATCCTTTTTCCTGACTAGAACTAGGGAGCCGCCCAGGGACTACAACTATCCCTTATCACCCCTGCCTCCTTTATGTCCTGCAATATCTCCTTGGCTTTCTGGTAGTGTGCTGGATGTATAGGCCTGTACCGTTCCTTAATGGGGGGATGGTTGCCTGTGGGGATGTGATGTTGCACCCCCTTAATCTTCCCAAAGTCAAGTGGGTGTTTGCTGAATACCTGTGCGTATTCCTGGACCACCCGATGTACCCCCTGTTTCTGGTGAGCTGGAGTGGTGTCTGTCCCAACATGGATCTGCTGACACCAATCCTCCACCTGGGTTGCCGAGCCATAAACCTCCTCTGGGTCTGGGGAGGTTAAGGACTCCATTGTGTGAATGGAGTTATTATCTACAGCATGTAACTTGGCAATGGTGGTATAAAGTGGTAATCTGACCTCATCTTCCCCACAGTTGAGAAGACGGACGGGCACCCTCCCATTGCGTACATCCACTACCCCTCTGGCGGTTAAGAGTGTAGGTCTGTGCTCTGAGCAAAGGGGTTCTACTACTGCCTGGTAGCTCTGTCCTTTCAGACCTATTGCTGCTCTACATCAGATAAGCATTTCACTCATTGGGGGAATCACAATGGGTGTCGGGTCTGTTACCCGCACACTACCAATCTCACCACCGGTCAGTTCCACTTGCTGCTGGCACATCAGGGCCCGGATCTCCTTCTGAATCGCTCTCTTCTGCCCTGGTCTGGCAACATCGGCAAGCTGTTGGAGTAAAAACACAACCTCCTCCAAACAGTTACCAATAACATTAGTGCCTAGTACCACATTCAGTCCATTTTCCTCATTGACAGTCTTCACTACAATAAGTCCCTGGTCCTTTAACTCCACCCTCCCCACTTTTACTGCTACATTCTTGGCCCCAAGTAAGTCAAGAGAGAGGCCGTTAGAGGCGTATACTGCAAAGTCAGGGCTTGGGAGTTGGAGACTGTCCATGGACCAGTATCTGTTATAAAGAATATATGGTATGATGGTTACCTGGGATCCGGTGTCCAGCAGGGCAGGTATTGCGATGCCGTCCAGTATGATGGATAGGAAAGGTCTTCCTCCCACAAACCTGCGGTGCCAGTCTGAGGGGTCTGATGAGTCTATTCCTGGGTGCTGGCCCTCGGACCTAGGGTTTGCTCGTTTAAAGAACACTGGCGTACGGTGTGACCTTCCTTCTGGCAGCGGTGGCAGACGATCTCTCGGTGAGGAGGGCGCTGGTCGTTGGTCCTTCCTAGGGGGGGCGTTGTCCTCCTCCGTGGTGGCATTGTCCTCCTCCGGGGTGGCGTTGTCCTCCTCCGGGGTGGCGACGTCCTCCTTCTCCTCCGGTTCATTCAGGGGACATCCTCAGGGCAGTCGGCTAGCAGGATCCTTCCTTCCGTCTCTGGCTCCGTCCGTAGTTGCAGGGCACTCATTACAGTGGCCAGGTTTCTGGTCAGCTGGCGCACTTCTGAGCGCAGACAGTCCAGCTCAGTAGGGGGCGCTGCCTGCACTTTGGTTTCAGCAACCAGCGGGGGAAAGGTGGATGCTGCTGGCGTTAGAGTGGCCTTACCCGGGTAACGCTGGATTGCCATATCTGCTGTTTCCAGGGGTTGCAGTCCCTTTATAGCCATGTCCTTAAGGGCATCAAAGGTAGCATTTGGATGATTCAAGGACCACCAACGCACAGTCCTGCCCTCCGCTTGGGACCTCAGCCCCCGGACAAATTGTTCTTTTAGCATTTTACTCTCCTTGGTGACGCTAATTGGATTAACCTGTTTTAGAGCTCGCAGGGCCCCTTGTAAACGGCAGGCATAGTCCTGAAACGCTGTCCTCCGGTTTCTGAGAGCATTGGTAGAACCTCATCCGGAGGTCTGCTTCAGTGCAGTCCTCAAAGGCAGCCTGTAACTTTTTGAAAATTGCGGGCACTGATTCCTGGTCTGCGGCCAACCACGTCTCTACTTCTCTCTCCGCAGCACCAGTCAATTGTCCCACAACTACTGCAGCCCTTTGTTTGTCTGACATAGAATACATGTCCAGTATGCTGCATATTTTGCGCTTGAATCCCGACATGGTGTCTGACTTGCCGCTGTACTGGGGAAGCCACTTTGCTCCAGGCATGTATGGTAAAGTCAGTGGTACTATAGGGGCTATAGGCCCAGGTGATGGGGCGGCTGTTCCTCGGCCTGCGCGGCAGCGGTCGAGGGCAGATCATCAGGGCTGTCGGCCTGGCCCGTGCCGTCGGACGAGTGCTGCGACATCTCGGCGCCCCCCTAGTGAACCGTGGCCTACCTTCGCTCTGTAGGCCGCAGCTCCGCAGGGCACGGTCTGCTGGTAGGACATGCGTCGCCGACGTCCCACATCAGAGCGTTCACTGGAGCTCCCTTCCAGGACCTGTCGCCGCGTCAGCGCGTGGGGGCGTGTCCAAGACTTCGCGTGGTTTTCACAGGTAAGCCTCCTAGTTTTCCTGCAGTGACGTAATAATGGCGGACAATGGCGGGAAATCTTCACCACAATACAATATACAGTCTTTTAGTAAAGCGCACAGTACCCGGTGGCAACGGGCACTACTTCTTCCATTGCCGCAGGCACGCGATCCTGTTCATGATTCCAGTTAGAAGAGCCACCCGCCAGGGCTGTGGGGTACTCGGACCCCACTCGGATTTCTATGGGGGATGTCATGGCGGCCACCTGTGGTGTCTGGTGAGAATCACCAGCGCTGCAGCAGTCCACTGAGGCCGGTGTTGTGGCAGCTTAGGTGATATCGCTCCCCACAGGTGAAGCAGGCCTTCAGGGCAGCGTAAATGTAGGGATGCAGGATGGAGGGAACCCAGCCAGGTAAGAACAAGAATGGGAGCACACACAAGTCACTTCTGTACCTTTACTGGAGTTAGTGCAAGAACATCCCGGAGCACTGTAGGGTGAAAGGTGCACGTCCGGATTCTCCCCAGTGAGCAGGTGTAGGGCCTCCTGTTTCTTGCCTCTCTGTAGTAAGTTTCTGACCTGCCTGTAGCTAGGCCTAACTTTGTCTCTGTCCTGCACCGGCTGACTTTGTGGTTGGGCCTTCTCCTGGAGTACACACTCCCTGCTTGTACGGTCTCCGTGTCCCCTGGCTCTGTTACGTATCAGCTCTTTGGTGATCCTGGGACCTGTAGTCCTCCAGGAATTCCGGTTGTCTCCTACTGGGTCGTAGAGATCCCTGTAAGCTCGGACCCGGTGTCCGGTATGTGCTTTCTGGGGTGAGCTGGTAAGGCTCCTCTGCCCCCTTGCTACTCTCTCCTCTAGCCTTCGGCCTACTTGGGCCCTCTCTAGGCTATACACACTGGCAGTTAGCTGGCTGCCTCTTCTGCCGCTCTCTAGAGCGTCGGCACGCTCCTCTGCAGAATGACCTGTTTCTGTGTCTCACACTGCAGGACTAGACTTCTGCTCCGTTAGACTGCACTTTCCTAGAGTGTCTGTTCTCTAGAGTGTGCTCTCTAGAGTGTCCTCACTTCCTGCCTCCTCCCTCCTTTTTATCTCCCTATACGGGCTCCCTCTGGTGGTCTGAGGAAGGGTGAAGGTGTGTGTATGCTCAAAGGGCCTCTTGTGGATGAATCCTTTAATGCACCCTTCTAGGATCTGTGGCACCAAGCACAGCTGGGCTCCACAAATGCACAACCCACAGTCATCCATAAAGTATAATGCACCCCCATTGCCATACATAAAGTATAAGGCACCCCCATAGTCATCCATAAATTATAATGCACCCCCATAGCCATACATAAAGTATAATGCAAATCCTATAGTCATCCATAAAGTATAATGCTCCCCAGAGCCATACATAAAGTATAATGAACCCCCATAGCCATACATAAAGTATAATCTACAGCCCATAGTCATCCACAAAGTATAATGCACAGCCCATAGCCATACATAAAGTATAATGCACAGTCCATAGTCATCCATAAAGTATAATGCACCCCCATAGTCATCCATAAAGTATAATGCTCTCCATAGCCATACATAAAGTATAATGCACAGCCCATAGCCATGCATAAAGTATAATGCACAGCCCATAGTCATCCATAAAGTATAATGCACCCACATAGTCACCCATAAAGTATAATGCACAGCCCATAGTCATCCATAAAGTATAATGCACCCCCATAGTCATCCATAAAGTATACTGCACAGCTCATAGCCATACACAAAGTATAATGCACAGCCCTTAGTCATCCATAAAGTATAATGCACCCCCATAGTCACCCATAAAGTATAATACACAGCCCATAGCCATACATAAAGTATAATGCACAGCTCATAGTCATCCATAAAGTATAATGCACCCCCATAGTCACCCATAAAGTATAATTGCACAGCCCATAGCCATACATAAAGTATCATGCACAGCCCATAGTCATACACAAAGTATAATGCATTTTATGTTAGATACAAATTTTTGAGCAAAATATACAATATGTATTCCCATCAGTATTAAAGAGTTTGTAGCTGCCAGGCTGCTAGTCATAAAAGAACATTTTAAGCCAAAGCAAAACAGATAGTAACTGGTATGATAACTAATCTCCTTTCCCTGAATAGTAGCCTGTGCCGGTGACTATGGGATTCTAGCAAATCCTACGAGCTTCTCTGACAGGAGTCTCGGCCGCCTGCGCCATCCTGGACGGAGGATTTTATCTCGGCGGCTGCTTCTTTTCTATGGTTTTCCTGCTGCGGGTCATGATGGTTTTGGCCATGAATCTGCTTGGCAAAGGTGTAGGGTAATACAGGCCTTTACTTTGTGTCTTCCAAGCGTGGTATATTACTGGGGTATTACAGGATTTTTGCAGGGGTTGAAGCAGGAACAATGAGCTGAGAATCCTCCTAACATGCCTGCCAGGCCAAGTGCCCCAAAACATGATATGTGTATTAGTGACATGAACACATCATTACTATAATAATTGATATTTAATCCTGGACATTTTTTGACACAGTGGTCTCCATCCATAAAATTCAATATTGTTCATGCATTATAACTGCAAAGACTAATAAACAGTCAAATATTTTCTACCCTTCTAGCATGCGGAAATCGTCTAGCAGACATTGACATTGGCTCACGCATTGTTGGTGGGAGAGATGCCCAACCTGGGTCCTCGCCATGGTTAGTCAGTATCCAGCAACCGATAGATGAAGACACCTTTATACACCTGTGCGGAGGCTCAATCCTTAACACTCACTGGGTTGTGACAGCTGCTCACTGCTTCAAGTACCATGAAGAGTAAGAAACCCATTCACGCTCTGTGTAATATAGATTGTAGTAAGATTCTTAGCGAATTCCTGGGGTTTAGACCTCATTCAGATGTCTGTTTTTCATATACGTCTTCTCTCCATGTTTTTCACAGATAGAAAACATACCCTTTGTAATCTGTGGGGCTGTTCACAAATTCATATTTTTTTGCAGAGCGAACGATCCATAAAAAAAATCATACATGCCTGATGTTGATCCAAATCACGGATCAAATTCACCTTTTCAAGTCTATGCGTCCATGATAATCACGGACAGCAAACAGATGTCATCAGTGTGCCGTCCGTGCGCTGTCTGTGATTAACATTGTAAGAGACGGGAGAAGGTTTAATTTTTAACTTTTTTTTTCATCTGTGAAAATCACTGATGAAACACTAATGGTAAAAACTGACCTACTGACCAAACACTGATGACACTCGGATCCAAAACACTGATGAAATAATGGTCTGTGTATTTACATACAGGAGTCTGAATGAGGCCTTAATACTGAAGGTTGGTTGAGTCTTCATGCGTAATGTATGGATACTGTACGGCACACACTGAGTCTTTATGGCTGTTCTCCATCTCAGTATAATATTGGAACATACAGTAAATCCTTAAAGGGGTTGTCTGTGTTTTAAAAGTCTGCAGTCATTCTATGTGACTGGAGACTTCTGAATCCCTACAGTGTGTGCACCACTCTCTGCTATTGCTGGCGAGACCACAAGTAAGCAATTTGCATGATTCCATCATTCCATGATTCCAACCACATTTCAACTAGACTTGCTCGGCCTTGCTCAATTCTTTTATATTGATTGATGCCAAGCACGTCTAGTCAAAATGTGTCCGGAACTATACAATTTGCCTACTTGTGGTCATTGCTCTCGCTGGCAATATCGGATAATCCTGACAGCCTCAGGTGAAAGGATTCAGAAAACAGAGTCAAAAGACCGGACTATCCCTTTAACTTAGACATATTGACTATTTGCTCAGTTCAGATATAATGATCAGATTTAAAAATGTTGTTGACATGAAAGAGATATAATATATATTTATAATAAGACCTTAAAGGGGTTTTCCCATTTAAGGAAATCTTAGTCTCTGAGCACAGTTGGTTTTTTTTTTAGAAAAAAGCAAACCGTTCTTTACTCACCTTTCCCAGGTTCAGCACTGAGTCTCCACCACAACTCCCAGTATCTGATATTGGCTAAGGGCTGACGTCATGCTTACAGAACCGCTGAGCACAGTGATTGCCTGCAGTACTGTTCACGTGACACCAGTGTTGTAGTCAATATAAGATACCAGGAGCAGCAGCGGAATCTCAGCGGTGGACCTGGAGATGGTGAGTAAAGCGAATTTTCATTTTTTTTATATATATAACAAACTAAAGAATTTTCTGAAAAGATACAACACATTTAAATCTATGTCCTGAGCAACTTAACGTAGGAAGTGAAGAGTAGTGATGTTTCCATAACTCATTTGTAGAAGGAAAATTAAATACATGTTACAATACACAAAAAGGACAAACACCTTTTAGGCTAGGGCTAAAGGGTGACTTGTAGCTGTGCAACATAAGATCCATGTTGAGTTGCTAAAACACAATAGTGAATGTGGTTGCACTGCGCTACTTAACCCCTTAGTGACAGGGCCAATTTGCAGCTTAAATGACCGGGCCAATTTTTACAATTCTGACCACTGTCACTTTATGAGGCTATAACTCTGGAACGTTTTAACGAATACAGCTGGTTCTGAGATTGGTTTTTCATGACATATTGTACTTCACGTTAGTGGTAAAAAAATTTTTATATGACTTTCTTTTATTTATGAAAAAAGCGGAAATATGGCGAAAATTTTGAAAATTTAGCAATTTTCAAAATTTAAATTTTTATGCCCTTATATCAGAGAGATATGTCACAAAAATTTCTTAATAAATAACATTTCCCACATGTCTACTTTACATCAACACAATTTTGGGAACAAAATTTTTTTTATTATGAAGTTATAAGGGTTAAAAGTTGACCAGCGATTTCTAATTTTTTCAACACCATTTTTTTTTTAGGGACCACATCACATTTCAAGTCACTTTGAGGGGTCTATATGATAGAAAATACCCAAAAGTGACACCATTCTAAAAACTGAACCCCTCAAGGTGCTCAAAACCACATTCAACAAGTTTATTAACCCTTTACGTGCTTCACAGGAACTGAAGCAATGTGGAAGGAAAAAATTAACATTTAACTTTTTTTGCAAAAACTTTACTTCGGAACCAATTTTTTTTATTTTCACAAGTGTTAAAAGAAAAAATGAACCACAAAATTTGTTGTGCAATTTCTCCTGAATACGCCGATACCCCATATGTGGGGGTAAACCACTTTTTGGAAGCACGACAGAGGTCGCAAGGGAAGGAGCGCCGTTTGACTTTTTCAACGCAGAATTGGCTGGATGTCATGTCGCGTTTAGAGAGCCCCTGATGTGCCTAAACAGTGGAAACCCCCAACAAGTGACCACATTTTGGAAACTAGACCCCTTAAGGAATGTATCTAGATGTGTGGTGAGCACTTTGAACCTCCAAGTACTTCACAGAAGTTTATAACGTAGAGCAGTGAAAATAAAAAATCATATTTTTTTCCACAAAAACAATCTTTTCACCCCAATTTTTATTTTCCCAAGGGTAACAAGACTCCAAAAGTTTTTGTGCAGTTTTTCCTGAGGATGCTGATACTCCATATGTGGGGGTAAACCACTGTTTGGGTGCATGGCAGAGTTTGGAAGGGAAGGAGCGCCGTTTGACTTTTTCAACGCAGAATTGGCTGGACGCCATGTCGCGTTTGTAGAGGCCCTGATGTGTCTAAACAGTGGAAACCCCCCACAAGTGACCCCATTTTGGAAACTAGACCCCCTAAGAAACTTATCTAGATGTGTGGTGAGCACTTTGAACCCCCAAGTGCTTCACAGAAGTTTATAACGCCCGGCCATGAAAATAAAAAATCATATTTTTTCCACAAATCTGATTGTTTAGTCCCCAATTTTTATTTTCCCAAGAGTAACAGGAGAAATTAGACCACAAAAGTTGTTGTCCAACTTGTCCTGAGTACGCTGATACCCCATATGTGTGGGGGACCACTGTTTGGGCGCACGTCAGGGCTTGGAAGTGAAGCAGCGCCGTTTGACTTTTTCAAACCAAAATTGGCTGGAATTGAGATTGGACACCATGTCGCGTTTGGAGAGCCCCTGATGCACCTAAACAGTGGAAACCAGTGCTTCATAGAAGTTTATAACGTAGAGCCATGAAAATAAAAAATCATTTTTTTCCTCAAAAATGATTCTTTAGCCCGCTATTTTTTTATTTTCCCAAGGGTAACAGGAGAAATTGGACCCAAAAGTTGTTGTGCAATTTTTCTTGAGTACGCTGATACCCCATATGTGGGGTGGAACCACTGTTTGGGCGCATGGGAGAGCTTGGAAGGGAAGGAGCGCCATTTTGTAATGCAGACTTAGGGCTCATACTCACATGCGATGAAGTCGTGCGATGCTCGCATGTGAACTCTCAGCTCTGGCGCCGGCACTCGGGAGTGGAGCGAGCGGCTGCATATAAATACATGCAGCCGCTCGCTCCACTCCCGAGTGCCGGCGGCAGAGATGAGAGTTCACATGCGAGCATCACACGACTTCATCGCATGTGAGTATGAGCCCTAAGATGGAATGTTCTGCGGGCGTCATGTTGTGTTTGCAGAACCCTTGATGTGCCTAAACAGTAGAAACCCGCTGCAAGTGACACCATTTTGGAAACTAGACCCCCCAAGGAGCTTATCTAGATGTGTGGTGAGCACTTTGAACCCCCAAGTGTGTCACAGAAATTTATAAACGCAGAGCTGTGAAAATAAAAAATATTTTTTTTCCTCAAAACTGATTTTTTAGCCAGCTATTTTTATTTTCCCAAGGGTAACAGGAGAAATTAGAACCCCAAAATTGGTGTGCAATTTGTCCTGAGTACGCTGATACCCCATATGTTGGGGTAAACCACTGTTTGGGCGCACAGCAGGGCTCGGAAGGGAGGGAGCGCCATTTGACTTTTTGAACGCCACGTCGTGTTTGGAGACCCCCTGATGTGCCTAAACAGTGGAAACCCCTAAATTCTAGCTCCAACCCTAACCCCAACACACCCCTAACCCTAATCCCAACCCTAACCCTAATCCTAACCCTAATCCTAACCCTAATCCCAACCCTAATTCCAACCCTAATTGTAACCCGGGTAGCCGAGACCCCGGAGAAAATGCGACTGTGGGGGGCGCTATACACTTTATACACCCTTAACTACCGCCGTTAAAAGGCGTATCGGCGGTCGTTAAGGGGTTAAGGTGTTATTGCCACAAACAAACATTGCTGGATTTTGTGTGACCACGGTAAGGGCTCATGTAGATGACCATGTGGTCGGTCCAAGTGCAATCCGACAAAACATCGGATTTGACCAGGACCAATGTTAGTCTTTGGGGCCATGCACATGTCTAATATTTTCCTTGGATAGCATCTGTACGAGGAAAAAAAAATTGCAGCATACACGATTTTCATCCAATATTTAGATCTCGTCTTCAGATGTCATCCGCGTGATGTCTTAGGCCGGCGTCACACTTGCGAGTGTGATGCGAGTAAGTCGCACGACTTTCTCGCATCAACACCCGGCACGGCCGCCCGCTCTCAGACCCGAGTGTGCGGCTGCATAGAAATACATGCAGCCACACACTCGGGTCCGAGAGGGGGCGGCCGTGCCGGGTGTTGATGCGAGAAAGTCGTGCGACTTACTCGCATCACACTCGCAAGTGTGACGCCGGCCTTATTTTCACTGACTGACAGGATGTAGAAGATGGATAATTTTTTTTCCATCTTGTTCTCATACCAGAAAATTGGATCAGAGTGATCACACCCTGATCAAACTATGATCACACTGTGATTAGCATAATCGGACCAATTTCCTCAAGTTAAGAGAAAATACGGTCGTGTGTCCCTAGCCTAACTCTCATTACACTGTGTGCAGAATTATTAGGCAAGTTGTATTTGAGAGGATTCTTTTTATTATTGAACAACAACTATGTTCTCAATGAACCCAAAGACTCATAAATATCAAAGCTTAATATTTTTGGAAGTTGGAGTGGGTTTTTTTAGATTTGGCTATCTTAGGAGGATATCTGTTTGTGCAGGTAACTATTACTGTGCAGAATTATTAGGCAACGTAATAAAAACCAAATATATACCCATCTCACTTGTTTATTTTCACCAGGTAAATCAATATAACAATACAAAATTTAGAAATAAACATTTCTGACATTCAAAAACAAAAAAATCAGTGACCAATATAGCCACCTTTCTTTACGATGACACTCAGAAGCCTTCCATCCATAGATTGTGTCAGTTGCTTGATCTGTTTACGATCAACATTGCGTGCAGCAGCCACCACAGCCTCCCAGACACTGCTCCGAGAGGTGTACTGTTTTCCCTCCCTGTAGATCTCACATTTTATGAGGGACCACAGGTTCTCTATGGGGTTCAGATCAGGTGAACAAGGGCTCCATATCATTATTTTTTCTTATTTTAGACCTTTACTGGCCAGCCACGCTGTGGAGTATTTGGATGCATGTGAAGGAGCATTGTCCTGCATGAAAATCATGTTTTTCTTGAATGATACCGACTTCTTCCTGTACCATTACTTGAAGAAGGTGTCTTCCAGAAACTGGCAGTAGGTCTGTGAGTTGAGCTTCACTCCAACCTCAACCCGAAAAGGTCCCACAAGTTCATCTTTGATGATACCAGCCCATACCAGTACCCCAACTCCATCTTGCTGGCGTCTGAGTCGGAGTGGAGCTCTCTGCCCTTTACTGATCCAGCCTCGGGCCTATCCATCTGGCCCATAAAGAGTCATTCTCATTTCATCAGTCCATAAAACCTTAGAAAAATCAGTCTTAACATATTTCTTGGCCCAGTCTTGACGTTTTATCTTATGTTTCTTGTTCAAAGGTGGTCGTTTTTCAGTCTTCCTTACTTTGGCCATGTCCCTGAGTATGGCACACCTTATGCTTTTTGATACTCCAGTAACGTTGCAGCTCTGAAATATGGCAAAACTGGTGGCAAATGGCATCTTGGCATCTTCACGCTTGATTTTCCTCAATTCATGGGCAGTTATTTTGCGCCTTTTTTTATCAACACGCTTCTTGCGACCCTGTTCGCTATTTGCCATGAAACGCTTGATTGTTCAGTGATCACGCTTCAAAAGTTTGGCAATTTCAATTGCTGCATCCCTCTGCATGACATCTCACAATTTTTGACTTTTCAGAGTCCGTCAAATCTCTCTTCTGACCCATTTTGCCAAAGTAAAGGAAGTTGCCTAATAATTAAGCACACCTTATATAGGTTATTGATGTCATTAGACCACACCCCTCCTCATTACAGAGATGCAAATCACCTGATTTACATAATTGGCAGTTAGCTTTCAAGCCTATACAGCTTGGAGTAGGACAACATGTATCAAAAGGATGATGTGATCAAAATACTAATTTGCCTAATAATTCTGCACACAGTGTAGTTGTAACTTAATAATAGCCTCTAGTCCCTGTATAGCTCTAGCTTTATTTTACTTTTCTCATAGTGATAGTTTAGTATATATAATTGCTTAAGTCCTCTGATATCTTAATTTCTATTGTTTTAGCTTTGTCTACTCTTGGAGGCTGGTTTTTGGACTCAATCAGCTGTCAGTTTTTGGTCCAGAAAGTGAGATTCGAGGCATATCCCGAAAGATTATACATGAAAATTATGACCTTGAAACAGAAAAAAATGATATTGCCCTGCTGTCTGTGGATCAGCCAATCAGTTACAACAGATTCATTCAACCAGCGTGCCTTCCTCAGAAGACATCAGATGTTTCAGTCAAGATTGATTGCTACATTGCAGGCTGGGGTGTGCTGGAAGAAGAAGGTATATCTGATATACACGTATTTTTATATATTGTTTATTTCTGAACATGCAATAAGTAGCAAAAATGGAAGCAACAATATCAATCAAGACACAAAGAAATGTTAAAGGGAACCTGTCACCTCATTTTTCGTATATAAGGTGCGGCCATCTCCCTTAGGGGCTTATCTACAGCATTCTGTAATGCTGTAGATAAGCCCCCGATGTAACCTGAAAGATAAGAAAAACAAGTTATAGTATGCTCATGTGTAGCCCTGGTATTTTAAGGTACACAATACCAGGAGGATGAGTGGAGAGGTAAAGGTTAAGGGCTCTTCATGACATCACATACACTTAGACACACCCACAGGGAGTGTTCAGATTGAGTAGTGATTCATCAGTCTAGCCTGGACCTGTGAGGAGGAAGGAGCAGAGTCTAGCTCGGGTGGCTCAGTACTGAGTCATCCCACCTGTGTGCAGTTCAGAGAAGTGGAGGCCAGTAAAGGTGAGCCAGATTACCTCAGCCTGGTCAGAGCTGTGCCCCACTGGCAGACGGACTGAGATAGCTATTGAGAGTGTGAGCAAGTCGAAAGGCATAGTGGAAGGAAATCAGAAGTGTTTTAGGATTAAAGTATCCTGCACATTGTCACCGGTCACTGGAGACCGAAGCATCACTATAGCTTCACGCATAGTGGTAAAAGAACCAGAGACTTACTGGACCTTAGGTAACAGAAAGCAGCCTTGAAGTGTCAGTACGTAACAGGGGTCAGGTGGAATAGGAACTTTGAGCTAGGCCAAGCATAGAAGAACCTAGTTTCATCACTGGAAGGCTCCACCACAAAACTGACCGGGCAGTACAGCTTTGAAATAGCTGAAGTTTCAGGAGTGAACTACGCTTTATGCTGGTTGGACTCATCATCATTGGAAAGTAAAGGAGGCCCCTGCCTTGCTCAGCCGTTGCCTCAAAACTCATCCTCCATCAACCCCATCAGCCTCCCTGGGATCTGCCTTACCATCTTACAAGTAAAAGGTATGGAAAGACGCTGACGGTGTGAGACTGAGTTATTTAATTTCATGCCTGCACAACCCCACCATAACTATCGACCTGAGGGAAGAGTCCCACCTGTAGGGGACCCGACATCTAGCTGCCTCACCATCCCTCAGAGATCTACAGCAGCGCTGGTACAGATTACCAGAGACTACAGGTGGCGTCATCGAACTGTATATAAATCTATCCCCTGTAAATATTCCCCCCAACATACGCCAGACCGCCAGGGCCACAGACCGAGCCACCGCTACCTGTGACAAACCCCATAGACTTCCATGGGCTCGGCTCTGAGTACCCCATTGCCCTGGTAATCCACAATTGTGGTGGCGGGTCGACACAAAAACTTTGGCGTCACGAACAGGATACGAAACTTGCAGCATTGCGAGCCCTGTGTGCCATGTGGAGTGTTTTGGTGAAAAAGACTGTTGCTGTTGTTTGGCGCCAAATACCGCCATATTTGCCGCCAGATTCGCGCCCTAAGGCGCTGGAGAAGAAGGTGGGCGTACCTGAAAGAGCGCGCAGAGTCTTGGACACGCCCCCGGCTCTGACTCATCGGCAGGTCCTGCAACAGGAAGTGAACGCTCTGACATCAGAGCGCCTGCGACGAAGGTCCTGTTCCCACTGCTGTGCCTGTGAAATAGCAGCGTCTGAAACCGGTAGGCTCCGTTTAACCAAGGGGGCGCTAAGATGTCACAACAACCGGCTGACAGTGCGGCCCCGGCCGGAGGCCCCAATCCCGCACCGCCTGGTATTGTAGCGCCAGATGGGGGCGCAGGCCCCGCACCCAGTCCGGTAGTCCCGATCATGCCACTAACGCTCCCATATATGCCTGGGGCGAAATGGCTTCCCCAGTACAGCGGTGAGCCAGGCACATTAGCAGGCTTCAAGCGGAAGTTATGCAGCATCCTAGAAATGTACTCCATGCCTGAGAGACAAAAAGCTGCTGTGCTAATAGGGCAGCTAACTGGCGCTGCTGAGAGGGAAGTGGAGACTTGGGATACCGTTGATCAGGAGTCGGTACCTGCGATCTTCCTTAAGCTGCATGCCATATTTGAAGACCACACAGAAACGGATCTCCGGATGGCCTTCTATCACTGTTCACAACAGCCAGGTGACAGCATCCGGGACTACGCTTGCCGACTACAAGGAGCCCTGAGAGCTCTTAAGCAGATTAATAATTTAAATGCTATCGATGAGAATAAGATGCTGAAAGAGCAATTTATACAGGGATTGAGATCCCAAGAGGAACGCAGAACTGTAAACTGGTGGTCCTTAGACCATCCGGATGCTACCTTTGATGCCCTAAAGGACATGGCAATAAAAGGGCTGCGGCCCCTGGGCAAACCTGAAGTGGCAACCCAACATCATCAGGCTGAAGTCACTCTGGAACCGGCAGTAACCCCCTTTTCCCCGCTAGTGGCCGAAGCCAAAGCGCAGGTGACACCTCCCAGTGAATTGGATTGTCTGCGCTCAGAGGTGCGCCAGCTGACTAAAAATCTGGCTGCTGTGATGAGTGCCCTGCAACTGCGGAAAGAGGAGGAAGGGAAGATCTTGTTAGCTGACTGCCCAGAAGACGTCCCGTGGATGCACCGGAGAAGAAAGAAGACGTCGCCCCCCCGGAGGAGGACAACGCCACCCCCAGGAGCGACCTCTGATCAACACCCTCCTCGTCGAGAGATCATCTGTTACCGATGCAACCGGAAAGGTCATATGTCTCCACAGTGTCCTTTAAACGGGCAGAACCTGGGTCCAAGGGCCAACACCCAGGAGAATACCCATCAGGCCCCCTAGACTGGAACCGCAGGTATGTGGGTGGGCGACCCTACCTGTCTATCATCTTAGATGGTATTGCAGTTCCGGCATTGTTAGACACTGGGTCCCAGGTGACCCTAATACCTGATGCCCTATATACTAAGTACTGGTCAATGGACAGTCTTAAACCCCCGAGCCCTGACTTTACCGTGTATGCTTCTAATGGTCTTCCTGTAGAAGTACTCGGGACAAAATGTGTAGATGTAAAGGTGGGCAGAGAGGAGTTGAAAGATCAGGGGCTTCTGGTAGTAAAGACTGTAAATGATGAGAACGGTTTAAATATAATTTTGGGTACTAACATTATCGGTAATTGTTTGGGAGAAGTTGTGTTCTTGCTCCAACAGCTCGCTGAGATTGCCCGACCAAGGCAGAAAGGAGTAATCCAAAGAGAGATCCGGGCCCTGGTGTGTCAGCAGCAAGCGAAGCTTACAGACGGCGAAATTGGTAATGTACGGGTCACTGACTCGGATCCTATTGTGATACCCCCAATGAGTGAAATGATTATCTGGTGCAGGGCAGCCATAGGCCTGAGAGGACAGAATTACCAAGCGGTAGTAGAACCCCACCATTCAGAACATAGACCTACACTTATGACTGCTAGAGGAGTAGTAGAAGTGGTGAATGGAAGAGTACCGGTACGGCTTCTCAATTGGGGAGATGATGAGGTAAATTTACCCCGTTATGCAACCATTGCTAAACTTCATGCTGTCGACAATAATTCTATTCTCCCGGCTGAGTCCTTAGACTCCCGCCAAATAGCGGAGGATAATGACCCGGCAACCCAGGTGGCGGAATGGTGTCAGCAACTCCATGTTGGGACGGACACCACTCCCGCTCACCAGAAGCAAGGGGTATTACGGGTGGTGCAAGAGTACGCCCAAGTGTTTAGCAAGCACCCACTTGATTTTGGGGTAATTAAGGGAGTCCAACATCATATCCCTACAGGCAGTCATCCTCCCATCAAGGAGCGGTATAGGCCTATACCCCCAGCCCATTATCAGAAGGCTAAAGAAATGTTGCATGATATGAAGAAAGCCGGGGTGATAAGGGATAGTTGTAGCCCCTGGGCAGCCCCTCTAGTTCTGGTTAAAAAGAAAGATGGTAGTATGAGAATGTGTGTGGATTACAGGCAGGTGAACCGCATAACACACAAGGATGCATACCCGTTACCACGTATAGAGGAATCATTAGCTGCTCTGAAAACGGCTAACTACTTTTCTACCCTTGATCTGACTAGTGGTTACTGGCAAGTGGCTGTGGCTGAGGAGGATCGTGAGAAAACGGCTTTCACCACCCCAATGGGGCTCTGTGAGTTCGACAGAATGCCGTTTGGGCTCAGTAGTGCCCCAGGAACATTTCAGAGAGTGATGGAGAATTGCCTGGGACATCTCAATTTTGAAACCGTGCTGCTATACCTAGATGACGTCATCGTGTATTCCAAGACTTATGAGGATCATCTGAAGCACCTGGCAGAAGTATTCGAGTCCCTGTCCAGGTACAGGATGAAATTAAAACCCTCAAAATGCCATCTACTCAAACAGAAGGTACAATACTTGGGGCACATCGTCAGTTCGGAAGGAGTAGCGCCGGACCCAGAGAAAGTCACTGCCATCCAGAAGTGGCCGGAGCCGAAGAACCTTAAGGAAGTGCGACAGTTCCTGGGACTAACGGGTTACTACAGGAGATTCGTGAAAGATTACACGAAGAAGGCAGCTCCTTTACAGGACCTCCTAGTAGGACAATCCCTAAAGAGCAGAAACCCTCCCTTTAATTGGAGTAAGGAACAGGCTGAAGCATTCCAAAAGATGAAAGAGATCCTTACAGGTGATGAGATCTTAACCTATCCTGATTACAGCCAACCGTTCCTGTTGTACACCGACGCCAGTAATGAAGGGTTGGGAGCAGTTCTCAGTCAGAAGCAGAATGGCCAAGAAAAAGTCATCGCATATGCCAGCAGAAAACTCAGGCCAACTGAAAGGAATCCGGAAAATTATAGCAGCTTCAAGCTGGAGTTTCTGGTGCTGGTCTGGGCCATTACTGAAAGATTTAAGCATTATCTGGCCTCCAATCGGTTCACTGCGTTTACAGATAACAACCCCTTAACGCACCTGGAAACCGCCAAGCTGGGTGCCATGGAGCAGCGATGGATGGCTCGGTTGTCCAATTACCAGTTTACTATCAAGTACCGGGCAGGTCGAAAGAATGCTAATGCTGACGCATTGTCCCGAATGCCGCATGACTCTGATACGGAAGAAGAATCGGACGACCTGGAAGAAATTGAGCTACCTGCGTTCCATCGAAATGGGGTAGTCCACGAGCATCGAGTCAACAGAAAGCAGTATGGTGCAACATTAAATCCTTTACCCCATCACAGCTGGAAAGAGACTCAGAACAGTGATCCAGTGGTCAGCCGCATCAAGGAGTTGTTAAGACGGGAAGGCTCCTCTTTGGAAAAGGATGCACCTATGTCAGCCAAGCTCCTGTGGAACGAGAAAAGCAGGTTGTTCCTATACCGTGAGAAGTTGTGCAGGAGATATGTCAACCCCAGAACCCATGAGATGGTCTGGCAAATCGTGGTCCCCAAGGCAGACGTCCCAATGGTGTTGGAAGCATACCACGATCAAGCAGGACACTTTGGCTGGAGAAAGCTGGAGACCCTGTTGAGATGCCGGTTCTACTGGGTAGGGATGCGCAGCTCCATTGAGAGGTGGTGTCGGAACTGTGGACCCTGTGGTCTCAGAAGGAAGGACTACGGTAGTCAGAAGGCACCCCTGCAACCTATCCGGACGACTCGCCCCCTGGAGATTGTGGCCCTGGACCACGTCAAACTGTCGCCAAGTAGATCTGGATACTCATACGCCCTGACCATGGTGGACCATTACTCCAGATTTCTGGTGGTTGTTCCAGTTAAGGACCAGACCGCAGTGACGGCCGCGAAAACCTTTCAAGCAAGCTTCTGAAGACCGCATGGGTATCCGGAGCAAGTATTAACCGATCAAGGACCTGCTTTCGAAGCTGATTTATTCAAGGAATTCTGTAACATGTACGGGTGCAAGAAATTAGAACAACGCCATACCACCCACAAACCAACGGTCTTTGCGAAAAAATGAACCATATTGTCCTTGACTTGTTGAGATCCATACCGTTGGAAGACAGAAATCGATGGCCG